>JABJVT010000007.1:7659821-8018739 GCA_014170255.2 Drosophila triauraria
ATATGCCTCCTGTAACATCAAGTAACCCAACGAATTTTGTGATTTTACAAGATATGGCTAAACTGAAATTGCAGTGAGTGTTGAAAGGGCGTTCTCTCCTTTAGACTGACACTTTTAGATCTCAGATGCAACCTTACATGTAAGTTGAATTTATTTAAAGCCTAGTACTAAGATGAACGAAAAAATCCATAAACGAAAACTTCATATAAAAAAAGAACGAAAGAGCAAGAAGAAGAATTTTGTGGTATTTCGTTTGGTCGGGTACTAAGATGAACAGAAATTCCGTAAGCGAACCGGGCAAAACGGTTGGCAAAGACACTAATAAACAGCTGTGATTCCGTAAGCGAATTATATCAATTGCATATATTTCGTAAGCATGCAGGGAAGGGAGGAGGCAATCGCTGCTCGGTTGTAGCGCTTCGACAGCCGTGAGAATAATGTGGAATTGATAAAAGTCGTGCTGCCATATTATATGCAATTTAGTACATAAATTAACTTTTGTGTTTTTATTGACAATTTTATTGCATATTTTTTATTGGCGGCGATGCGGTAGCGCCACTATTATTTGCCTTCAACTCCATTACGGAACATTACATTAATAATACGCCCAATCAAATTCGTTAAATTAATTTCTCTTTTTAAAGTTTATTTATAAAGTTTGTTTACAAAACACAGCTGGAAATACAAGTCAGTGTGACCGATCTTGACCGATTCTGACCATTTTCTATGTATTCTTCAGTCACACTCGTTCCCGAACGAAATATATCGCAATTTCGCTCACGAAATTCCGTAAGCGGTTTTAGTTGATCTTAGTACTAGGCTTAAAGTATTAAATTTAATAAAAACCAATTCCTGTAAAGTTGGAAGAAACATAAATTTTTTGAACCCAATGCCGAGACTCTAACAACATTTTTTAAATGGTTTGGAACTAACTTGATTGAGGGATAAATCAAGCAGAGCGTAAACGAAATCATTCTGATCGCTTTAAAGGAGCGGGAAATTAAAATCACACAAAATAATTAGGTAGTCACCATCAATCACCAATGAATAAGGATATGTATATCGGATAACAGAATGGTGCATAAAATATATGGAAACATCAGGGTTGGAAAGGATACATTAAGGGATATGAACTCAATGGAATCAGCATCGGAGTTGCTCAACACCTGACTTTATTTTACATCCTCGTTAAGAAGGTTATTTGGGTATTTATGGTTATTTCGCGTTTCAGTAAAGCCTATAACACTGTGTAGTCTAGATAATACCTACTGAGAACTCGGACATTTTGATAATGAATTTTGAAATTCAGTTTTTTGACGAGAGATGGTAGGAGCCACGGTTTCATTAGTACGCTGGGAGTATTCGTTGGCTATCGTATGCTGAGGCCAAATATTGGGATACATAAAGGCCTGGAAGAGTGTACCTGGTACTAGGGCTTTAACGAACGAAATGCTTCATCCGGGTTGGATTCGGAAGAATTTAAAGATATATGAAGCTGAATTTTTTCGCTATTGCCATCAGGAACGGTGGAAGCCTCACCCAGAAGTTGGCCTAGGCGGTGGAACAGTCAATAATGATTGTCTAGGTGTACGCGTAGAATGGAAGCAACAATTACACTGGCAGTTGATGATGATGGCCCGACTCGAGGCCACACCGCCTGTTTCCAGCTGGACATCAAGGTAACAGAATCCAGAAGAATGCGCCTGGAACTCCACATAACATAGCACATAAACACCTTCATTTTGACTCGACGTGCCTACTGAATGGGTACGTCCATTTGAGACTAATTTTTTTACGAGTTCGGTCAATAATTGGGCCCCACAGTGGCCAAACTCGACACAGCCTGGAAGCACAATGTTATCGCATCCATCCAGCCATAAATAAAGTGCAGGCTTTCGTTAATTAATTTTGTTATTGAAAACACATTTTTAGCACATCGACACAAAGAGGAGAGATTAGGAAATCTATTTATATATGTTTGTTAAGATGTACGCGATAAGAGCATCGATTAAGGGTCTGGCCACTGTGGACTTTTTCAAAATTGATATCTGTTGGACGTTGGTGCACTACGGTCAGTACACTCAAGTGGCCTTTTGAAACCAAGCACGTGCTTGTTAATAAAAGGTGTTAATAGGCGCGAAAGAAATGTATAGGTAAATAATGCGAGGAATATAGACTACTGCAGCTCGTCTGCTGTTCTACCTGGGTACGTGCGATTACAATGATTTGTTGAATAATGTTAACATGCATTTCATAACGATGTTCGGCAGTGGTGCAAAACTAAAGGCAGGTGACCTAGTGGTTTACATGGTAGATCGATGCTTTCCACGTTACCACGGATCATGTTTTGTTTTTTTTAAATAAATAATTTTTATAAAGACAATGCCTAGCATCGTTATACGGTTTGCTAAGGAAGGTAGGTTAATTAGAGAAGTTTACCAGAATAAGATGGCAACCTAAGGTTTGCATCCCAGTTTAAGTCACGAAATGCAAGAGCAAGATCCATATTCTAAATTAGGACGAACTAATGTATAAATGTATAAATTATTCATGACTTAGTGGTCATATAATTCCTTCGACCACCGAGTAATAAATCCAAGCACACCCCTGGCTTTATTCACAACTAGCTGACGGCGAACTCCGTTTCGCCACCAGATGGCTTAGTTTTATGTAACATTTCGTTTGGTGATTAAAAGATGAAGAACATTTTATACCCAGTACCCATAGGGTACAAGGGTATTATAAGTTAGTGGCAACCGAGAATGTAACAGGCAGAAGGAGAAATCTCGACCTTATAAAGTATATATATTCTTGATCAGCGTCACTAGCCGAGTCGATCTAGCCATGTCCGTCTGTCCGTCTGTCCGTCTGTCCGTCTGTCGGTCCGTGAGAAAACAGATCTCAGAGACTATAAGAGCTAGAAATACCAAATTTGGTAACAGAATTGGAATCTGTGGCACGCAGATCAAGTTTGTTTTAAAATTTGGCCACGCCCACTTCCGCCCCCGAAAATCATAAACAAGTGAGAAAGCTACAGTCGAGTGACCGACTGTAGATACCCGGCACCGTTATTGTGCATGAAATTAAATAGCCCACGGACATGGAAAAACAAAAAGTTGACAAATGAAGATTAATGTTAAATGATACAGCAACGTTTAAAGATTAATTCTGCAGCTGTACTCAGCTGCATTACAATTTATACTGCGCCCGAAAGCACGCAACATTTTTTTCACTATTGCCTTGTGGCTCTGAAGAAGAAGAAGAGCGTTTACAAAAACTTATTGTTTAATAACTCTGCGTTTATCATCCGATTTTTACTCAAATTTTCAGAAAACGTCCGCGCGCCTACTTATTTATTTTGTCTTTACTTTAAGTCAAAATTACGACTATAGTTTATATAAAGTTTATCTGATTTTCGGGGCAGAAGTGGCAAGTCAAAATTTTAAAACAAACTTGATCTGCGCAACAGATTCCAATGTTGTCACCAAATTTGGTAACTCTAGCTCCATAGTCTCTGAGATCCGTTGTTTCACGGACGGACGGACAGACAGACGGACAGACGACATGGCTAGATCGACTCGGCATTGAAGCTGACAAGAATATATATACTTATGGGGTCGGAGATGCCTTCTGCCTGTTACATACATTTTCGGTTGGAATTAACTTAGCATACCTTTGTAAACTATGGGTACCGGTATAAAAACGGTATATAATCATAAGCATGATTTTCGGCTTAAAGTAAATAGATAGGCTTAATAAGTAGGCAATCGTAAACGCCTTCTGAAAATTTGAGTAAAATCGGATAAAAGCAATAAAGTTTTTGAGAAAGAGAGAGAGAGAGAGAGAGAGAGAGAGAGAGAGAGAGCGCACGTGCGTGTTGCTCAAAATGTTCCTAGCAACATTTGTCGCTTTTGAGAGTTGCCCAACATGTTCCTAGCAACATTTGTCTCTTTTAAGTGTTGGTCAACATGTTTCTAGCAATACTTGTCTTCATTTGTCAGAAAATGTTCTTATTTCCATCTTCATGTGCTGTTTAATTTCACCCACAACGCTTTGGATACTGGGTATCTTACAGTCACACACTCGACTGTAGCTTTCCCACTTGTTTTGTTTGTTCTATATTTCAAAAGGAAAAGTTTTATTTCATTTCACAGCAGTAATGATTTCATTTCGAATACAAAAATGAAGTGTTATTTTGTTTAACTCTCTAAGTGAATGAAAGTGAATCCAAAGTAAATACTGAATCGAGACGTTATACGTGTCCGCAAATTATCCGTTTCATTGAAGTGCTCTTTGGTAAACCATTTTTGTTTTATACCCGGTACCCATAGGGTACAAGCAAAGACTTTAATTATTAAGATGAGTAACGCCAAACGATTTTTTGCACACGTTTTTCGGGCTGGCTCTTAGGAGCTGGCTCCAGGGTCTCTTGAAATTTTGCTCTCTCGAATTTTTGCTCTCTCACACATACAGCAACATCCGACGACCGTATATGCACACGTATTCTCATGCATTGTTAATCTGCCTGCATGTATTTGTTTGCTTACATCGTGCTGTCGAAATATACCCGTCACTTTATAAGTTCTAAGTTAATTTTGAAAGACGCTTGCCCCATCATACTAAAAAAATTTATTTAGTAATGCCTTTATATAATAACTACTCGAATATAGTATACATAATAGTAATGGTCGGATATATGTACGTATATAAAGAAACATAATATATTTTATACATTATGTCATATTAAACTTATGGTCATTAGGGTATTTAACATGTGACTTGTTAAAAATATGCGAATGCAACGATTTTAGGTGCTAATGCACGCAAGTCGTGCCTCAAGAACGTAAATTATGCGATTGAACAGGTTGAATTTATTTTATTTATTTTATTATATATACATATATAAATTTATGAATTTGTATTGCTTTTATATTATAATAATACATTTCCTAGTAAGTTGCATTAAATATGCATTTAAAACAGAATTTCATTTCTGATTCTAAAAATTGTTCTCTCGAGTGTGGGCAAACAACTCCCAACTGGTCCTAACATCCGTGGCAAGGGTGATGGTTGCCGGCCAATTCTAAGATACATATGTATGTACATATTTACATTATATTTAATATAAACATACGAATGTACATAATCATTTATTTTTTTTTAATTTTTTTTCATTGATATTTAATATAAATACATGAATGTACATAATCATTTATTTTTATTTTTTATTTTTTTTCATTGTTGCACTAACGGTCAGTACACTCAAGTGGCTATTTGAAACCAAGCCCGGGCTTGTTAGGGTTAGGTGTTAATTGGCGCGAAAGAAAAGTATAGAAAAAAGAATGAGGAAATATAAACTACTATCAGGCAGCTCGATTGCTATCTTGCATGTGTACTAGGTGGGTTAAGATTAATGTTTTAGTTTAGGAAGGCTATCTACAGATGAGGTAATTTTATACAAATCATTATAATTTGCACATAATACTCTAAAGGGTTCATGCATTTCATACGATGTTCTGCAGTGGTGCAAAACCAAAGGCAGGTAGGATATTGTGGTTCTACATGGTACGTGGAAATTGAACTGACCCAATAGATCGCTGCTTTCCACGTCACCACGGATCAGATTATACATAAAGACAATGCCTAACATCGTTCTACGGTTTGCTAAGGAAGGTAGGTTAATCAGGAGAAGTCTACTAGAATAAGAGGGCAACCTAAGGTTTGCATCCCAGTTTGCCACGAAGAGCAAAAAGTAAAAGTTCTTTTGAACAGACTCAATGCGTTTGCTGTGAACGTCCCACTGGGGACTCCAAACGCAAGATCCATATTCTAAAATAGGACGAACTAACGAAGTGTATAAATTCTTCGTGACGTAGGGGTCATCGAATTCCTTCGACCACCGTTTAATAAATCCAAGCACCCCTGGCTTTATTCACAATGCACGAAATATGATCAATAAACTCCAGTTTAGGATCTATGCGGATACCCAAATCGTCAACTAGCGTGATCCTTTCCAAAGAGCAGCAGTTCAGCGTATAAGTCGCAAGCATGGGAGAGACACGTGAGAATGTCATCAGCTTGCATTTTGAGTCATTCAGGTTTAATAAGTTTACATTGCACCATGTTTGAAAGTTATTAAGATCTGTTTGTAAATCCGACTGGCAAGCGCGGTCCTTGTATTGCACACGAAGCTTAACGTCGTCAGCGTACATGAGTACTCTGGAGTTAGTCAAGACTTTGGGCAGGTCGTTAATAAATAAAGTAAAGTAGTAGGGACCCAAGTGGTTCTCTTGCGGGACACCAGAGGTCACCCGGAGAACATTCGCCAAGTTGTTTGCGTCCTACCATTCAGATAACTTGAGATCCACCTAAGAAGATCGACAGGAAAACCCATTAAGTCGAGTTTAACAAGAAGGGAGGACTAACGGAGTCAAATGCTTTACTGAAATCAGTATAGATCACATCTGTCTGCAAATTTTGTGGAAAGCCCCTTATAATGAAAGAAGTGAGCTCCAGAAGGTTAGTAGTCGTTGATCTTCGTTTAATAAATCCATGTTGGCATGGAGAAATTACTGATCTACACAGGTGCTGCAAATGGGGAGTAATTATTTCGAAAAGTTTTGGGATGGCTGACAACTTAGAGATTCCTCTATAGTTGTTAGCATCCACTTGCTACCTTTATTGTGGAGAGGAATCACGAATGATTCTTCCAAACAAGGGAAATTGAGAAGTTTCTAAGGATAAGGTAAACAATTTTAGCAGGGGACTGCACAGGGACTCGGCACAATACCTAAGCACACAGCCTGGTATTCCGTCGGGACCTGGCGAATAAACCGGCTTGACACGTTGAAGATCCAAAAGAAGGGAGCTTTCGTTTAAGCTAGGACTGAAGATTAGGTTTGATTTGGGCATGCTATAAGAATAGGTTTGGTTTGAATCGGATGACGGAGAATAAGTGGTTTGAAAAACTGAGCAAAAAGATCGGCGATTGCCTGATCATTGTTTGCTGTCGTATTTTCAAATGAAAGCGAGGAAGGATGTGTAATAGGCTTACGTTTAGTGTTGACAAAATTATAAAACTGTTTTGGGTCCTTCGCAAACTGAACCTACAACGAGTCAAATAGTTTTGTAACACTGCGCGTTAAGCACGGTAAACTTTGACCGAGCCGCTTAATAGCGAGAATGAACAGCTTGAGAACCGTTACGTTTAAATTTAGAATAGAGATTGGACTTAAAATTTGAGGCGAGTCAACTCTTTACTAAACCAGGAGGCTTATTGAGATTGACGGATAGTATAACGGAACACATTCTGTAAAAAAGGAGTTCATGGCATTGTAAAAATATCCATGGCACCCACCATGTCAGTGCACATGTAGAGATCGGACCAATCAAATTCAGATATAAATTATTCAGCCGTCGAAAATCCGCCTTGCGAAAGCAGTGAATTTTCTTTTCTGGCCGATCAGACTTATTCTCCATAGCAGTCCCAATATCGATAGTCACATCGAAAGTAGGATGGTATGGATCTTCGGGAAGCGTCAAGGGCGGGACCCTAACCAAACTGACTGTTGCCGGATCAGGAGACAAAAGCAGAGGTCTAGCAAGCGATCTAAGGAATTTCGTACATAATTGACTTAAGACAACGAAATGTCAAACAAGCCATCAATAAAATCGTGAAGTGCAGTAGTTAAAAGTGTGTTAGAGGATTCAGTTGTGGACCAAATAGCTCCTGGAATGTTAAAGTCACCTAGAACAATTAAATGGTCCCTATCCGAAAGTCTATTGGAGACCGACTGGATAGCGGAAAGGTGGTTCCAATAAATAGGAAGTTCCGACAAGGGAGGAATATAGGAACATGTAATAAAATAAAACTACCATTAAATGATAGCTTCACACAAAGGAATTCAACATCGTTGCATTCCTCGAAAGCTAATACTTCAGACGTGAGGTTTGAGTCAACCGCAATGAGGACCCCACCCCTCGCCTGGAAGGCCGATCAAGCCTGTGTGTTGTGTACACAGCTGAAAAAACTTCGAGCTTAGGATCACCGGCTTTAACCAGGTTTCTGTGAACACTATCACCTGGGATGCAAAGAAACACTATCAGAATACAATTTAGGAAGCTTACTACGTAAACCCTTGCATTCTGATAGGTAAGAAGGAGGGAATTGGTTAGTTTTTGGAGCTGGTACAGTGGTTTTGTCCGGCCTGGGTAGACTAATTCCTACCGGCCTTCTTTTTCTTTTTTTCTTATTTCGTACCTTAACAACAACATACTGGGGCCAGAAATTGGCAGAGCAAATTGTGTTAAGAGTTCGTCCGGGACATTTATTTTGAAAGATGAAATGTCCCTAGCGTAAGAAAATTTAAATTTTTCCGCCTTAATTTTATCGGACTTGGCCTCTGTCTCGAATAAAGACAGTAACATCTTCAGATGTTTGAGATTGTGAAGCCGAGAAACAAATATCTGCCTCGTTGGTGGAGGTACTGCTATAAGGGCTTTTGGCAACACAGACTGGTTGGCTGTATTACCAATTTCGGCCGGTAATCCTGGCCTGTCACCCTGGGGAGCAATAGGGACGGTGATCTGAGGGGTCGTTAATTTTGATTTTGACCCGACAGCGGACTCAATGGACAACACTGGAGCTGCGGTCCCTGTCACGGCACATTCGGAGACCGAATCTTTCCTTGCATCCGACCTCAATATCATAGGACTTTGATATATTGGGGTCGGGGCTGTGCCGAGGGAGTGAGCTGGAAAACCTGCGTCGAGTTGCAGGGCAGCGGCCAAATGCCGTGTGCAAACCGTGGTTTTCTTGCGCTTTGGGACTCGTTTAACAGCTTTAGGCCATTAAACATGGAGTCCAGCGCCATGAGCACCTCATTAGTCTTGCGAAAACTAACAAGTAGCTCTTTGAAACCATTTATTTGCCGCATGAATGATATCATTTCTTTCAACATCGCGACAAGCCTCAGCAGTAGCGCAATCCAATGTTTTTGTTAAAATTATCAGCCAGCCGGCCTGTGCGTTCAATGCACTTGGCGTGCACGACATTGTCACACAGCCAGCAGCCAATAGTAGGGTCCTCATCAGAAATTACTTTCTTGCAGGTTTTTATTACACAGACAAAATTAGAAGACATTATAGCGACTTACCACTGTACCAGTCAGAAGTTAAGAGAAAATAAGAGAAGTTACGTGCACTAAGAGAGAGCAAGAGAGCGAGAGTTAGGGAGCTTAAGCCGTCGAGCTGTAATTTCGGCGTAACGGATAAAGCACAAAAAGGAATGCAAAATGCAGATAAGCAAATCGCTACACAAAACTAAAATTGCATTAATATAGTTATTAATACACAAAACAGCTGCACACACGAAGTGAAACGGTGAATTATTATTGACACAGGATAGAAGTTTTAAATAAACCCCGGTGGTTTATAGCAAAGATTTTACACAAATACGAGGCGCAAAACAAAAACACGACCGTTCACTTTAAAAGAGAGAAACGGAATCGAATGTACATATATAAACGGTAGCAAATTCGAGCGGCGTATTAGGATAACTTTTTTATTAAGGAATATTTTGCTAGATAATTTAAAAAACAATTTGCATCAAAAAAGCTATGTAGATATACACCAAAAATATAAAAAACTTTCTCTGTAATTTTGGAAAAATTCAATTATATTCATATGTTCATATTTAATATTAAATATAACGAGAAAGAAAGCTAACTTCGGTAAACCAAAGTTTGTATACCCTTGCAGTCTGCAATTGGATCATTGAAAATCGATCCATTTTGGTTATGTAAAAAAAATGTCAAATTATATAAATTTTGTAAATTTTACATTTTACATGTAGAATCTTACATTTTCATATAAATCGACCGATCCCTTCTATGGCAGCTATATGAACTATAAATAACGACTATATCTCGAAGTTTAAAAAAATTCGTTGAAAAACAGAGAAGTTAAAATTTTTTACATAAATTCTAATGGTCCTATGGCAGCTATAGGATAAGGGTCCGATTTCGGCTCGATCCTAATATAACAAAAAGCAAGAAATAATACTATGCTGAAAATGGCCCGATAGCTCAAAAACTGAGAGACTAGTTCGCGTAGAAACCGACAGACAGACGGACAGACAGACGGACAGACAGACAGACGGACAGACAGACAGACGGACATGGCTAGATCGACTCGGCTGGTGATGCTGATCAAGAATATATATACTTTATGGGGTCGGAGATGCCTCCTTCACTGCGTTGCAAATATCATGGCAAAATTATAATACCCTCTGCAAGGGTATAAAATGGAATTTATAAAAATAAAAATACATTTTTAAATATTTTATGTATATATCATCGTTAATGCATTCTTAAGCTGCAATAAGCTAATATCACTTAAACTTTTATTATCTGTATGCACATACAGCCCCACCTTTTTTATTCCTGTCAATGAAATTCGTTTTAGCCCAAAATGATTTCGGCCCGAAAATCGTATTTATGCACACGAAAGCACACATGCGCACACGAAGGCACACATGCGCACTTGCCTTTTCGTTGCCCTTCTCACTCACAAGTGCATTCTATTTTTAGATTTTTACGCTCTGAGAGCGAAGAGAGCGAGATTTTCGTCGCAAGGAAAAATAAGGCACCATATGCAAAAGTAATACATGGCCGTTCGGCATCTTAGGCCCTGTTTCTACTACAGTTGCTTTTTCCAATTTTGCTTTTTCCCCAAAAAGCAGCTTTTTCCCCCTGTGTATTAGGTATATAAATCTAGTGGTGACAAAATGAGAAAAGTTGCTTTTTCGTGGTTTTGTTCGATAGTATCGATTATTTCAGTCTTTTTCTGCCTATCGATGTGTGATTTTCCCCAACTATCACCACTAGCCAGCTGTTTTTGAACAAAATAAATTGGCTGTCTTAATAAATATTGAACAAATTCATGGTTTTCTCCACGTTTTGAAAACTGATTAGCATTTAATACATATTTCGTTTAGCGGTCTGTGGATTGAACTGGCTATTGCACTTCTGGACGATCCTAGCCTCCTCCTAGCCTCCTTCGTAAAGAGCGTCCTCTTCCTAGCCGACCACTTTCCTGCAGCTGCTCGGCTTTGTAAAACTCTACTTTGGCATTGCATTAGCTTTCTTGCTGAAGCTGTGGACACGTTTCAGATAGCTGGAACCCCGTGGACAGAAGGACGTTTGGTCGGTGCGCATCAGATTTATCTTTCTCCTCCGGCACGACTTAACTTTGGCCGGGCCATGTGAATTCGGGATCATCAGAGACTTGTTTAAGGAGAAGAGATTGCTGGTCCGAGCATCTGCCATTCCAGTACCGAAGCACTGAAAGCACTTGTCAGAAAGTAATGTCCAGCCATTATAATCGTAGCACATTGGTTTGAATTTTGAAAATAAGCCCCACTGTTCATGTTACATCTTCGATAGTTGGCACCTTCTGCACTGTTCTCTTGCTGGAAAGCAGTGGAAACCCATATGCAGGGTATTTATAGTACCAACCGACATAAAGCATATATATTCTCGATCAGCGTCACTAGCCGAGCCGATCTAGCCATGTCCGTCTGTCCGTCTGTCTGTCCGTGTGAAACAACAGATCTCAGAGACTATAATAGCTAGAGTTACCAAATTTGGTGACAACATTGGAATCTGTGGCACGCAGATCAAGTTTGTTTTGAAATTTGGCCACGCCCACTCGCTCCCGGAAAATCATAAAATCGGTATATTAGGTATAGGCGTGATGAGTAAAGTAAATAGATAGACTTAATAGCAGGCAATCGCGGACGTGCTCTGAAAATTCCTGAGTAAAATCGGTATTGTTTTTAATAGAGCAGCAAATGTTTCCGAAAAGAAGAGGCAATTTCATACGATAGTTGTGCTGAACGCGCATGATCACTAATCATGATGCAAACATTTTTCCATCATGATCAGAAAAAGGAGCATGAAAATAGTACGCTACCTTATACGATACTGATAGATTGCTGCTGGCATACATAGATGGTTGAAATATCGATAAAAATAATCGAAAAAAAAAGAAAGCAAATTTTGGCAATAGCGCAATAGCGAAAATATGACATTTTGGCTATATCTTCCCATGGCAGCTATAAGATATAGTGGTTCGGGCATATAAACTAGCTGCAATAAAAAGAAGACTATCTGCAAAGTTTCATTTGGATAGCTCAAAAACTGAGAGACTAGTTTGCGTAGCAACGGTCAGACGGACTGACCGACAGAGAGACATGACTAGATCGACTTGGCTGGTAATGCTGACCAAGAATATATATACTTTATGGGGTCGGAGATGATTCCTTCACTGCGTTGCAAACTTCTGGACAAAATTATAATACACAGCAAGGGTATAAAAAGAAAACAGCATCACGCCTTTCAAGAAAAGAAAGCGTTACTAAATCAAATATTTTTGACGTAAAGCGCAAGGACATGTTCAAAGCCGATAGGTTCCAAGCCGACTATTTTAGAACGGCGTATGTATCATGAGCGTTCACCAGAACAGCTTGATCACTGATTACTGATCTATCTCTAATAAGTAATCATGTTGTTCTGATGAACGCGACCAATCTCTATTTTCGGCACTCGACAAAGTTTTAATCGTTGACTGCGATCGTGCGAGTGATCGTGCGTCGTCGAGTTTTCGAAAAGTCGTAATTTTCATTGCGATTAGTTTTAATTAAAGATTGTTATAATTCGACAGAATGTTTGTTCTGGAAGTGAAAGTTTAAGTACCGAGTAGTGGTCTGACTCCGGCCCTTCCGACATATATGCTAGCTGCAATAGAAGGAAGAATATCAGCAAAGTTTCATTCTGATAGCTAAAAACTGAGAGACTTGTTTGCATAGCAACGGACAGACGGACAGACCCACATGGCTAGATCGACTCGGCTGGTGATGCTGATCAAGAATATATATACTTTATGGGGTCGGAGATGCTTCCTTCACTGCCTTGCAAACTTCTGATCAAAATTATAATACCCTCTGCAAGGGTATAAAAAGTATCAGTGAAATTAAAATTATTATGGTTACCTTCAGTGGCCTGAAACAAATTAAACCTATCTAATTAATAAATAGGATAATTATAAGATAATTATAATTAGCCTCTGATTTTATATAATAGTAATAATACTTGTGGTTTGATTTATAATAAGGTTTCAAATAAATTAATTCTTCTAAGGCCTGCAAACTCATCATAAAAAATAAATTTTTCTTTTAGGCGATGTGCATTCATTGAATCTAACTTTAAACTTCTGGATATAGACAGTGATGGTGTTGGCGTAAAGGAATACCGTTATAACTGCATAACTAGAGTAGCAATCGACGATATACCCCTATTGACAAAGCATTCGAAACATTGCTAAACGAGTTACCTGAAATATTTATTTATTTATATTTAGTATTACAATTAATTTTCGCCATTTTATTTCCAGGATGAGGATAAGAAACGTGGAGGGCTGTCATTAGATCGTTATAAAGAACTATATGGTCAATTTCTGGGCAATACAGCTGATAATCATCCAGCGGTTAATCTCTTTGGACCGTTATAAATCATTTTCACATTTAATTGTCTTTGCTGTTCAACTACTATTTTATTTAGACTTATTTGTAATTACTATGACTTTAAATTTATTACCACATAGATATAAAACATTCACATCATTTTGTGTAGAATCGTCAGATGAACAGTTCGTTAATTTTAAAGTTTTATAATTAGTTAAGTACATTTGCTCAGAAGTATGAAATAAGTTTTGTTGTTGATTCGCTCTCCAAACATGGCTCTTAGGTAATGTAATGCCCTCTCAATTCCTGCAAGATTCGATTACTTGTTATGTTATATAAAAGTTGTAATAAACATAATTAACAAAATAAATTAATACTCAAACTATCGCTAAACAAATAATTTTGTTGTAATTCATTTAAATTTGTGAAAATTTTTAGTTAATATTCTCTTTATGAACTACTTTAATTTCACCTAGGGGCCCTGCCCAGAAGCTGGTTGCGAAATTTTTTTTCGAAATCTGAAAGGTGCCCATTTTGCCCATCGTTTCTACATGTTTGTTCAATTAATTTTGCCCAACGTCTAGTTTCAAAATTATGGAACTTGAAAATTTTCGAACTTTCGGGAAAATAAAAAATGATTTTTAAATTTTTTTTTGAAATCGAAGAATCGTTTGCCCACTTTTTGCCCACCCTTTAGAATTTTGAAACAAGTTTTAGTTTAGAAAATATTGAGCATTCACTGAAAAATAAAATTTTGAAATCTGAAGGTGCCCATTTTGGCCCATCATTTGCCCATGTAAAGCCCAATTAACTAATTTTTGCCCACGTCTAGTTTCGAAATTATGGAACTTGAAATTTTCAAAATTTTATAATCAAAATTTGAAATCTGAAAGGCCCATTGTTGCCCATTGTTTGCCCATGTGCCCACCAATTAATTTTTTTGCCCACGTCTAGTTTCTTGATATTATGAAACTCGAAAATTTTCAAAAATTTTAACATCAAAATTTGAAATCTGAAAAGTGCCCATTTTTTCCCATTGTTTGCCCATGTGCCCAATTCAATTAATTTTTGCCCACGTCTAGTTTCAAAATTATGGAACTTTGAAAATTTTCAAAAATTTTTAACATCAAAATTTGAAATCTGAAAGGTGCCCATTTTGGCCCATCATTTGCCCATGTGTGCCCACCAATTAATTTTTTTTGCCCACGTCTAGTTTTTCAAAATTATGGAACTTCGAAAATTTTCAAAATTTTGTTGACTTTGAATTCTTTTTATTTTATTTTACTAGACACGTATGCCCATCCTTAAAAGTAAAAATATCTTTAAAAAAAAAATAATTTGTCCAAATACTTCTTAATTAAAAATTAAATCGCTGCTGAATTAGCTCCCGACTTAATAAATTATTTGTCATATATTAAATCGGGACCCAGGAACACCACGGGGAGGCCATTATCAATAAATGGGGTTTTTAAAGCAAAAACATTGAAGACCTACGAGTCGACTTGTGCTGCTTAGAAGCTATAAACCATTGTTCCCCAAAATCTACAGCTCCACTTTTGCAACGGCGGAGATAGACGTACTTGTATGTATATATTAAAATATAAAAGATAAAAAAATAATTAAATTAAAAAACTAAAATATTTAAATAAACGTATGCAAACGTTTGTCCACTTTTAAGAATAAATTAAAAAAATGTAGACACTTTTAAAGAACTTTTTCAAAAAAGCAACGTATGCAACCTTTATTCTCTCACAAAATAGTTAAATATTTCATAACTTAAAATAAATTTATTAACTTGTCCGAGTATTTAACAATATGGAGTCTCATTTTAGTTTTTAAAGATGTAAATTTCCGCCATTGCCTGCACATGTCGTTATGTACTTCCAAGATCCGATAATTCTCCGGCAATACGCAATATGGCCGATTCCATCACCTTGCGCATGAACATATTCTATGGCACCACTAATGTATTTATTTTCCTTTATTAAATTTCGGTGGTAATTGCAGCAATATGGCCGTTTATTTTATGAAACGCATTCATAAATTCCATGTCAATAATGATAATTGGTGGTCAAACATGATCATATGGTGGGCAAAATGGTCAGCTTTTAAATTAAAAAAGTCAACTTTTAGATTTCGAAAATTTCGAATTCTTATATTTCTTAAGCCAGACGTGGTAAAAAAATATAATTGGTAGTCAATCATGGTCAAATGGTGGACAAAATGGTCAACTTTTAAATTTTAAAACTTAAAATTTAAAAAGTCATTTTGATTTTCAATAATTTTCAAGTTCCATAATTTCGAAACTAGACGTGGGCAAAAAATTAATTGGTGGGCACATGGGCAAACAATGGGCAACAATGGGCACTTTTCAGATTTCCAAATTTTGATTATAAAAATTTTGAAAATTTTCGAAGTTCCATAATTTCGAAACTAGACGTGGGCAAAAAATTAATTGGTGGGCACACATGGGCAAATGATGAGCCAAAATGGGCACCTTTCAGATTTCCAAATGTTGATGTTAAAATTTTGAAAATTTTCGAAGTTCCATAATTTCGAAACTAGACGTGGGCAAAAAAAATTAATTGGTGGGCAAACATGGGCAAACGATGGGCAAAAATGGGCACCTTTCAGATTTCGAAAAAAAAAAATTTCGCGACCCAGCTTCTTTGAGCTGCCCTTGCGCCATAAGTACGTTTTTGTTAGGACTAGATAATAAGCTGAAATGAAGGTAATATATGTAGATAAATGATTGCGACTCGCTCGATAACTCAAATAATATAATCACGTGTAATCATGAGGGTATTATAATTTTGCCATGCTATTTGGAACGCAGGGATGCAGACGGACATGGATAGATCGATTCGGCTGGTGATGCTGATCAGAATACATATCCTACAGCTGTACCATATAGCTGCCATAGAAGAAATCAGTTGATTTATATAAAAAGTACAGTTCTACAAGTATAATTGTACATTTTAAAAATAAAATATGTAAATGTAAATGTAAGACTTTGATATTTTTCCGATTTAGCCAAAATGGATCGAATGATTTAATTGCAGCCTGTAAGGGTATACAAACTTCGACTTACCGGAGTCAGCTTTCTTCTTGTTATACCCTTGCTAGGTACTTTAATTTTGATCAGAAGTTTGTAGCGCAGTGAAGGAAGCATCTCCGACCCATAAAGTATATATTTTTTGATCAGCATCACCAGCCGAGTCGAATTAACAATGTCCGTCTGTCCGTCGCTACACAAACTAGGCTTTATCTCAATGAATCTTTGCAGATAGTCTTTCTATTGCAGCTAGTATATATGTCGAAACGGGCGAAATCGATCCACTTTATCTTATAGCTGTCATAGGAAAGATTGGTCTTAATGGGCCGTTTTTGTTGTTTTTAAAGATACCGGACTAAAATTAAATATACTGTCCTTTAATTTTATTAAACCCATACATTTAAAATTTCATTAAAAAAACACTATATTTTATAGCTGCCATAGAACGATCAGGTCAAATTAGCCGATTTTAGTTGTTTTTAAAGATATCGAATTAAAACATAGTAAATAGACCGCCGATGTGTTGGGACTTTCGTCCATTTTTGGGTGGGAATGTACTTAACTGGGAACACTTTCTTTTTTTTGGGTGCAATGAAGGGGAAATGTTCTTAGCTGGGAACACTTTGGTGCTCCATTCCGGTGATCCAAAGCCGAAACTTGGAACACTCTTGGGTATAAAAGGCCCAAATTTAGCAGTACCGAGAGAAGAGTGAGAGTTAAGAACTGGAAGTCTATTTGGAGAGTTGAAAATCCATCAACACCAAATTGAATGCGTGCAAGCCGCATAAGTGTAAAAGTCGGATAGCCTTCCGCGATCAGTATTTTTAAGGAGCAAATTTCCTTAGGACTGTCGACTGGCTTACAACATCCCGTCAAACAATGCCGAGTACAATGTGAATCCTGAACGACATATGTCCATAATAATGTAAATCCTGGACGACATGTGTCCATAATACCAAGCTTAAAACAATCCTGCCAATATGCCAAAGTGAATCCTGAAGAACATTTTACAGTTCCACTATATACAAAATAAACCGTGCAATCAACAATAATCAATTTAGGCGTAGCCTAATCCGGCAACTATAACCCCGTGACATAGCCTAAACCCTGCAACCACAACCCTGTGGCACATGTCAGGCTCTAAGGACTTCAGGGATTCTAGACAATTTCAAGGATGACTCTACATCAGTAATGCGAAGCAGAACCAGTGCCACCAAAGCCGCAATAATGTGACAACAAATATATAAAAGCAAAGCCATTACTACATAAACCATTTCCTTAACATATAAACTCTATTCCCTACACCAATACCTACAATTTTTTTATGTCTTAAATGAAAGAATTATTATGTGAACATATTAAGAATAGAGGGAATTCAAACAACAACAACAATAAAATTAAAACTGAAGGATGACCTCACTCACACGTTGACAAAAGCAATAGAACCGGCAATAACCATAATAAAATAATAACCATAAAATAATAAAAATCAAATAATCTTCTATAGACATAAACTGAACACGAAATAAATAGATTAAATAATTCAAAATCAAAACAACCATAACTTCTGTGCATGGGCAAATATATAAATGCATTTAATGCATATGCAAACGTGCACCCCTCCCAATGCCCGCCGAAGTGAATCAACGTGAAGACGTCACAATCGTCGCGATCTCAGCAGTGACTCAGATTAATTTTATTATATCTTTTTTTCTGTCTAAGTTTTTGCATACCTTAGTTTTTTGATTATTACCTAATTCGTAAAGTGCACATAAATATAAACATAATATGACTTCAGTTCTACAGCCCAAGATTCGACCGGGAGATCTCTCGTCGTTGAACCTCTAAAGAGGGTAAGCTTTACGGAACATAAATTTCCCCATTTACTAGGGGAAATATTTTATTCAATATTTTTTACGTAAAATTTAATACCCAATTTTTTTAACTTTTTTTTTAATATATTCCCTATAATGTTAGTGTAAATCATTTATTTTTCCTTTAAATATTAAAATTAATTACTCCCTATGGTTTTATATATATATATAGTGACATATTCACGTATTCAGTTATGTACCAAAAAATAAGAATATGCAGTGTAGGCGATCCCACGCAAAACCATTGTAAACAATCCACATCTAGAGCAGGCGATGATGCTCCTCAATAACATAAACAATTCTTGCAATGACTAAGTCCCGCTCTCTCTTACTCTCAAATTATTATGTACAATCAATATCAATATCAATTATGTAATATCAATATCAATCAATATCAGTAGTCTATCAGCTTTCAAAGTGATCGGACGTGCTATTTTCGCTATGCTTTCTTCTCACTGCGCCGAGTGCAATACCGATGTAACGCCGGCCCAGCTACGTTGCTTGGATGCTGTCCGCTGCGCTTCTCTGTGCCGTCGCGTATTTCACGTTGAGTGCGCTGTTATTCCTGCTGATGCAGTCAAACTTTGCTTAACCCAAACATTTTATGGCAGTGTGATGCGTGTGTTGTGGCAAATGATTCGCATTCTAAAATTGATGAGCTGGACGCCAAAATTATAGCCCTAGAGGGTTGTATCAGGGTCTTAATGCCAAATTCTCAGAAGCGTTTTCTTCCAAAGGCGAAGCTGTGCAACATTGCAGCAACGTCACCGTTAGGCCTCGTCAACTGCAAGCTGATAAGGCGGGAATTACTGCTCCAACTTATGCTGCTGCTGCTGCTTCTTCATCGATGGCCCATGGCCAAGTGCAACGACCTCCAACTGCCGAGAGAGGCGAATTTACCAAAGTTCGAAACATGAAAAGAGGAATAACAACAAAACAAAAAATTGTCGTTGGAGTTGCGCCGTTGTCAGATGCTCTTCAGGTTCTGCCGAGCATCAAATATTTGCATGTGGGAAAGTTTAATGCTACCACTGAGCCAATTGCTGTTTTAAACTACGTCTCTTCTAAATTGAATGTAGACATTAATACGTTAACTTGCGTTAAACTTATAAAAAGATGTTGATGCTGCCACTTTAAAATTCGTCAACTTTAAGCTGGGTGTCCCGGATCAGCACTTTGATTCGGTTTTAATAACGAGTTTGGCCGCACTCGGTGAAGGTGAAAAGATTTGTCCACAGAGAGAGGACTAAATCTGAGGATACCATAATCGATCTGGCTGGACCTTTAAGAACTTCGACCCCAACTCATCCATCAAAACCCCAGTGATCGGCGCCGCTGGCGTCGACGTATGTGGACCTCTTCATACATGCTCTTCCTCACCATAGACTCTGGTTTTGGCTTTGCGCACAGCGTTTGCACCACCTACGCTTCTCTCTACACCTCTCGCCATCTGACGCCTCTCTCGATTAACCAACAACAATATCAGCTGGATCTGTTGTTTTCCTTTTCTGCGATATTTGCCAAAGGCTTGCTGATGACGTCGTTTGCCGAGGCACGCGCTCTGGAGTTGCGCTCTCGCCCTCGCTCACAGCGCCCTCGTCGTATCAACAGTTCTTTCTGGTGTTATTCTTCTTCTCGTCCGCCTTGCGCGCAGCTGCTATGCTTTACTTCGTTTCGCCGCTGGATTGTCGACGCCTATTTTGGATGCATGGACAACATCTGCTGGAGCTTTTGCTGTCCCTTTCCTGCGAAATTCGTCTATGGCTTGGCTCGGGCGTTTTTCGCCTAGGTGCGTTTCGGAGTTGCGCTCTCGCTCTCGCTTGCTGCGCTCTCGTCACATCAACAAGGCCATCTGGCGTTGCTCCTCTCATCGTCCGTTTTGTGCGCTGCTGCTGCGCAGTGCTTGGTGTCGCCGCTGGATTCTCGTCGCATATTTTGGATGCCGTCTGCCGATTGGGTTGGATCTCTTCTTTCTGATATGGCACTCTCCCTTCGCCTCCTCTTTGAGTTATCCTCAAACAATGCTGACTGGATGCCGGTCAGTTCATCAACAACAACAGCTGATGCCGCCTTACTTCAGTATATCTGGATTGGATTCCCCGCTACCAGCGCTCTCTTAGGAGTAGCGCGCTCTTCTGACTTATCACCGCCTTGGATGCGGGTCAATCCCGTACGCTCCAGACTCTCTCTTTCGAGACACTTGGATTTCATTGGCAGTCCAATAAAGGTTCGAGCTTCATCGCTACTTCAAGCTTCTAAAGTCGTTGTCAATGATTGGCATTCAGATTCAGGATTAGCTCACTCTGCACCGGATTTTTCTGCAGTACACTCCTTTCACTCTGGCGGTGCTCCTGCCTCGACTTCCTTGACTGTAGATAATCCCAGCCTTGGAATATATTTTCAAAATATGTCTGGTATGCGTACTAAGGCTACTGCTGTCTTTTGGCCACATCGCATGGTGATCACGATGTCATTGCATTAGTTGAAACCTGGCTCAACATGGATTTTTTGATAATGAATTCTTTGATTCAAACTTGTACCAAGTATTCCGAAAGGATCGGGATGCGGTAAAACGCAATGCTCTAGAGGAGGAGGCGTCTTAATTGCTGTTCGGCGTAGTTTGAGGTGCGCTTCTATACGACTCTTGAATGATGATTCTCTACTGGACCAAATTTGCGTATCTCTCGCTGGACCTATCGAAACGATCTTTCTGGTGGTATCGTATATACCCCAAGTAGCAGCTTTGAACTCTATAAGGCGCACGTGGACAATATTGCCCATATTCAGCAGAATCTTGAGGATTCTCAGCATATCTGTGTTCTTGGCGACTTCAACCTCTCTTCGCTGGTGTGGGTTCAGGATGTGGACTCTTCAGCAATGGTGCCCAGTAATTTGCATTTGCCTCACGAAATCTTAGTCATTGATGACCTGTTCAGTATGGGACTGGTCCAGATGAATAATGTATTTAATAAGTTAAATAAGCTTCTAGACTTAATTTTCGTAAGTCCTGATTTGAATATAAATTTAGTTTGCAGCGATAATCCATTATCTGAGTGTGATGCTCACCACCAGCCCCTAATTTTATCAATACTTACATATATTTTTGCACCTTATAAGCCTCGCTATACACAAATTTATATTAATGCTAGTATTTTGAACTCAATTCGCAATGATATTTCTCGTGTTAATTGGGTGGAGGTCCTTTCGCATGCTAGTGTTGATACTTGCTATGAACGTTTTTAATCTCCATATCTGCTATCATTAGATCCCATGCCAAGAAAAGGTTTCAGAATTCTTATAGTTTACCCTGGTACACACAAGGGCTAAAAAGTATAAAAACCTCAGAAATAAATTCTACAAGCGGTTCGTAGCAAGTGGTAATTCGGCAGATTTCGACCGGTATAAACAACATAAGCGTGAATTCGAATTCCTTAACAAATTCTTATATAACCAATACATTGCGGATGTGGAACGTAAATTAGCTATTAATCCCAAATCATTCTGGCATTTTGTTAATTCTAAGAGAAATACATCATATATTCTTTCCTCCATGTCATTAAATAATGTATCAGCATCGACGGATCGCGGAGTGGCTAATCTCTTTGCAAATTATTTTGCGTCTAATTTTGAACCACATGCCCTGTGGAATGATGAGGTAACGCTTTCCGCCATTGCTTCAACTTTAAACATTGGGTGCTTGTATGTCAGTGAGCTGGACTGCCACAATGCTGCTGAGAGCTTTAACAATTCTGAAAAACTAGACTGCGATGGCCTTTCACCTTTCATTTTAAAAATTGTATTGGAGTTCTTTCAGAGCCCCTCCAAATTATCTTTAATAAATCCCTCACCAGTGGAGTCTTCTCTTCGAGATGGAAGTTGGCGTCAGTTACTCCTATTTTCAAGTCTGGTGTAAAGAGTATAATCTCTAATTATAGGCCAATAGCAAAGCTAAGCAATGTTTCCAAGTTGTTCGAACGAATTATTGCTAAGCAGCTCTCTTTTCTTGTAGCTGGCACCATTAGCCCTAACCAGCACGGTTTTATGCCAGGCCGTTCGACTACCACAAACTTAGCGGTGTTCAACCATTTTGCATACACTCCTTCTTGAGTCATTATCAAGTAGATGTGGTTTACACAGACTTTGCCAAAGCGTTTGATAAGGTCTGCCACAACGCTTTATTGGCGAAACTTAAGAAAATTGGTTTTCACTCGTTTATCCTGAATTGGATAAGATCCTACTTAAATGGTCGGATGTATAGAGTAGAGTGCAATAGTTATTTCTCTAGTCCTTACTTGGCAACCTCTGGCCTGCCTCAGGGAGTGCCTTAGGCCCGCTGCTTTTATTCTATTCATAAATGATATAGGCAATCAAATAAAGAATTCCGAATTTTTATTATTTGCGGATGATCTTAAAGTTTTCAAATCCGTGAACTCCGTCTTGGATAGTGAGTTCCTCCAAAATGACTTATGTAGAATTGGGAGTGGTGTTCCCGGAATGCTTTGCCTTTGAACCTTTCTAAATGCTTCACGGTTACTTATAGTAAGCGGCACAATAACTTATTGTCCTCATACTCGATCAATTCTAATAACCTTCCCTGTAAGAATGAAGCCCTTGATTTAGGTGTCATGTTTGATACTAAATTTCTTTTATTGATCACATAAACTACATAGTTCCGAAAGCTTACGCTACGTATGGTTTTATAAAGCGTAACACTGCTCAATTTTCAGACCCATACACTTTGCTCAGCTTATTTTTCTCATTTGTGCGCGTACTCGAGTACGCTTCATTTATTTGGAATCCGACGGGGTCCATGCACATTCATCGGCTCGAACGCATTCAGAAGAAATTCTTAAGCTTTGCCCTTAAGTCTCTCAACTTCAGCCATCCTGTTCCCTCGTATCCTGCTAAATGTCGTCTTGTACATTTGTCCACTTTACAAGATAGGAGAACTGCGTTTGCCTTAATTTTTATTTTGACTTAATAACAGCTAAAATAGATTGTCCGTCCTTGCTTAGTAGGGTTAACTTTGCTGTACCGGGCAGACATCTAAGAGATTTTGAACCCTTTTATATTCCTGTTTTGAGGACTAATTATGCCCTAAATGAGCCCTTATGCAGAGCCTTAATATTTTACAATTCTTTGCCACCATGCATGCGATTGGACCCAAGCTCCCCAGGGATCTAATTAAGAAGGCTTTGCTGCATTACCTTAGGTCATAAACTGTAACGTTAAGATTAGTAAAGTAGCCAGATAAGGAAACATCTGTTGGCGAAATAAATAAATAAATAAATAAATATCCCAAGCGGGAGAGCTCGCTCCCAAATTAATGTAAACAAAGAGCACCACAAGTAAATTTTGTCACAAGAAATTAGTCTTAAGCTGAGATCAATCGAATAAAGACGTAAAACGTATTCTTCGTTTATTTATTCCCTTGGCGTTGTCCTTAGTCAACTGACGGGACATTAGTTCGACTCAAAAAATATAATCATTTAACTGGCGCAGTCGGTAGGATACAAAAGTATCCGAAAAAAGAACCCCAAGTGAAAAATAAATTAAATTTTATAATTCAGTTCGCAAACAATAATTACGCATCACATTTCAAAACCCTTCAACTTGGGTTATAATTCCAATTCGGTTGTCCAACAAAAGTGAAAAAAACAATAAGTCCAAAGGCACCACCTAACAGTTAATAAAAACATATAAATTTTAAGAAAAATTAATTTAAACAAACACTTAAATAAGTGAAATTAAAATAAACTAAAACAAAATTTTACTTTACTATAACAACAAAATTTACTATAACAATGACACAACCAATTATCGCCGCACCCCAAATCATTGCGCTAAGCGACAACAACCTTTCTGAAGCTCATCGGAGGCTAAAAGACATCATGCCATTCAAGGGTGATCCAGAAACTCTCTACACCTTCGTCAACAGAGTGGACTATGTAATTTCACTCTACCAAACTAATGATGTGCGACAACAGAGGATTCTTCTTGGAGCCATCAAAGAAACTGGATGGGCACGTAACACGATTATTGGGCCTTCCGAACATTGAAGATTGGCCTACCCTTAGATCGAGACTAGTTGCAGAATTTAAACCCCAAACACCGAACTACAAACTATTGGAGAACTTCAGGGAGACACCTTACAAAGGAAACCTGAGGGCATTCTGCGAAGAAGCGGAAAGACGACGTCAACTACTGATTTCGAAATTGCATCTGGAAGGTAACCAGGCAGATTTTCTTATTTATGTTCAGGCGAATAAGGATTCCATTAAAATATTTATCAGAAAATTACCAATACAACTATTCACTATTTTGGTTCATCATAATATTACAGACTTAAGATCGTTAATTACTATAGCACAAAATGAGGAAGCGAGATTAATCTTAAACTAAGATACATAGTTTTAGTATTTCTTAGATTAAAATTCACTGTAGGTCGCTTTGTTTACTTAATGTTCTCCGTGGTGTTTAGATAATTCAATTATTCATATCTAGTGCGTGCGCAGCTGATAATTATATTTAAATTTTGGAAATGGAAGACAATGTAGACCCAACTGAAGTTAATAGCCAAACCCTATTGCGCATACTCACAAAGCAGAGAGCTGAGTTTGTCCCATTAATGCTCAAAGTTTGCCGAAAAAATCGATGAGTTTAAATATTTGTTTGTAAATTCTGGTCTAGATATTATATGTGCCTCTGAAACATGGCTTGGCTGTAATGATTGTGATGTGTTGAATTTCGTGTGATGGCTGTAATGTATACCGTGCGGACAGTGTCAGTCATGGGCGTGGTGTAGCAATATTCGTTAGTAAAAGTTAGTGCCCAAGCTTATATGTAAACATCCCGATAGTAGTCCAATAGAATTTTTACTTTATTCCTACGAAATTAAAAATCAGTTCTCACCAAAAAAATGCTGATGGGATGCATATACCGCCTACGTAGTAGCATTAACTATGACGATACTCTAAACAAGTTGTCAGACACCACTATGAATTATAAAGACATACTCTTAGCAGGTGCTTTAACTTTAATATTCTTCGGAAGAGCACCTTTAAAACAACATGGAATCATTGGGCTTGAATATTGTAAACTCTACTTATCCGATTCATTTCAGCAGAATATGCAGCTCACTGTTAGATGTATTTTTTATTAGTGATGTTGAAAATATATGTTTGTATGACCAACTCATTATGCCTTCGTTCTTAAAACATGACCTTATATACTTGACCTACAATTTTGACCTTCAGTATAAAGACGAAAAAATAGTATTTAGGGACTTAATAATTACTATGTGACGGTCTTGTGGGGCTGAGATAGTTCAGCGTGGGCCAGGACTCGTCCCAAGAATTTATTTGGGTCGTGAATGTATATCTAAGGTTGGTTTATTAACGTATTTTGTACAGAGATAAGAAATCAAGCCGGAACAGGGCGACATGGCGCGGGGTCGTCGTCGTGGGCCGTTGCACCGGATCCCGTCGTTGCCCGTGCCGGAGTAAGGCGCTGTCGTGGCCTCGCTGCCGGAGGTGGCCTGACTCGGTGATGGTGGGCGCTTCCTGTGGGTGAGAGAGAGAGAGAGAAACGGAGCCCGCAAGTTTACCCTGAGTGTTGCCCCGAAAGTATCCTACAGAGCTAGTGCTGACGGCGGTTTGCCTGTCTCTGCCGCGAAGGGGGTTTTGGAGGCTCTGAGGTCTACCAGTCACGAGAAGATTGTGGAGGCTCTAAAGTCTACCAGTTATGAGAAGGGTTTTGGAGGCTCTGAAGTCTACCAGTTTCGAGAAGGTTTTGGAGGCTCGAAAGTCTGCCAGTTGTGAGAAGGTTTTGGAGGCATTAACTATGACGATACTCTAAACAAGTTGTCAGACACCACTATGAATTATAAAGACATACTCTTAGCAGGTGCTTTTAACAGTAATATTCTTCGGGAAGAGCACCTTTAAAACAACATGGAATCACTAGGCTTGAATCTTGTAAACTCTACAAATCCGATCCATTTCAGCAGAATATGCAGCTCACTGTTAGATGTATTTTTTATTAGTGATGTTGAAAATATATGTTTGTATGACCAACTCATTGTGCCTTCGTTCTCAAAACATGAACTTATATACTTGACCTACAATTTTGAACTTCACTATAATGACGATAAAATAGTATTTATTATTGACAATTGGAATAACATTTACTGTCTACCAGATGTAGACCAACAACTCAGCTTGCTCCAGTTTAATATTAGTTACTTGTATAATTGTGTCGTGCCAATTAAAAGCAAAATCGTCAAACATTTTATCAAACCATGGTTTAATAATGAAATAAAGTCAGCAATACAAACGCGAAATTTCACATATCAAAAGTGGAAAAGGTATAGGACTCAGCGACATTATGCCCATTTTAAATCATTGAGACACACTGTCACTAAACTAATTGACACGGCAAAGTCAAAATACTATACCCATAAATTCAAAAACTCAACATCATCTAGACAAACCTGGAAAGAAATCAAGTCATTAGGAATAGGAAATCAAAAATTAATACCGGGACAAGATGTTAAAGTTGAAGAGCTAAATCAACAACTCTCAGTATGCAATGTACCCGAAAGTGACGACAACAATTTGTACCTGAGATCAGTACCTGAACATTTCTGTGATAATAGCTTTAGGTTTGTTTGTGTCAATCAGTGTGAAGTTCTCGTCAATATTCTTAAAATTAAATCAGACGTAGTTGGACTTGACCAAATAAATCCTAAATTCATTAAAATAATACTTCCTAAAATTCTAATATACATAACACACATTTTCAACACTGCATTTACAACATCTGCATTTCCGGACTATTGGAAAATCGCAAAATTGTCCCAGTCCTGAAAGCTAACAAGGAGTACAGACCGATATCAATTCTACCATTCTTATCGAAAGCCTTTGAGAACATTATGGCAGCCCAAATAAACTCTTATATAGGTGATAAAGGCTTACTCAATAACAACCAATCGGGATTTAGGAAAAACGTAGCTGCACTTCAGCAATCCTGAAAATCTCGGACGATATACGCGAACACGCAGACAAATCCAATGTGGCGCTTCTGGTACTTCTTGACTATAGTAAAGTCTTTGACTCTGTAAATCATGAAGTTTTGTGTACAAAATTGAAAACTCAGTTCAATTTCTCGACAACTGCTGTTAAACTTGTGACCTCATATTTAAAAAATCGCCGTCAATCTGTTGTAATGTCAAATGTTTCCTGTTCTTTTGTAGTCCTTAAACGTGGTGTACCTCAAGGCTCAGTTCTTGGACCTTTATTGTTCACTCTTTATGTCAATGACCTTCCCTGTGTGTTGTCAGATAGTGATGTTCATATGTACGCAGATGATGTCCAGATGTATATAAGCCGTCCGATTGATAGAATTGACGAGTGTGTGAATATGTAACCGTGATCTTGATAAAGTTAGCAACTGGGCCAAAGACAACGACCTTGGTCTAATCCCAACAAAATCGAAATGCATAGTCATGTATAAAAACAAATTAAATATTGCTGACCTGCAGCCATTGATGATAAACAGCATGCCCATTGAATACGTTGAAAATGCTACAAAACTTAGGTATCATATTCAATAATAAACTTAGTTGGAATGACCCTATAATCAGTGCTGTAGAAGGAAAAAAGTATGGTTTGCTAAGATCTCTTTCCCCAGTTAAAAGCCTTTTACCCATAAATGTTCGTATGCTAATTGCCAAGACCTGTCTAATCCCAACACTTTTCTATGGTATCGAAATTTTTTCAAATTGCGATGCAGCCAGCCATCAAAAAATAAAAGTGGCATATAATAATATAGCTAGATTTATATTCAATCTGCGCCGATTTGACCATGTGACCAGCTATGCATATAGAATATTTCAACTAAACTTGACCGACTGGATGAAACTGAGAGTGTTAATCTATCTGCATAAAATAATTTACACGTGGGAGCCTACCTATCTCTTTGAAGCATTAAGAAAATTGAAAAAAATTGAAATATATGAAGAACATATTAATTTTGAATTAAATAAAAATCCAGAATACCGTAATAAGAACTCAAACCCTAATCAGAATTCCAAACCACACAAGTTCAATACAAATACCCAAACCCAATATCGACCAAGTTACCCACAATATTCTCAACCATTCCAACCTAATTTTAATAAATACACGCAACCATTTAGACCCACGTATACACAGCAGATGCCTAACAACCAAGCTATGTGGCGCGCACCAAATCATTTCGGATCCAACGAATACATAAACACACAACCATTTACTCACAAAAATCCTTTCCCTCAAAATCCTCAAACAGCATAATTTAAAGGAAATACATACCCTCAACAACAACAACCCTCCACATCTAAAAATACTAACTTCCCGATTACCAAACGACTAAGACCATCGGACTGTGAGCAAACCAAAGTTTCTATTGACGAATTGAGATTTCATGACGCGCACGAATACGAAGAAATACAACCTAATTATTATGAACAACAGTATTATAACCACAATCAACTCCATGGATTGGTTAATGAAGGGCAACAACAGGTGCAATCCACCCAAAATAAAGATGAACAAAATCAAAATAGCTCAGAACCAAACGAAAATTTTTCTGTTAACAGCCCGGACAACACCAATACATAGAAATAGCATACAAAGGTTGCATATACAATTGCCTTATAGACACAGGATCCACAATAAATATGATCAATAAAAATATATTTTGTCTTTCTATTCAAAATACTAAATGTGAAGTTCTGACATCAAATGGTCCTATTACATTGAACAACTTAATTATGTTACCCAGCAATAGTATTTTTAAAACAAATGAACCATTTTATGAACACAGTTTTTTTTTTAATAATTATGATATACTAATTGGCAGAAAATTGTTAAAAAAGCACAATCAATTATAAATTACAAAAATAGCACAGTTACCCTTTTGATAAAATATACAAATTAATAACTTCAAATTAAAAAAACAAAATTTTTATATCCAAAAGGCAGGAATCAATAAAAAATTAGATTTTGGATTGTTTCGATTAGGTCACCTGAACCAGGATGAAACTTAAGGGTTGAAAGGTTTATTAAATAAATTCAAAAATCTTCAATATGAAGAAGGAGACAATCTAACATTTACAAATACCATTAAGCACGTACTAAATACAACACATAACACCCCAATTTATTCAAAACAGTACCCACTTGCTCAAGCGCACGAAATTGAAGTCGATAACCAAGTGCGGGAAATGCTTAATCAAGGATTAATTAGGGAAGTAATTCACAATACAATAGTCCTACCTGGGTAGTACCAAAAAAAACGGATGCTTCTGGTAAAATTAAGTATAGAGTAGTAATTGATTATAGGAAGCTCAATGAAATAACTATTCCCGACAGATATCCAATACCAAACATGGACGAAATCCTTGATAAACTAGGAACATGCCAATATTTTACAACTATCGATTTGCCAAAGGGATTTTATCAAATAAAAATGGACCCAGACTCAATATCTAAAACTGCATTTTCCACCAAAAGCGGTCATTATGAATACCTTCGAATGCCATTTGGCCTTAGAAATGCACCCGCTACTTTTCAAAGGTGCATGAATAATATCCTTCGACCGTTGCTTAATAAACACTGTTTAGTGTATTTAGACGATATTATAATTTTTCTACATCTCTTACCGAACATTTAAATTCATTACAACTAGTTTTTCCAAACTTGCAGATTAAAATTACAGTTAGACAAATGTGAATTCTTAAAAAGAAGCTAGCTTTCTTGGTCACATCGTAACCCCTAATGGCATAAAACCAAACCCCTTAAAATTAAAGCCATAGTTTCATATCCAATTCCAACAAAAGTAAAAGAGATCAGAGCTTTCCTTGGATTAACCGGTTATTATCGTAAATGTATCCCAAACTACGCAGACATAGCAAAACCAATGACCAAATGTTTAAAAAAGGAGCAAAGATAGATACACAAAATCTCGACTACATAGAAGCATTCAAAAACTTAAAGCTTTAATAATTAGAGAACCAATTCTTCAATTACCCGATTTCGAAAAAATTCACTTTAACCACAGATGCCAGTAATTTAGCCCTTGGGGCCGTACTTTCTCAAAATGGTCATCCTATATCTTTTATTAGCAGAACACTTAATGAACATGAATTAAATTACAGTGCTATCGAACAAGAATTACTTGCCATAGTTTGGGCCACTAAAACATTTCGTCATTATTTACTAGGACGACATTTTCTCATCGCTAGTGACCATTAACCTCTTAGAGGCTGCATACCTTAAAAGAACCGAATGCCAAGTTACAAAGATGGAGAGCCAAGTTAAACGAATACAAATTTACAAAATCGACTATATTAAAGGCAAAGAAAATTCAGTTGCCGATGCATTATCAAGAATTAAAATTGAAGAAAATCATCACAGTGAAGTTACTCAACATAGTGCAGAAGAAGATAATAGTAACCTAATTCATTTAACAGAAAACCAATAAACTATTTCAAAAACAAATAATTTTCATTAAATCCGATAAAAATAAAGTAGAGCATTCAACAATATTGGTAACTCCATTACCACAATCCAATATAATGTAATGACTTTCCGAAAATGCCAAACAAATTTTACTAGATCATTTTATTCATAGAAACATTACCATTCATATTGAAAGCGATGTAGATTTTGAAATCATTCAAAGAGCATACAGAGAAACTATTAATACCACTTACACTAAAGTAATTCGCAGCCTCTACCTATTAAAGAATGTTTGTATATATGCCGAATTCAAAGATATTATACTTCAATCACATGAAAAACTTTTACATCCAGGTATACAGAAAATGACTAAATTATTCAGAGAAAATCACTTTTTTCCAAATAGCGAACTATTAATTCAGAATATAATAAGTGAATGCAACATATGCAATTTGGCTAAAACAGAACACAGAAATACCAAAATGCCTTTTAAAATCACACCCAACACTGAACATTGCCGAGACAACATTAAAACATTACATCAGTTGCATTGACTGGAACACTGGAACATATTAAAACAAAGGATTGGATAGAATGCAGAAACGCGCTAATGCGCATTTTTGATCAGTTAGGTAAACCCAAATTACTAAAGGCAGACAGAGACAGACAGAGCTTTCACCAGCTTGACGCTAAAGCGATGGCTAGAAGCAGAAGGAATTGAATTACAACTCAACATGGCAAAAAACGGTGTAGCAGATGTCGAAAGACTACACAAGACAATAAATGAAAAAATCAATATTAGACACTCAAAATATTAAGGAAAGGAAAATAGATAAGATAAATGAAGATCGACAGGAATTTAACATTGACACTAGATACAGAAAAGGTCCACTTCAAAAGGGAAAATTAGAAAATTAATTTAATTAATATTTAAGGCAAATAAAAATGTAAAAAAAATAGACGAAGACATTACGAAACTACTAATCGAAATAGGGAAACCCAATACAACAAAACACAATTTAAGAAACAAAAGAAAACTAATGACGTTAAACTTCCACAGGAACCTTCTGTACAATGATGTTGTTTCTATTATTCACCACGGGCCACACTCAACAAATTCAAATAACCAACCCAGATTCCGACCTTGGCTATTTACTCTTCTCAAGCATTCCAATTCAAATACCGGTAGTGTATGAACATCACTGTTTAAGAATTAATTTAACGGAAATCAATATTATCACTGAATCTTTTGGTAACAAAATCATAGACTCGCCCAGAATGAAATATTTGTACAACAAACTACTGAAAGAAATAAATGGTATAACTATTTATCAGCAAAATAGGCAGAAACGTGGACTATTTGACATAATAGGTTCATCTTTTAAATTTCTTTTTGGCACACTTGATGAAAATGATAAGGTAAAAATTAACAAAAAAAATAGATATAATTGCAAAAAATTCAATTCAACTTCATAAATTAAATGATGTCGTAAAGTTTGTGAATGAAGGACTGGAGAAACTTACTAACTACGAAAATAACCGCAATAGTATTGACACACTTGTTTATGAACTCATGCAATTTATTGAGTACATTGAAGACATAGAAATGGGCATGCAACTTTCACGTCTTGGACTTTTTAACCCAAAATTACTCAATTACGACAAACTAGAAAGCATTAACAGATAAAGATAGTAGAACATAGTGACATTTTAAAACTAATTTCAGAAAATAATACCACACTTTACGGAATTATAATATTAGTAGTTATTGTTCTTATTATTTTTCTTGTCCTGTCAAAATCTTTTACACTAAATTCACTTACCTTTTTATATACAAAATTTGGAAAACAAGCAAAAATAATCAAGAACCACAACAAGAAATAGAACCGGTACAAAACCAGTTGCCTGCATTGTACCCCATTAGTTCGACTCAATAAAATATAAACATTTAACTATATATATACATATATCTTCATAGATTCATTTTTACTTTATATACTTAATAACCTTTTGTTTGGTCAATTAATGCCACTCCACTTATAATTATATTCACCTTTTACCACACGCCAACGACGGACAATAAAGTAATTAACATTTCTAATAAACTTATAATGTAAGCAGAATATTAAACATGTCTTGGTAGAAACCTATTTAAATGGGGTCATTGGTACGAATGGGAAAAATAAGTCAAGAAAAATGACAAGTCTTTAGACTGACGAATATACACTACAGGGGATTATATAGCGCAGAAAGCGATGATCCATTGGTACGCGAAGCTGTGAAGGGGAAGGAATTGGCTGAAGCACTGCCGATCGGATATGATCAAGCTTCCGCGGAGCTTGTGGGCGGTGAGGACAGAAGACAGATTGGAGAACAACATCTATGTTTTCTTTACAGGCACGTAAATAAAAGCCATTGATTCTGATAGTTTTGAATTAGATTACTAGTCCGAAAGTGAAAGGTTTCCATCACCCACCAATTTTGAGAAAATCGCGGTCAAAGTAGCATGCACTGCTTGAACCGGCACTTTTCAAGGCTTAATAACTCCCAATCCTTACGTTGCCCAGAGCGGGTTCTCGTTCTTTAGTTATAATGCATTTTACAAACTTAAATTTGCTATGTTGTAGTGTTTATGTCATAGAAACTGCTGCTAAGTTTGCGTTTAATGCGAGATTTATTGAACGTTGAGGCAAGCTTTGCATTATAACCTTTTGCAAAGTTGCTTAAAGAGAAATTCCGCCAAAAGACTTCTTGTCCTTGGACAAACGAAACTTCACAACTTCTGAGATTGTAAGCGTTTTCGTATCTCTAATACTGCTTTCTCATTGTCACTATCGCCTTGGTGCGTTCTAAATCGAAACTGTCATCTCTTTTACAGCAAACTGAGCTTGTATGTGGTACCATTGGTTACTGTGTGTTGTCTTGCTTACTTGCTCTTTACAATTGGTCTAATTCGGATGTATATAGGACTTAATTACAGCGATCACCTACCTATTTACTAGTTTAGATGCATTTCCTTGAGGTGCGTAAATATAGTGCGAATATATATTCAATTGAGCTGTCATTCGGATGTTTACATTTAACTTTACATTTAAGCTTACTACTCACATAAACGGCTACACAACCAGCATGACTAACACGATCCGAGCGATACAAGACATAACCATCACAAGCTACTAACAAATCAGACATTTCGGGCATAAACCAGGTCTCTGAAACACATATCACATCTACATTCGATTGTTTAAACATATGTATACCTAAACTCACCAATCTTCTTCAATAAACTCTGGGCATTTATAAGCACCACCTTCATACCCTTTTGTAATTGCTTAATACCTTTATAATACTACCAGCCGTGGAACCTCCTATATCATCCTGCATGGAATAAAAAATAATATTTTAGGCACGCATACTCAGCAACAAAAACTATGTTAACTAACAAAAAAGAACTATTAAAAAAGGGACATTTATCTGATACTATATTAAACTTAATTAATAGAGAAAAATTATATTTAGGAGCGAAAGCTCTCTAGCGCCGCAGACCTGGCCTCAGAAACTTCTGCTTTAATATCATCATTTGCGTGCAAAGAGACAGTGGCCGTAGTGGTTTCCTTATCAGGGCTTAAACGCAAAAGCTAATCCATACTCTCAATGCACTGTATGCTCGCTCCCATTACAGCGCACATGAACAGCACCGCGTCGAGTAAAAACAGCGGAAAGAACTTTCCGCTTTTTTAATCGCATCGCCTCTTTAAATATGAGATAATTATCTCGTATCAGCTGTTCATTGACATAGATCAGATCAAATTTCAAATTATGTTGGGCTTGCTTCTTCTCGCTCGTTGTCCATTTTGACGATAATGACGGGGTCAACATTGGATTTTTGTGTTTTGCGTGCTCGAAAAATGTCTCGGACGGTGGAGGTGTGAGCTGCAGATTGAAGCAGAGCTGATTGAAAAGTGTCCGTGGAATTTCCCCTTCCACATAAGGCACGCCATGGACACGCAAGTCGAACACATTATTATTTGCAATGTATTTTGCGCAGCGAGTTTTGCATCCGCGCTGCCCACTCTCTCTTTCATTGCTCGCATGTCAGCAATCTCCCGGTGCAGGTGTTCGACCCGCTCATCTAGCTGATCTCGTTGCGCGCGTAGATCAACTACTTCGCGTTCTAGGCATAAAACCCCTCTCCCGTCTTTTTAACCACACCCTCGATTAGGTCCAGGCGTTCCGTAAGGCTGCTGAGGATGAGCGCCTCCGTTTCCCGCACCAGTGTGGCAATTTGGTCGGTGTTCTTCTTCAGACCTTCGCTTAACGATGTGGATATCTGATCCGCGTGCTCTTGCGTTGTGGCTTGGAGGCCGTTGACGAAGACATTATTTGGAGCTCGATGTATTCTCTTTCTTGCAGTTTTTGTTAAATTTATAAACAAAAGCTGCACAAAAGTTTTAAATTTGATCTTCAAAATGTAGAGTGTAGGCTTATAAGTTTTATTTCTTATTTGAGAAAATAGTACGTTGCTGTATCCGTTGAAAATCTTCAATTTATCGGAGCGCGCAATTTTCGTGTGTTACACATATGCGTTTTGGAGTTTCAAATGCACTTTGCGCTTCAGTTGACCATTCAAACTTTCTTCTTTGTCTCGGAGAGTCAATTAATGGAAAAGCAATCGTAGCATAATTCTTAATTAATTTGTGGTACCACCCAGTCATACCTTAAAATCGTCTAAGCTGTTTGACTGACTCTGTGGTTCCGAAAATCTACGCGCACTTTGCGCTTCAGAAAGTTTATCTTGGTCTGTGGCGATTGCTCCATGTCCTACCACATGGCCTAGATACTGTATTTCCTTTAAACAGAATTAGCTTTTGGCGCAATTATTGTAAGTTCTGCCTTAGAAATCTGGAATGCAAGTTCTCGTAATGTCTTAAGATGCTTATCGAAGGTAAATAAAAACGTATCTGACGGTGAATTATGGAAAAGAAAAAAATAAATGGGGATGTTTTATGCTGTAGTGTTGGGCAGATTGTCGTCCTTGATGACGACCATGTCATTGGCGCGAAGACTTTCCGTGGAAATTGCCACTTGTTGCGCTTGTGGAGCTCCTTTAGATACTCTTCCTTCCACCGAGCGCGGAATTGCTGATGTAGGGACTTTAAGTGCTGCCACCGGTTCACAATGGACAGTATAGACAGAAGAGGCCCACCAACAAGAAAGTGCCCTGGTGTCAACCCTAAGAGATCAGTTGGATCCTCAGACATGGGAGATAGCGGTCTGGAGTGTAGACAAGCTTCGATTTTAGCTAGGAGCTCTTCAATCGTGTACTTTCGCGTAGCGGTGGACTTATAAAACAAGGTCTTGAAGGTCTTGACACCCGCTTCCCAGGCCTCCCGTATTCCTCCCCAGGAGGAATGAATTGCCAGTTTAGCTGCTGATGATTATACGCATCAGTTACAGACTCTTTTACGGCTTGTAAAAAATCTCGGGAGAGCAGGGTGGCAGCGCCGACAATGGTTTTCCCATTGGCGGACTGAACTTGACGAGGACAACCTCTTCTGGATACGAACTGAGCGAGATCAGATCGGATGTAGGCTCTAGATGGATGGCCTTTGTAGAAAACAGACGAAAACCAACACATACCCTTTTGTAATGAGTCAAGCTCTTCCAGTGTAATTCTTTTTGTCAAAAGGGCCGGCGTAGTCCATCCCTGTGAATGTGAATAATAGGAAAAAAGAAACTCTCTCTTTCGGAAAATTTCCCATCATCTGGACTTGCAATCTCTTCTTGTGTATAACGCAGACCTTGCAGGAGTTAATAACTGCCTTCACCAAGATGTCGTTCATCATATCGCAAATTTTCGGAGGCAGATATGCTACCGCATGCCCTTATAAGTCCCTTCTGATCTAGAAAGGTGTTCAAGGAAAGGTGACTCAAGCAGCGATATTCATTAGCAAAATATCTGCGCTGAGTGCCAATGACCATGAGCCGTTCAGCGGCGACAAGTTCTTGGGCCTCTAGACGGACCTCTTTAATCGGCGACTGTTTCCTGCATCGCTGGAGAAAAGGATGGACATAAGCGAGGACACGCAGAGCTCTATCTAACTTGGAAAAGCGATTTAGGATGTCTTCTGTCGGAATGGACGCCACATGGGCCGTGACAGGGCTCTTTTCTACCTCGGTTACCCGTAAGTCGTTGCTTTGTCTAGGCCAATGATCTCGTGGCTGTTGCAACCAAGTTGGGCCATGCCACCAAAGAGGATTATCTTCCAGTTCTTGAAGGGGCACTCCCCGGCTAGCCAAGTCAGCTGGATTATGTTCGGATTGAATTAGCTGCCTCTGTGGACTGGGTAATCTTTGTTACCCGGTTGGCAGCGAACTTTGTCCACTGGCATGCTGGTTTGCCTAACCATGCAAGCACAATCGTGGAATCGGTCCAACAATGGAGTTTCGAGGAAAGCATCGGCATATTGGAAAGAATGGATTCGGCGATCTCGGATAGCAGTAGAGCTCCACACAGTTCTCACCTGGGAAGCGACACAGTTTTGACCGGCGCAACGCGCGTCTTGGCCGTGAGAAGACGTACTACCGTCGTATGCCCCATTTCTACGCGTACATAGATCGCAGCACCGTAAGCTTTTGAGAGGTGTCACAGAATCCGTGATGCTCTACTCAGAATTCTGGGCGGTGGGAAACCCATCTGGGAATTTGGACTTGATCTAGGACCGAGTAACTTTGGAGAAAATCGCGCCACCTTTGGCACAGCTCAAGTGGAAGTTCATCGTCCCACCCTAGCTCCTGAAGCCAAGTCTCTTGCAAAAAGATTTTGGCACACACTACAAATGGAGCTAGCCAGGCAGCTGGATCAAACAACTTGACAATTTGGGAAAGGACCTGGCGTTTGGTGGGGAAATTTCCGTTGTCAAAACTGGTGGGACGAAGAAAATTCATCAGATGTCGCTTTCCAACGTACGCCAAGAGTTTTGGCTGTACTTTCTGTGTCGATCTCGAGGAAGTCGGCGTTCAGAAGATGATCGCTTTGGATATGAGCAAAGATTTCCTTGTGGTTGGAGGTCCATTTTCTAAATGGAAAACATTCAGCAGGGCGCTTTGTAGCTTCAAGCAATGAGCTGAGCGTCCTCTGCGGAGTCAGCTCCCGCAAGAACATCATCGACATACATGTAATTGCGAATTACATTGCTCGCTCTTGGATGGCTTAGCTGCACGTCTGTCGCCAGCTGTTGCAGAACTCTAATCGCCAGGAAGGGCGAACAGTTGACTCCAAACGTTACCGTCTTGAGCTCAAAATCTCGAATATACCCCTCGCTGTTGCGGAATAAAATGTGTTGAAACGGGGTGTGTTTTGGGTCTACCCAGATTTGGCGATACATTTTCTCGATGTCTGCACTATAGACGTATCGGAAAAACCGGCATTTTAGGATTTGGATGGTCAAATCGGACTGTAAACTGGGCCAGCATGGAGGATGTCATTTAAGCTGACGCCATTTTCTGAAGGGCTGGAAGCATTAAATACCACCCGAAGTTTGGTGGTTGTACTTTCCGGCTTAAGCACGGCATGATGCGGAAAGTAATAGCAGGCAGCATCGTGGGTGGGATGTACCTCACTCATATGGTTGAGATCAAGATATTCTTGTATCACGGAGTCATACTTAGTTTTCTGTTCACTATCCCTTTTAGGCGTTGCTCATTTCTTAAAAATTGGGCTAACGCAAAGGATCTGGAATACCCAAGGGCGGAATTCACGTTTCGGAATCACGGAACTGAAGGCTTACGACATACATGCCGCTATTGTCTCTTGTAGTCGTCCGGAGGAAATTCTCTTCACAGGTCACATCAGATGCTTTTGCCTTTTACTGACAGATCCACCACCTCCCAAAAGTTTGTAAGAAGTTTATTTAGGAGGTGTCAGCCGCGTGGGAAATTCGCGTGGAAAAGGCGGAAATCGTATTTGTTCTTGACGCAGGTACTGGTCCTGTTAGGATCCAGCGGAAAACTGTCTCTTGACCGAGAAGAGAACAGATGTTAGGCGAATGGATAGGAGTATATCGGCCCTGATCAGAAGATCTAGCGCTCTCGTAAAACTTTGAATCCGCTAGTGGAAGTTCGGGAATATCCCGTAGAAAATGTTGCGGAAGGATGGGAGATTTCCGCTAGTTGCAGAAGAACGTAGGCAGTCGTACTTAACTGCAAGCTAGGCCGGTTTGGCGAACGATTACTGTCTGGTTTAAGCCTGACACCTGAGCTTTGATAACTTGAAGAGAAAATTTTATGAAGTTGAAGAGCCGCTCAGTGATGATGGTTGCCTCAGAACCTGAATCTATCAGCGCACGAGCTTTGAAATTGGAACCCTGGTGACAAATTTCGATTATGGCTTTGCCCAGCAAAACCGATCTATGCCCCGTCGCAAAGTAATTTTGCACAGTGGAGTCCGTAGCAACGGTACGGGTGTATTTGGTCTTGATCTGGGAAACGGAGTCGGATTGGAAGGCGCTGGGTGTGAGTTGCCACGGTGCAGTAGCGTGTGATGGCGGCCGCGCCACGTGAAGCAGTTGTGAGTGCTTTTGCAATCACGCAGCTTGTGTAGTCGTGCAAAACAGTTCAGGCACAGCCTTTTCCTTTTATGTAATCGGATCGCTCAACGACAGACATCCGGAGAAAACGGGGCATGTGAGTACGGGATGGTTTTCCCGATTACACAAATCACACCCTCTACATCTAGGTGCTTCTTTTGCCTCGTAGGAATTTATCCTCCGGGACGCGGAATTAGAAGTCGATGCTCTGGGCTGGGACTGACTAAAGCCTGATGGTCGCACGTCATCTATGGCTTTTAGTGTTCGGTGACACTCAGTTAGGAAACCATTAGGTTCCTGCCAAGTAGGAAAATTGACCTTGTCGTGTAGCGACTGTTTCCATAAGAAAAGCGTGAGCTTCGGGAGTTTGGCGGAGCACATGTAAACCAGAATACAATCCCAATTATCAAAATTGGATTCCGCACATTTCTAGCGCCTCGAGGCACCCTTGGATGGTGCTTTGCAATTCTCGTAAAGCTTTCCCAGATTCCTGAGTGACTGACTGCACATTAAACAAAATTTTTAGTTGGCTGTTTACTAACAATCGTTTGTTTTCGAAACTCTCAGTTTGGTTAGCCCAGGCTGAGCGAAAACCATCGGTAGTAAGAGGCGCCTTGAAAACTATGGTGTGTGCGTCGCCGCTTGTTTTGGCGTTAAGGTAGACTAATTTTTTGACCAGCGTTAGCCACTAATTGTTAATATAAATGACCATAAAAAGATCCCTAAAGGTTGGCCAGCGAATATAATCACCTGTGAAAACCTCGGTATCGCACGGAGGAAGCCGGCAGCCTGACGGAATATAGGAATATATAGTGTCAGGAAGGATCAGCTGGCAATGGGGAGATTGCGGAAGTTGGGGAGTTTGCACTATCATGTCTGCTATCTGGGCACCGCACCTTTCGTACGCGCTGTAACAGTAGCCGTACTTAGCCCTTAGAACTGGCAAGCTCTCAGCTGCACTTTCTCCGGCGGCTACAAAGCCCCCGGTACATGCATCGTACTCCTTTTGATGCGGACCCACACCTCTCGGATTTCGCCTCGACGAATATTGAGGACGGATAGCGTAGGAGGGACAGCCGAGGGAATGTTTATTCGGGATTCCAATTCGGACAGTCGGTCTGAGACTTCAATAAATTGCTTTGGGGCGAGTTCGGCAGCCGTTGCAGCCATTTATGTGCTGGTACGCGTTACTCTTTCGACGGGAGAAGGAGACCTTTTAGGAGGTGGCGACTTGCCTTTTTAGGCGTGGGCGACCTTACCGTAATCTTTGGTATATTTTGTGTTGGAACAGGAGATACTTGGCTAGAACTTTCCCTGGACATACCAAACAATGTGGAACTGCTTTAGAGAGAGCACTTCGTTTTGCCAAATAAAAAACAAAAAAAAACGAGAGACCACAGATACTATCCCAGTTTTTACTAGAATGTGCGGAATATTTGGTTGCAAGGATATAATTCGCTTTAATTCGGATTCTTTGCTATAAAAATAAACATACAGAAAAAAATATCCCAAATTTACACGACTATAAAGAAACTGGGTCGTGTTGGGTGATGATTTTATTTTATTTATATATTTTTATTTCTCGTTTTTAAATAAATTTCAGAAAAAAAATACTGAAAATGCAAAAAAAAAATACCGAAAAGATTACCGAACCTGTTTGTTGGAGTCGTGGAGTATTTTTTTTTCTAGTTTAAAATAAATTTCAGAAAAATACTGAAAAATTACCGAAAAAATTACCGCACCAGTTTGTTGGAGTCGAGGAGTATTTTTTTCTCGTTGTTTGGTCTCTAGAAAAAATACCGTGATGTTCACTGTGATGTTGACCGTGATATTCACCGTGATGTTCACCCTCGGGTTAGTTGAACAAAAAAGGAAATATGGAAATGCCGATTAAATTTGGTTCGATTAAATTTTGTTCGTATTTAATTTTTTAATCGGAATTATTGTTGGTACTAAATTTGTTGATCGGAATTAAAATTGATCGGAATGGTAATGTACTAACTTGGGAGAAAAAACACTCGGCGATCGCAAGGCGAGAAGGAAAAACACTTGAACTTTCAAATTGGCTCGGACCGACCGGGCGTTGTATTTCTCGAAGTTGACAATGAGTACTGACTTAAAACTAATTGAGAGCTGTGCTTCAGAGCGCAATGGAAAGACTTCAGAGAGCGGGAAAGCGGAAGAGCCTGGAAGCGCCAGCATCCAGCGCGGAAGAGTAAGCATTCGGAGAGAGGGGAGAGCGGACCATACCGGGTGCTTCGCGGCCTGAACATTACCCTTTAATGAAACTTATTTATCAATACTAGTATATGTTTTCTTAGTCTATGTTTTAAATTTGAGCTCCATCTTTTTGCAACTTTCTTACTTATTCGCTTTTGTGTTCGTCCATACTTTGTGTTTTTGGTTTTCGTGCACATTTTTTATTTTTTAAATTTATTTGTATAATATATATTATTGCATTGCTTTATTAAATTAAGTATAATGTATTATAAAAGCTATTATATATTTGAATATCCTATTTTTATTTTATTTTGTTTAAAGATAATAAAATTAAAATAAAATATAATATATTAATAAGGATTTCCTTACCCTGAAAGTATGAAATTGAATTTAAGCTTTAATATGTTACTTTATAATATTTTCGGACTTTAACGTATGGTTTTGCCTTTGTTTTGTAATTTTCTTTTATGTTATTGGGTCTTTATAGCAGTACTTTTTCCATACAAGATCAACCACTGTGCACTGTAATGTTTGCCCAAAATAGGTACATTTGCGTATGGCCTGACGTCCATCTTAAAGTAGTTTCGATGCCGAATTCTGGATCGTAAGTGCTAGTGTCCTCCATGGACAAAATAGTTTTGTTTGTTTTTAATTCCAAAATGTTATTTGACTATGCTACGTATTGGTTCGTTTTGTTTCTTTTTATCTACAACTAGCTTTACTGAATCCTTGCTGATTATCCCGTTTCGGTTCTCTTGACAGATATTTCTGGGAATACAGTTGTGAATCTGTTATCCCACTTCAGATTTGAAACACACTAGTCGCTTTCTTCTGCCATAGTTGGTACTACTGAGCGTATATGGCGTATACTATGGCCCGTTGCACCAGGCTTGAGGAAGCGTTGAGCTCGCACTCCTTGCTGCCATATTATTAAGTATTAAGTATTACATCAAGTGCTGCTTGGGGATAAAACGAAACATCCTGTTACCCCAGGCAAGCAAGTCTTTGTACTTTGTGGAAGTTGTTTAGATGGGAATTGGAGGCTCTCTTCCCACTATCCCAGAGCCCCGTAGGTTAGGTCTGACGACTGCTGTAAAATCAAGGAATGATATACGGTTGCAGTATCAAACGATTTTTGCATACAAAGAAGGCTTCTAGTGCCTTTTCCTGCTCTCCTCTGAGTTTCTACGAGGTATTTTGCTTCCTTTGATAGCTTGAGCTGTGTTCCCCAGTGTTGGGAGTGTAAGGCTCGGAATCTTGTATCTTCGGACGAACAGAACAAGCTCGGTCTTTTGTGCGTTGGCCTCTTCTCTGTTCGCTCTTCTCTTAATAGTCGATGCGTTGAGTTGAGCGTTTATCACTCTCTTGCAAAGCATATTGTCCAGACATCGAGTGATTGTCGGGTGTGAGTCTTCAGTGACGCGTTGCGTAGTTATAGACTCGATCCTGACGTTGTTGAAGGCACCCTCTATGTCTAGAGATGCCGTCAACGTAAACTCTTTCCTCTGCAGTGTGTTTTCAATTGTGCTGTCTACCTCATGCAGTGCAGCCTCAACTAATCTACCTTTAAGGTGGCGTCTTGAGTCCTGCTAAAGTCGCTCCAAAATTGTCAATAAAAACAATGAAAGACTAATGGGGTTATAGTCTTTTGGCGAGCAGTGGATTATTTCCCCAGCCTTTGGAATGAATGCCGCTCCCACTTCTCTCCAGGTTTTGGATGTATTCCGTGAGAAGACAGCCCCTGAAGATGTCCACCACCATATAGACTTCATAGACTGCCTTTTATACTTCTGGACTAGTTCTCTACTGTATGGCCAGGCGTAATTTATTGTTTCATTGGAAAGATTGGTATTTTTAACATATATTCACTCAGAACCGTTTAAAGAACTAGTATTATTTTTGTTGTCTATAGTGACTTTTAAAGTTCATTTAGAGAAAATCGTAGAGTTAAACCTTGAACATTTTGTGCAAATATTTTTCACACTTTTAAACGTGAATTAACCAGCCAAGAATGCTTTGATGAACTTAAATCGATATATGACGACCAAGCACCATTCTTAAGTACTGTACAAAGCTAGTACAATGAATTTTCACATGGTCGCAGTTTTCACTGACGCATCTCACGAAGGTCGTCGAAAAAGAGTGCCAGCAAATGGCGATGCAGTGCGCGTAATGATTGAGCAAGATCGACATGTTACATACCGTGAAAGTCAGGCATCCGTGGTCATAAGTTCCACCCGCGTACATTCAATATTCAAAAGCTTTGTTTACGTTGGATACTTCATACTCTGACAAGTGATCAAAAAGAGGCCCGTGTCGATTGGTGCAAGAAAATGAAAAAAAATGCAGTGCCGGGAATTCCAGAGATTTTTACAAAATCGTAACCGGTGGCGAATCATGGATTTATGCATATGAGCCCGAGACTAAACAGCAGTCGACCGTATGGGTCTTTCAAAATTAGGAAAAGCCAATGAAAGTTGTTCCAGCAAGGAGCACTTAGAAGCAGATGGTAGCCTGTTTCTTCGGAATAACTGGTCATGTCACCACCGTTCCATTAGAAAAACGTAGAACGTTCAATTCCAAATGATACACAGTCATTTGTTTGCCAGGAGTGCTTTGAGAAATATTAAAACCAACAGCCGAAGACGAATCCTTCTCCACCACGACAATGAAAGTTCCTGCAAGTCCTAGCACACAAAAGACTAATTGGGCACTCAAAATATTGAATTGATAGGTCATCCGCCCTACAGTAAAAAAAGAAAAAGAAAATGTTGACAAAGAAGACAAATGTTGCTAGAAACATAGGAACATGTTGAGCCACTCCCAAAAAGACAAATGTTGCTAAGAACATGTTAAGCAACACGCACTGGCAATCTCAATACTCTCTCTCAGACACCCGAAAAGTGTTCCTAAGCAGTGCGATAGAGCGAGAGTGTGACTATTGACCTCTCGTTTTGACACAATGCTACGTACGTAGCTTCAACAAGAAGAAGAAGCATACACGGAAACTTTATTGTTTAATAACTTCCATGTTTATCATCCGATTTTACTCAAATTTTCAGAACACGCACACTTATTTAATATATTTACTTTAAGCCGAAAAAAGTATATCTTATAAACCGTTTTTTATGATTTTTGGGGCGTGGCCAAATTTTAAAACAAACTTGATCTGCTTGCAACAGGTTCCAATGTTGTCACCAAATTTGGTAACTCAATATCTTATAGTCTTTCAGATCTATGGTTTCACACCGACGGACAGACGAACAGACGGACATGGATAAATGGACTCGGCTGCTGGCGCTGATCAGGAATATATGTACTTCATAGGGTCGGAGATTTCTTCTTCTGCCTGTTACATACATTCTCGGTTGGCACTTACTTATAATACCCTTGTAACCTATAGGTACCGGATATAATTACGTGGCCAACATTTTCATCACCAGAAGAACCAGTTGAAGCTTTTAAAATCCATGTTTTAGTGGTGTCTCAGGAGGAATGGAAAAGAGCCGAAAATTGGTTCGTTCGAATGCAAAAGTGGTTTAATCATCTAGGAGAATATTTTAGAAAACAATAAAACCATGTTCAACCTACAGTTTTAAATTGTTCATTGTTACGCCTGAAATATAAAGGCAACCCATGTAGAAGCCATTGTGACAGGTTTTCGCACACAGTTTGCAACATGGCAGGTCTGATGCCATCCGGTCTAGCTGATTTGTAGGGATGGAACGACTTGATAGCCAAGAGTATCTTTTCATTATTATTATTATTATTATTATTATTATTATTACTATGGCCTTATTGCACCGCGACCAGATGTTAGATCTTTTGTGCCGGCCTGTAGGATTAAGGTAGAGCCTCTATTCCTAGGCTTCTGATAAAGGAGAGCACTTTGGCGAGGTCTATCTCTTCCCAAATCCTGTAGGGGATAAGTTCACCTCCTAGTTGTTGAAGTCGACGTCTGATTAGTGAGGGCATTCACATAGAACATGTTCTGATGTTTCTGGCTCCAGCTCACAGAATCTACATGTGTCGATTTCTGAAAGTTTTAATTTCTTAAGGTGATACCTTAGGTTGCAGTGACCTGTTAGGTAGCCTGTTAGAGTGCGAATCTCACTCTTTTTAGATTGATGATGCGTTTGGATCGCGACATCTGGGGACGAGGAATTGTTTGGCTTGTCTCAGCCCTGCACTGTCGGTCCAGTGACGACTTATCTCCTTTTCCTCCCATTTCCTGACCAGTTCCCTTTGTGTCCTTTCGAGAGTCCACAGAATGGTTCAGGGCCGATTAGTGGTGTCATCGCCCCGCGTTTTGCTAGGAGTCTGCCACCTCGTTTCCTATATGGCCTTCATGCCCTGGCACCCAGCCCACCGTTAAGGTGTTTTTGGAGGCAAGGGCGTTCAGCTGCTGGAAACAGTTTTCTACTAGTCTGGAGGTGATCGTAAAGGATCTCAGCGCTGTGAGCGCCGCCTGACTGTCAGAGAAGATGTAAATCCGTGCGCCTTGCATATTCCTGCGAAGGCATTCACGAGCACAGATTTCTATGGCGTGTATCTCTGCTTGGAAGATGGTTGGGGACTTTCCCATGGCTATGGATTTGTTGAACCTTGGTCCGAAAATACCAGCCCCGGTGTCGCCGTTTTCCAATTTCGATCCGTCAGTGTACCACGTTTGTGATCCACTGGGCAGAGATATTGATTTTGTTGTCCAGTCGTGTCTGGTGTACAGGACTACAGAGAAGTTTCTGTGGAAAACAAGTTTTGGTTTCTGCTCGTCAGTTATACGCAGAATGGGTTCGTTTATTAGGGTTCGAGTACCCGTAGATGCCCAGTTAGATCACCACTTTTATATCGGTGATGTTTTGAGGCGAAGTGCCCCAGGCAGGCCTCCTTTTCAGGGCGATGGGTAGAGGGGAATGCCAGTTATAACTCCAAGTGCTGCAGTGGGGCATGTCCGGATGGCTCCAGTGATGCCTATGCAGACCAGTCGTTGTATTTTGGTAAGTGCAGCCGCAGCTGTCTTCTGGGTAGATTTCGTCCACCAAGCAAGAGATGCATAGGTTATGATCGGTTTTACCACAGTGTTATAAGACCAGTAGATCATTTTGGGACTCAGGCCCCATGTTCTACCGAAAAGCCTATTGCACGCAAAGTATGCTCGAGTGGCTTTGTTAATGGTCTTTTCAAGATGTGAGTTCCAGTTGAGCTTGGAGTCAAGTATAACTCCCAGGTAGTTAGCTTCAACCGAAAAGTCAATGGTTGATCCATTTAGGGATGGTCTTGTCAGGAGAGAGACCTTTTCCTGGTAAATGGAACTAGCACAGTTTTAGACGGGTTTATGGATAGTCCTTTATCCTGACACCATCTATTGGCTATATTGAGGGCTTGCTGCATGCGGTCCGAGATGGTTTGCTCATGCCAGCCCACTATATAGATGACTAGATCGTCAGCGTAGCCCTGGGTGGGGAACCCTAGGTTGTTGAGCTCAAACAGTAGCTCGTCTATGACCAGAGTCCACAGGAGAGGAGAGAGTACTCCCCTTGAGGGCATCCCTTGTGGCTGTGATTGAGGTCATGGTTCCTCCTAGGTCTACAGTTATGATTCTGGATTTGAGCATTTCCAGAATCCACCTAATAATGGGTGTGGCGACATTTTACGTACAAGAGAGGCACGGATTGCCTCGTAAGACGTGTTGTCAAAAGCTCCTGAGATGTCTAGAAAGGCACCTAGTGCTATTTGTTGAGAGCCAATGGCCTTTTCAATGACTGTTGTAAGGCAATGGATGGCAGTCTCAGTTGATTTGCCAGTTTGGTACGCATATTGGTACTTATGTAGGGGAAGATGCTTGAGGTTCGCTTCCCTGATGTGCTGGTCAATTATCTTTCCATAGTTTTAAGAAGGAAGGAGCTAAGACTAATTGGTCTATACGATTTAGGCAGTTGGGAATCTTTCTTCCCTACCTTTGGAATAAACACAACTTTTACTTTAGCCCATTTGCTTGGTATGTGTCCAAGCACGAGACTAGCTCGGAATAGACGGACCAGGGGAGTGCAAATTGGTGCAGTCCCCGCTGCAATAGGCATGGATAAATTCCATCTGGTCTAGGGGGATTTGTATGGGCTAAAACTTTGTATGGCCCATTGTACGCTATTTTGATGAAACAGTCTAAAGGGCATGTTTCCAATACGTTCTGATAGATAGGGGTTCCCTTCTTTCAGCCCCATTGGAGTCTGCCACAATAGCCACGCGCAGGTGTGGGCACTCTCCAATCTCAGAGAGGTAGGTTGGTGCCTCACTTTCTGAGATGGGTTGCTCCATGGCCACGCACCCAGGAAAGTGAGTAGATAGGAGTAGACTACTCGTTTCCTTTGGGTTGTTTGTGTGGGTTCCATCTGGCTTTTCAGCGTACAGATGCCGTTTGAGTGGTCTTTGGAGAGGGCTTTTGTAGCCTGACAGCTTCCGGGAGAGTTGAAATCTGCCCGCAGTGTTGGCGCCACGTAGCCCGTTTTGACCTTCTCAGCTCTTTGTTATACAGCGTTAAGGCGGATTTGTAGGAATCCCAAGTGACCTTCCCTTTTCTCGCCTTATTGAAGAGCCTTCGCGCAGCTTGTTTAAGATCGTCAAGGCTCTTGTTCCACCAGGAACAGTCCGACTGATCTTACGAACTTTTGTTCGCAGCTGACGTGATATGCTGATTCAATGTTTGTATGAAGCACAGTAGCCTCACGCTCTAACTCGTCTATTGTTAGTATCGGACGGGTGGAGCAGTCTCTGGATTGCTCAAGTTCAAAACAGAAAAGATCCCAGTTTGTGTTTTGGGATTTCTAGTAACTAGGCTACATTGCAAGGCACCTCCTATATCAAATCTGATGTGCTGGTGATCTGACATAGTGATCTCATTCGCAACGTGCCAGTTTGAGACAGCGGACAACATATTCAGACTGCAGAGAGTTAGGTCGAGGACTTCCTCTCTAATTGCATTGATAAATGTGGGCTCGCTGCCCTGATTTAGTAAACCTATGTTATTACTAATTATGTACTCAAGAAGGAACTCACCTCTTTGTTGATGTTGCTGCTCCCCAGACCGTGTGATGCGCATTGGCATCGCAAGCAATTATCCACCGGAGCCGGTTTCTCTGGCAGTACTCTACCAGGGCACAGGTAGCCGCCGGAGGTACATCATCAGTGTCGCCGGGTAGATAGGCAGAGGCCAGCACTGCCTCCTGCTCGCCATGGGCAGTGGGTATTTTAACCCAGACCGCCACCAGGTCCTCAGTTATGAACTGTGAGAGGGAACAAACGTTAGATTTTGTTTATTAACAAGGCCGCTCTGGGGCGAGGTTGGCCGTTTGCATATAGCAGCTTACCAGATGGGGTGCTAAGCCCCAGGACACGTCCGGCATTTATCCATGGCTCCTGGATAAATGCTATGTCCATCGTAGCAAACCTCTCGCAAAGGACGTCAGACGCGGCCTTTGCATGGTGAAGATTCGCTTGGAGACATCTGAGGTGTCTCCGGTGTTGGGGAGGGTGGGGAAGGGGACGGGACATTAGTCCGCCCTCTTGCGGCCCCTAGCCGCCATCTTCCGGCCTCGGTTGGTGCGCAGAAGGGCCTCCTCCTCAGGTGTGCGCCTCACACCCTTGTTTAAGCGCCCTGTTCGCGCGTGATGCGCCCGTGCAGGGAGGGCGCATAATTTTATTCGGTGGCATGGGCTCTTGGGCAACTATGGTGCCGCTAGCCTCTGTGCCATCAGCGGCATTCTTTGGCGTTGTCGCAGCCGTGCCCTTTGTAGCCTTGGAGCAGGTGGGCTTCTCCGCTGCGAGAGCAGGAGCCACCGCCTGCGTCTTCGGCTGCGCGCTGGCTTTTGGCTTAAGAGTAGCCGTGCCCCACGCGAAGGACAGCTGGTATGCCAGCGACTTCAAGCGATTGGCCGAAACAGGATCCAGCGCAATCGTGATGATGGCCATGCTTTGCCTCATTTCACGGTGGAAGACACGCCAGTCTCCCACTCGCAGGCCGCTGTTCTGGCCCTCGACGAGCTTCAGGATCTCGTCCGTCTTCATTTCCGCGTTTGGAAGCGGAAAGTACCCAATGAAGACAGCGGCACGTGGAGCCTCTGCCTCTGGGACCACCTTGATGTGGGCGTCTTTCCACAGCCGTAGCTTTGGCACCTCTGTGCATAGCCACTCGGCTGTCTCCGCATTCCACACGTCACGGCCATCCACCCTGGTCGAAAGGTGCAGCCAGAGAACAACGGCTTCACAGAGCCGTGTCTCAGGGCCATCACTCTCGATAGGATGGCGGACTGAATAGTGTTCAGCTGTTCGGTCGTGAGGAGATGTTTAGGGTAGTCGGTAGGAGTATCGCCATCTTCACCGAGCTGGCAACGTCCTATAAGAGGCCATGACACCGACTTGGGGTGACTGCTCCTGTGTTGTCTGCCCATCCGCTGCTGCGGTTGTGGTGGCTGCTGGAGCCTCCGTGGCCGGCAAGACATTTGCAGGATCACCCTTCGTCTGGGCACTAGGTGCCGCGGCTTTGTACATGGCCCTCTTTTTCGACGCCTCTTCTGGGGTCGTGTTGGCCGATCTACCTCTTTACTGGTGGTAGCGCCACTCCTGCTGGGCATTTCCCTGGAGGGTCCATAGGCTTCTGGGCGAGCCTTTTGGCCTCCTCCATGGGTACGCCGTTCGCAAGGTGTCTGCGCAACCTCTTCCTTGCGGCGCCCGATAGTGCGATCCGCCTTGGTTTGTCATCCTTAGGGGAGGCGAGCAGAGTTTCTTCCTCTTCCTTGGTGATGCTGTCGGTGCCAGAGCTTTGTGAACATATGTCCATAGCATCTTCGGGCTCCCGGATGGGTTCGATTTCAATCGATTTGGGGCTGCTAGAGCACCCTGTTTCTTGGGGTGTATTTACAATTGATTCCATAAATTGGTCCCACGAGTAATGAGGAAGGAAGTATCCCCGGGGTTCATCGGGCACTTATACGACCGGAGGTGCCAGGTTTCCGGAAGCCACCGTTAGAAGACACACTAACGTAGTGCCATTCATCACAGAGGCACGGTACGGTAACACCGGTGATTACGGGTTTTTCGAGTTTTCCTCTCTAGATCCGCCATATTTAGTCTAGAGCAAGCACCTCGAGCAGGATGTGGTTCTTCACCACGTATGGTCGGTCTTCAGTAGTCGGCATGTGGCTGCCAACTCCCACTGGCTGAGTTAGCTTGGCGCGGCGACAGGCACACACGCTTCACTACCAGAACCTTAGCCCTCAAAATTTTCATTATTAACAATGTCTTCTATAATTGCCTCATGCCCGAGTCAACTTCACCTTTCGGCTCCTCACCGAAGCTGGAGGAGGCGTTCTCACCTTCTTCATCAGTGTTCAGGCAGCCCGGGAAGTGCGTGTTCATGAGAAGTCTTAGAGATTCATTGCTGTCCTTTGCGAATGTTCCATCCAGGCCAAAAGTAACCCCGGTGTGGCAAGATCGTTCGCCAACTGCCTTCGAAGTCTGGACGCTTCAAAGGTGCTGGATATAGAATTGACCCACTTTGTTCTCTTCGGGTTCCTGAAGGGCATTTTAGTTTCTTGGGACCATCCAACTTCAAACACTATTCTACTATGATCCGAAAAGGAGCATTCCGTAGATATGTGCCACATGGATTACATGCATTACACACATTCAAAATTGTTAGCAGTACAAACTCAAACAGCAATTTCACTCTCTCGTTTGTATCATTGCTCCCCCACATAGTGTGGTGAGCGTTGGCGTCGCACCCCAGAATCAGGTTAGTGCCCTCTTTTTGAGATTGCTGAACTAGAGCTCGGTAGCTCTCCGAGGCTGGATCCCTTTCTTCTTCTTTCTGCTGAAGTCCAATTCTTACCATGGTTCATGTTCTAGCCTTACCTACAGTAGTAGGGACAAGGGGATGGTAGCCGCGCCTACTTAAGCCACAAACCCGTTCACCTACGATCCAGGGTTCCTGAATGAGAGCAACGTCTTCCCCCTGCTTGTCCATCCACCGTAGTAAGTCAATCGAAGGGACCCTCGAGTGATGCAAATTAATCAGCACCACCCGAAATTTCTCCGGTTGATCTAACTCTCAGTGAACAGCGCCTCCAGGAATGATTGCCCGAAGGCAGCCCATTCCCATCTTAAGACGACCTTGTCTGCGCAGAAGGTGGTTTTTGGGACCCAGACCAATGCTAATCCAGAGTTCCTTTCCGTTCCATTATCTCGGGCCAGTCCTCTCTTTATTGTCCAGTTGTCCGTGTTGCAGTCCGCATTCTGTCTCTTGATCACGTGGTATGTCCTTCTTCGGTCGAAACGGCTGCGGCTACCACCTGGAGTCCCGGATTAATACGGCGTTGTCCATCCTTTGGCTGTGCAGCGGACTGAGTGTCGCTGGGCAGGCCAGCCAGTCTCCGCTACCGCCGCACGGTAGAGTCATGCTTCTTCCGCAGCTTTCGCTCCTGCTCCGTCAGTGACTCTGGGTTGCGGCCTTCAAGTCTTGAAGTCGCTGTTTACCCCGCACAGTGGCTCATTTTCCAAAAACTTGTTGCAAAAGTCGGATTTCGTATTGTTGAATTTAAAAGTCTTTAGTATTTTTAATCGCTGCTCAAAGTTGGACAATTTTTCTGTATTTGAAGAAAAGTAAAACCACTATAAATTGGCAGATTTAAATAAACTTTTCAAAAATGTATGTTGAGCTATTGAGCTTTTCACTTACTTATTCGGCCGCGCAGAGCAATAGGTAATGTTATGTTCAACTAGGCAACTATGCCTGAGCAAGATTAGCGAACAGCAATACTGGCTGCGCTCGAATTAATGAGATAACTAAGCGTGCATTATTCGGCTGCTGCCGGGTCATCACTTTGAAAGGGCATGACCAAACATCCTCCCCGTTGCAAGACTAGGGCTTGCAACAACATCTTGGTCAGGCACGGCAGCGTCATCTTGAGCGGGCAGGCTACCATTCTCGACCTTGGTACGATGCTGCATTATTGTTCTGCATTCCTCATGCCAATAGGACCAGAAGATATGTTGATAGTAGCCTATCTTCTGCCATCGATCCAGATGAGTAAAATTGAGCCCAGTGACATTAAGTTTAGGTGGCTATGGAGCGGCGTCAGAAAGGGTACCGGAGTTAAGCGTTTCAGGTCTTCCACGAATTGAATTGAAGACAATTAGTGCTGGGGCACATTGTTCCAAAAGCCCCAAAAAGAGGTTAATTTTTCCAGCTGGTCTACTCAGGATTGCAACAGGCACCGGCTTTGCAATGTTTGGGAAATCGACCGCCTGGTCGATTATAGTTGATACTGTGGACTTACTACTGGCGAATTCCGTGCAGCCTCTGATGATATCTTGCAGCTTGGACTCCGGTAGGACTGGGGTCATTCCTGTCTCCTTCCATTTTCACGGTGTAAATCAGTTAGCAGATCCACCTGCACCTCATCAAAATCTTCCCGTGTTTTGCTGCCTATCTCATCGTAATCCAGGTTCTCCAACTTGTCATGTGCCAACCAAAACAATGCCTTTAATTCCTTAACCATTTTCAATCGAATTTCTAAATCCAGACTATGCATATCACTTATTTTACTCCTGGTGAGCTGGGTGCGGAGGCCTTTAATGCGATTGAGCAACGCTAAAGCCCTCAGCTGGTAAATTAATGGATCGAGCGACATTTTAATATCAACTGTTTGCAGGTTATATATAAGCCAAAAGGAAATTCGCAATTAAACGCCACTTCTCTGTGATAGTTTGATATCCACTGTGCATTTATTTACCACCGAAGAGAGTTATGCGACGCACGCGAATAGAGTTATGTATTGGGCGCACGTTTATATGTATCGAAACGAAAGGCAATGTAAGGGGACAAGCATTAAGTATTTAGGACGAATTATTTGTTTAACGATAATGTTTATCACGTCGGGGTCTCCAAATGTTGAGCTAGTGAGTTTTCACTAACTTAAGTAAAACAATTGCGATTGGTTATGAATTTCAATATGTTTATTCGGCCGCGCAGGGCAATAGGTAACGTAATGTACAACTAGGCAACTATGCCTAAGCAAGATAAGCGGACAGCAAAACTGGCTGCGCTCGAATTAATGAGTAAGCAAACAACAACTATGCTGCTCCCGATAAGTAAGATAAGCGAACAACAATTCTGTCTGCGCTCGAATTGATCTCTCGTATAGAACGATTGAATGACAACTGACTGATAGCTTCGGTAAAATAGGCGGCCGAAGCTGTGCTTAGGGCAAAAGCCGAGGTTGTGCACGGATAAATGCAGATAACTATGCGTGCATTATTCGGCTGCCGCCGGGCCATCACTTCGAGAGGGCATGAGTACTTAAGCTTGAACAAAAAATTTTTATACCCGATACCCATAGAGTACAAGGGTATTATAAGTTAGTGCCAACCGAGAAAGTATGTAACAGGCAGAAGGAGAAATCTCCGACCCTATAAAGTATATATATTCTTGATCAGCGTCACTAGCCGAGTCAATCTTGCCATGTCCGTCTGTCCGTCTGTCTGTCCGTGTGAAACAACAGATCTCAGAGACTATAAGAACTAGAGTTACCAAACTTGGTGACAACATTGGAATCTGATGCACGTTGATCAAGTTTGTTTTAAAATTTGGTCACGCCCACTTCCGCCCCAAAAATCATAAAAACGGTATATAAGCTATAGGCGTGATTGTCGGCTTAAATAAATAGATAGACTTAATAAGAAGGCAATCGCGGACGTGTTTTGAAAATTTGAGTATAATCGGATGATAACCATAGAAGTTATTAAACAATAAAGTTTCTTTTTTGAGAGAGAGAGAGAGAGAGAGAGCGCACGTGCGTTCCTAGCTACATTTGTCGCTTTTGAAAGTTTCCCAACATGTTCCTACCAACATTTGTCTCTTTTGAGTGTTAATCAACATGTTTCTAGCAATATTTGTCTTCAGTTGTCAACATTTCCTTTTTTCCATGTTCATGTGCTATTTAATTTCACCCACAATGCTTTGGGTACCGGGTATCTCACAGTAGGTCACACTCGACTGTAGCTTTCACACTTATTTTTTCTTTTTAAAGAACCAATTCTAAATCTGAATAAAAATTTTTTTTATTATACTTTGCTGTTGTTTATTTAATCTTCTCCTTTACGAGACTAACAATATGTGTATCAAATCTTATATAAATAACCTAACTAACAGTCATATAACTGGCACATAGTTAAATGTCGCTGATAAATATTGCTGGGTTGGATGGTCGTTTCGATGCAGGCGGGTTCTGCTGGAAACCCGAGTCAAGCCTCTTGCCAGATGATTTGGGTGCACAGTAAGTTTTTTATTGTAGGTCGCCTTTTGTTTGTCTATTTCATCTTTTACTGCAAGAATGCCGAGATTCCTGTGGATGTTTAGGTTGCGAATGTATTTTCGCATGGAATGTATATACCATGGTGCCCCAGTGATAGTTCTCAGGGTATTCGATTGTGCTCGCTGGATGATGTTTATGTTGCTGCTGCTCGCGTTCCCCCACAACTGGGAGCCATATGTCCAGATAGGCTTGAGAGTGGAGTTGTAGAGCAGGACCTTGTAGTCCAGACGCAGTGGCGATCGGGCGTTTAAAATCCAGTGGAGGCTGCTGGCTTTTAGTTTTAGATGGAGTTTCTTGCATTCGATGTGTCTTCGCCAGGTTAGTCGTCTGTCGAGGTGAACGCCGAGATACGTTACTTCGTTGACTTGGGGAATCTGCGTACTATTCAAGAATATTGGAGAGCATGTTTGCCTGTTGAGAGTAAAAGTTATGTGTTTACATTTTGTTCGTTAATTTTAATACGCAAGTCAACTACCATGAGGTTATTTGCTAGATGTGTTGTTGCTCGGGTTGGGCACCTCGAGCGGCTTAGGATCGCAGTGTCGTCAGCGAACGTGGATGTTGTTAGCCGCTCGTTCGTAGGGATATCCGCTGTATAAAGGACAAACAGAGTAGGCCCAAGTGCACTTCCTTGTGGAACTCCAGCTTCGATAGTGAAGTCGCCAGATGTTGTTGCGTTGCACCTTACTGCGAAAACTCTATTGTAAAGATACGACTCAAGTAGCTTATGAGTGTATGTAGGCAAGTGTATTTTGATTTTATGCATGAGGCCATTTAGCCAGACTCGATCGAAAGCTTAAGATACATCGAGGAATATTGCTGAGCCGGATAACATTGTGTCCTTCCAGATATGGTATTATGCGTGTTAGCAGGCATTTCTCGAACAGTTTGGACGGACACGATAATAGACTTATTGGTCTGTAGGATGACGGGACTGTGTGGTCTTTTCCGGGCTTCGGTATCATTATGATGACAGATTTTTCCATTTCCTTGGGTAGTAGCCGAGACATATATTCCCATTGAAGCTTTTACAAATAACCTCTACAGCAGAGTTTGGAAGTTTAATTATCATTTTGGAGTTATTAAGTCATCGCCGGAGCCTTTTTGGTTTCAGGTTCCCAATGACTTTTGCGATCTCATTTGGCTGAAACAATGTTGGTATAGACAAAGAATTAGTTTAAATTTGCGGTAGGATAAGTGGACTAGTGGCCGGGTTCGGCTGGAAAACGCTTTAGAGGTGTAAAGCAAATGTTTCGGCCCTATCTTCACCGCTGCGGGCCCAGCAACCTGATGATTTCCTTATCGGGGTGACTGTTTCGATTGGAGAGCTTAGGTTTGTGAGCCCTCCACAAAGGATGCCTTGTACTGGTTGGCGAAAGTTTTCGATGTACCGTAGTTGTGCGTTTTCAGCGTCTTGTTTCATAGCTCGATTTAGTAAGCGAGGGCTTCCTTTAAACGTTGTTTTGAAGATGGCGGTCTGTTGGTTTGCCAAGCACGTCGCAGACGCCTCTTTCCAGGACAAGCTGTTCAATTTGTTGATTAGTTTTGAATTTGTTGGGCTGTACGTCCTTCCCTTGTGGTGTTGAAATAGTGGCTGCTGCAGTGAGTACGTCTTCAAGAGCATCAGTAGAGCAGTCGATATCCGCTTCGATGTTGAGCTGTGGGGTTAGTTCAATGTGGAAACTTACATATTTCTAATATTAAAGTCAGTTAGTTCTGTGCGACGTCAGTCTGTGGGGATGATTGTTAATTTCTGGGCTTTGAAGAAGAGTTATTAGCACTGGCGAATGGTCTGATGAAAGATCCGAAAGCGCCTTGGCACTTATTATGTTGCGTGAAATATTATTTGCCACTGCAAAGTCTATTAAGTCTGGTCTGCTGGCCAATATGTGGGGCTGCCAGTGGAAACATAGTCCAATTTGTTTCTCAAGTTAATGAATGCATTATATAGTTGACTTCCTTTGGAGGTCACGAGACGCGAACCCCAGTGCGTATAGTCTCCTGCAGCTATAAAGCGATCTCCAAGTGAGTTGTAAAAATCCATGAATTGACCTTCAGAAATTATAAAGCGAGGCGGGTAGTAGACAGCGGCTATAGAAAGGTTGCCGCTACCTGACTGCACTTTAATAGACGTCGCCTGCAAGTAATTAGTTGAATACCTTTGGTGAAAGTGGTGCTTGATGCGTTCTCTGATTAGGACGCCGGCTCTGCCGTGGGCTTTACCATCTGGATGATCTGTGCGGTAGAAGGCGTAACCTTTATTTGAAAGTTGTATTTGCTTGTGAGGTGCGTCTCTCCAAGCAGCATAACGTCGATATGATGTTCATTCAGGAACTGTGTTATTTCAAGTTTATGCCGTGAGACGCCATTGGCGTTCCACATGGTTATTCGTAGACTAGACATCAGTTATTTGGCCTGCTGAGTTGCAAGCAACTGTATCACCATGTTCTGGTTTTAAACAAGTGTCTGCATGGTCGTTTTCATAAAGGACATTAATTCCGTCAGTCTTTGTTGCATGGTAAGCATCATAGCTTCCATTGTGCTTTGTGGCTGTCCTGGGGCTTGTTGAACGTTTTCCAGATTAGACTGGAGTGAGTTTTCCATACCTGTTCGAAGGGCATCGGCGTAGAAGAAGCCCTTCTGGGCATTCAGCGGACCAAGTGAGGATCTTGCGACCTTAGCCAAATATAGTGAACACGTTTCGTGTATTCTGATGGCGAGTTGCTGTCACTCGTCGCATGCGATTCTTCAGTTCCTTGTAGACCATACAGCCCCTGTAATTTGTCGTATGGTTTCCACCGCAGTTTCCACATTTTTTCTTCTGGGGTCTTCCTGTGAGCAGGGCAGTTTGCGGAATTTTGGAAGTGTCCGCAAACTACACAGACTATAAGTGTGCAAAATGTCCTGGTATGTCCATATTCCTGGCAATTTTTGCACTGCACTGGGCCGTTTCTTTTATGTGACTCTTCCACCGTAATTCTTCTGTACAATAGGAATTGCAGGTAATAAATGGTATGCACTTCGTATTTCTTCAAGTCTCTGCTGTCAGGCTCCAGCTCAACCTTAAAGAGTGGTTGCGGCTTTTTATTTTGTTTATAATGTTGCTAACGTTTATGCTGAAACCCCTTTTCTTTAAGGGCATCTATAATTTCGTTGGGAGTTACGTCGGACTCGATTCCTTTAAATACTACTTGCAAGCCCCTGCTGCTTTTAATTGGTACGTGTAATAATTTTTCTTAGCTTCATCCAGGTATTTGGACACTGCTCGGAAATGTTCTTCAGATTTTGTTTGCAGTTTCGTTTCTTGTATATTCCTTTAGTAAGCGGAACAACATGAAAATTTCCATCCCCGACCAGCGCAACAATTTTGTTGACCAGGGCGTTCGAGGTTTTCCCTAATGTAAATTGGTGGGGCTTCGGTTTCTTTTGGGTCTCTTGACCCAGTTCCTGTTGTTCATCCGCTAAAGGGCAAATCTGTTGTTATTAGATCTCCGGGTTGATCGTTGTTTCTTTGGACACGGTTTATTTTGGCTTATTACCGACCGTGATGTTCTGAGGGCTAAGCTTACGCTTAATTTAGATGGAAAGATCCATGCCGGTCTGTATGACCGGGGCCGCTTGTTGAACATTGCCGATATTGGCTTTGGAGCTTGCAGTTTTGGTTTGCAGTAGATGACATCGTAGTCGTTTCCGCGATAGCTGTTGTTGTTGCTGTTGCTTTTCTGCAGTTGCAGAAATTTTGTCAGTCCTTGTTGTTGGGGTTTTGCACTGAGAGCTCCATTATTTAGATGTAGGAGTGAGAAGAGCGGGTGAGCAAGACCGTGCTCTTTGGCTATCGACCGCCAAACGGTAGCTCTTTGTCGTCGTTTCATTGTTGATGCGCGTTGAGAATTACGAGAAATAACCGTTACTTGGGCTCACGGAGCTTCTACGCTCTTTCTTTTGTTCGTCGCTCATTGAGCTATTTCGCGTGGCACTTATTTTTATAAAATAATTATGCCCTTGTTTTAATCATATCACTAATTTTGTGTGTCGAAAACTATTAATTTTTCTGTTTTAGCGTATTTTCGCTTATCTTGGAATACTCCAGTATTTTAAACTTTATTTTTGTCTTTAAATCATTCACTTACTATAATTTTCCCGGAGCTCGCTCGAAACACGTCCGCTCTCTACGGAAGTACGTACGTTAATGAATGAATTAAAAATAAAAGGAAATTATTTATTGTTTTCTTATTTTTTAGATTAAAAAAAGGTAATTTTTTGCCAATTCTTAATTTTAGTGAAGAATAAAAAATGCAATATTTTGCCGAGCTCTAGATAATACTACAAAATAATAGGATATTCAACTAACAAACAAAACAAAAAACCATTGCTACAATTGTGCGCATTTCGAGATATTGGCCATTTTACGTACCAACACATAAATTTTTATTTATTTTAGAATGAGTATTAAACAAGTGGGAAAGCTACAGTCGAGTGTGACCGCCTGTGAGATACCCGGTACCCAAAGCATTGTGGTGAACATGAACATGGAATGTTGACAAAAAAGACAAATGTTGCTAGAAACATGTTGAGCAACACTTAAAAGAGACAAATGTTGCTAAGAACATGTGGAGCACCAACCAATAAAGTCAAATGTTGCTAGGAACATGTTGAGCAATACGCAAGTGAGCTCTCAAAATCTCTCTCTCTCTCTCTCTCTCTACTTTCTCTCTCAAGAACATAAAAACAAGTGAGAAAGGTACAGTCGAGTGTGACCGATTGTGAGATACCCGGTACACAAAGTATTGTGCATGAAATTAAATAGCACATGGACATGGAAAAACAAAATGTTGACAAATGAGACTGAGCAAATGAAGTTGCGCAAAGTTTAATAAAGACAAATTCTGCAGCTGTACGCAGCTGCATTACGAATTAATACTGAGCCCGAAAGCACGCAACACTTTTTTCGCTACTGCCTTTGTGGCTTAGAAGAAGAAGAAGAGACATTCACCGAAACTTTATTGTTTAATGACTTCCATGTTTATCATCCGATTTTACTCAAATTTTCAGAAAACGTCTGCAAATGCTTACTTATTTACTTTATCTTTTACTTTTAGCCAACATTGTATGAAGTTTTTACGGTTTTCGGGGGCGGAAGTGGGCGTGGCCAAATTTTAAAACAAACTTGATCTGCGTGCAACAGATTCCAATTTTGTCACAAAATTAGGTAACTCTAGCTCTTATAGTCTCTGAGATCTGTTGTTTTACACGAACGGACGGACGGACAGACGGACACGTCTAAATCGACTCGGCTGTTGATGCTGATCAAGAATATATATACTTTATGTGGTCGGAGATGCCTCCTTCTGCCTGTTACATACATTCTCGGTTGGCACTAACTTATAATACCCTTGTACCCTATGGGTACCGGGTATAAAAGTACACAGAAACTTTATTATTCAATAACTTCTATGTTTACTCAAATTTCAGAACACGTCCGCGACTGTCTACTTATTAAGTCTATCTATTTACTTTAAGCCGAAAATCAGGCCTATAGCTAACATAACGTTTTTATGATTTCCGGGGCGAAAGTGGGCGTGGCCAAATTTTAAAACAAACTTGATCTGCGTGCAACTGATTCCAATGTTGTCACCAACTTTGGTTACTCTACTTCTTATAGTCTCTGAGATCTGTTGTTTCCCACGGACAGACAGACGGACAGACGGATATTGGCTAAATCGACTTGGCTGGTGAGGCTGATCAAGAATATATATACTTTATAGGGTCGGAGATATCTCCTTCTGCCTGTTACATACATTCTCAGTTGGCACTAACTTAATATACCGTTGTATCCTATGGGTACCGGGTATATAAGTTTAATCACGTTGAATTTTTAAGTTCATTGATTCCCATCAAAAATGTATTTTTTTTAGTAAAAAATCAAAAGTTTTAGTTTGACGAATTAATTACGCTTCTTTTGGTAGGCGTAACTTAAAAACGAAATATCTAAGAAATTTGGAGATTTGCATATTATTATTAAAAAAAAATTAAGTAGATAACTTCAATAGTTCAAAAGTTATTAATTTCGCAACGTGTTTTGAGCAAACCAGCCACTGTGCGCCTTGGAGCTCTTTCTGCATCCGTCTTGTTGGAGGGTCCCTGGACAACAGTCACTTCGGCTTCGACCGTGTTCCATGACCCATTATCCAACGGCATCTTAGCTAGCGCAAGCGCTAGCTCAGATTCCGTCATCAATGGGCCTGTGAACACAAACTCCGTCTCCGTGGACTTTGGTTCCACGTCTTCGCCTTCCTTGGCGACGAAACACACTCACACGTGTTCTATCCTTGTAACCACCTTGTGACTACGCAGGAAGATTGCTCTTTCCCGTGCCCCCGGTGGTAGCGGTCAGACTTCCTACCGACGTTTGGGCTGATATCCCAGCCCGAGTTTCTTCTCTTTCCTCCGTCTGCATGGTCGAATCTAAGATTCGGGGTTGCCTTTATACTTGCTGCCAAGTACCTATGACCGTGGTGCTGGGCCTCTGCTTCTCAGACTATGTCGGAGGCTTCAGCCCAACACCTTAGCTAGATACTGCGGGCAGTTCCGGGCGGCAAGTGATGCAAGTGATCACTCGGTTGCCCAAACCAGTGCAGCATACATTGCCGGCACCCTCGGGGAGGGTTCAGCCAGAGAATTTCCCCAGCCTGGTTAATTATACAACGAGAAAGAAAGCTAACTTCGGTAAACCGAAGTTTGTATATCCTGCCGTCTGAAATTGGATCATTGAAAATCGATCCATTTTGGTAATGTTAAAAAATGTCAAATTATGTAAATTTTGAAAATTTTACATTTTACATGCAGAATTTTACATTTTCATATAAATCGACCGATCCCTTCTATGGCAGCTATTTTTTCTTGGGCGTTGAGGATGCACTACGGTCAGATGGTTAACGGTTGGGTGTTAAATAGGCGCGAAAGAATAGTATAGATAAAAGAATGCGAGGAAATATAAACTACTATCAGGCAGCTCGATTGTTATCTTGCATGTGTACTAGGTGGGTTAAGATTAATGTTTTTAGTTTAGGAAGGCTATCTACAGATGAGGTAATTTTATACAAATCATTATAGTTTGCACATAATACTCTAAAGGGTTCATGCATTTCATACGATGTTCTGCAGTGGTGCAAAACCAAAGGCAGGTAGGATCTTGTGGTTCTAGTGGTTCTACATGGTACGTGGAAATTCAACTGACCCAATAGATCGCTGCTTTCCACGTCACCACGGATCAGATTATACATAAAGACAATGCCTAACATCGTTCTACGGTTTGCTAAGAAAGGTAGGTTAATCAGGAGAAGTCTACTAGAATAAGAGGGCAACCTAAGGTTTGCATCCCAGTTTAAGCCAAGAAGAGCGAAAAGTAAAAAGGTCTTTTGAACAGACTCAATGCGTTTGCTGTCAACATCCCACTGGGGACTCCAAACGCAAGATCCATATTCTAAAATAGGACGAACTGACAAAGTGTATAAATTCTTCGTGACGTAGGGGTCATCGAATTCCTTCGACCACCGTTTAATAAATCTAAGCACACCCCTGGCTTTATTCACAATGCACGAAATATAATCAATAAACTCCAGTTTAAGTCGGGACAGACACGTGAAAATGTCATCAGCTTGCATTTGGAGCCATTTAGGTTTAATAGGTTCGCATTGCACCATATTTAAAAGTTATTAAGATCTGTTTGTAAATCCGACTGGCAAGCGCTGTCCTTGTATTGCACACAAAGTTTAACGTCGTCAGCGTACATGAGTACTCTGGAGTTAGTCAAGACTTTGGGCAGGTGTTAATAAATAATGTAAAAAGTAAGGGACCCAGGTGGCTCCCTTGCGGGACACCAGAGGTCACCGGGAGAACATTCGACAAGTTGTTTTTAAATAGAACCTTTTGCGTCCTACCATTCAGATAACTTGAGATCCACCTAAGAAGAACGACAGGAAAACCCATTAAGTCGAGTTTCCTAACAAGAAGGGAGTGATTAACGGAGTCAAATGCTTTACTGAAATCAGTATAGATCACATCTGTTTGCAAATTTTGTGGAAAACCCTTTATAATGACAGAAGTGAGCTCCAGAAGGTTAGTAGTCGTTGATCTTCGTTTAACAAATCCATGTTGGCATGGAGAAATTACTGATCTACACAGGTGCTGCAAATGGGGAGTAATTACGTTTTCGAAAAGTTTTGGGATGGCTGACAACTTAGAGTTTCCTCTGCAGCTGTTAGCATCCACTTTGGTACCTTTTGTGGAGAGGAATCACGAATGATTCCCTTCAAATAGGGAAAAGTGGGGAAGTCCTCTAAGGATAAGGTAAACAATTTTAGAAGGGGACTGCACAGGGACTCGGCACAATACCTAAGCACACAGCCTGGTATTCCGTCGGGACCTGGCGAATAAACCGGCTTGACACGTTGAAGATCCAAAGAAGGGAGCTTTCGTTTAAGCTAGGACTGAAGATTAGGTTTGATTTGGGCATGCTATAGGAAAAGGTTTGGTTTGAATCGGATGACGGAGAATAAGTAGTTTGAAAAACTGAGCAAAAAGATAGGCAATTGCCTGATCATTGTTTGCTGTCATATTTTTAAATGAAAGCGAGGAAGGATGTGTAATAGGCTTACGTTTAGTGCTGACAAAATTATAAAACTGTTTTGGGTCCTGCGCAAACTGAACCCTACAACGAGTCAAATAGTTTTTGTAACACTGCGCGTTAAGCACGGTAAACTTTGACCAAACCGCTAAATAGCGAGAATGAACAGCTTGAGAACCGTTACGTTTAAATTTAGATTAGAGATTGGACTTGACATTTTGAGGCGAGTCAACTCTTTACTAAACCAGGGAGGCTAATTGGAGATTCACGGATAGTATAACGGAACACCATTCTGTAAAAAGGAGTTCATGGCATTGTAAAAAATATTCATGGCACCCACCATGTCAGTGCACATGTAGAGATCGGACCAATCAAATTCAGATATAAAATTATTCAGCCGTCGGAAATCCGCCTTGCGAAAGCAGTGAAATTTCTTTTCTGGCCGATCAGACTTATTCTCCATAGCAAGGGAGGAACGTATTAACATGTAATAAAAGTAAAACTACCATTAAATGATAGCTCCACACAAAGGAATTCAACATCGTTGCATTCCTCGAAAGCTAATACTTCAGACGTGAGGTTTGAGTCAACCGCAATGAGGACCCCGCCCCTTCGCCTGGAAGGCCGATCAAGCCTGTACGTTGTGTACACAGCTGGAAAAACTTCGGAGCTTAAGATCTCCGGCTTCAACCAGGTTTCTGTGAACACAATCTCCTGGGATGCCAAGGAAACACTATCAGAATACAATTTAGGAAGCTTAATACGTAACCCCCTTGCATTCAGATAGGTAAGAAGTAGGGAATTGGTTAGTTTTTTACAGCTGGCACAGTGGTTTTGTCCGCCCAGGGTAGACTAATTCCTACAGGCCGTCTTTTCTTTTTCTTGGCTTCGTACTCCTTAACAACAACATACTGCGGCCAGAAATTGGCAGAGCATATTGTGTTAAAAGGTTCGTCCGGGACATTTATTTTGAAAGATGAAATGTCCCTAGCGTAAGAAAATTTAAATTTTTCAACCTTAATTTTACCGGAAGGCATTAAATTGTTTTAGGTAAGTACGAGACGAAGGCATTGATATGTATTTTTTATTTTAGATATCTCTAGTAGAAGTATACCACGGCTGAGTTTCGTACACAAATTTAGCAACGACCTTTAAAGGAAAGGAAAGGAAAATAGTAACAGATAATTTCGCTAGATCGGCAATTATTTTGAAGCTAACCAACATTCAATAGCTAAATATAACTAAGAGTACCTGTCGAGCAAGGGGAGAGGCTTTCACTGAGTTAAGGCACTCTTTAAATACCAATGCCTTAGCATCTAAAATTGGTCGAAGCGTCTTTACTTTAAAAACGTTCGCTAATCTAAACCTTCAGATACTAGGCTTGTCTACGGTTACTTTTCTGCATCAGGGCATTAAGATTCGCTCATAGCTATCTTCTTCAACCTGTTCCGTTTGTAAGCGCGGTATTAGATCAAAGAAAAAAGAAAACAAAAAGTTTTGATAGGTGTTAGTGTAGGGTAAAGATGGCCCATACTTGAGGTTAATTTTTCAAGTCGCAAGATGGAGATGGCCAATACGCATGAATAAATCGTCTTGCCGGCTTCGGCCGAATCGGTGGGCGCCACAAATAATATTTGTTGTAACGTAAAACGAATAAATAAAATACCATGGTATTCCATCGTGGCCAGCTAATGTAATTTAGGAGGTAGCACAGCACGCGTTGCTACCGGCGCCGTTCAGATCGAGGCGATGGGAGGGTTTTCTCTATGTGTACTCCTCGCGCTTGCTGGCTTCGCATAAAGTCATATTATTTGACTTCGGGTGCTAAAAGGGTAAAAAAGGAATCACTTTAAGCAAAAGAAGATAAAAAAGGATGTAAATAGACGATCGCACTAGAGAATAGAATTACTAAAACGCTTATACTTGAATGCGGCTGCAGCTGCTGGTGTTGTTACAGCATCTTGCAGAAGCCCTCCCAACCTTGCCCATTTCTTCCGCTTTATAATCATATTTTCATAAATGGTTATTTAATACCCACCTAATGACCCTAATAAGCAAAAGCCTAGCAGGTGTTCATTTTCAAATTATACATTTTATTTCAAAATAAAAAAAAATAATACTAGTACTAGCTTTAATAATTAGTATTTTAGGTTTGGGCATTTAAAGATTTAATGTTCACATATTTTCACTTAAATTTCAATTAATTTTAGCATTCCGAGAAAAGTCCTGAGAATGGCGCTGTGGAAGATAATATGGCATTTTAAATATAACATTAAGTAGTATTGTGTGTATGAAAATAGAAGACAAAATAATTAATAATATACGGTATATAAAAAGTCTAGCAATAAATCGTAATTAAAATGTAATGAACATATCATTTTCTTTTATTTTATCCAATTTCATTTAATTAATTCCAAAGGTTATCAACGTCGTTTCGTGAGCAAAACTGATTTTAATTCGTTTATATACATTATTTTCCGCTCGTGCTTATGTTTGGCAGGGATAACAACAAACAGTTTTGGGAAAACTAACCGCTCCAATACCACTCGGTCGAAGGCGCTTTCGGCAAGTCTGTATGGATATTTACCTAAACATTGAAGAGCGTTTAGATCACCTCCGACTTCTGTCTTTCCTTTGAATACACATTCGTTGATGATTTTGCACATTCATTTATTTAAGTCAGTAATACACCACTTTAATTTTCGCCAGCCGAGTAATTATTATTTTATCTTGCCTATTGTATTAGTAATATGTTTTGTTCTTATTATTTCATTATTTTCTCTTAGTAACTTATTAGGTTTACGTAGTTTAGTTATTATTTGTAGTACTTTATTTTTATACACATTGTATTTCACGACAGCATTTTCTCTTATTTGTATCACTCTCTTTTACTTGCGTTTTGACCTAATCATTTTAGCCGAAAACACCTTTAACTTTTGAAGAAAAATGAAAAAATTAAAATAACATTATTCTGCAATATGTGGAATAGAAGCTAGCCCTGCAGTTGCTTTTCTCTTGCACTTTTTGCCTCGAGCCGATCTGCAGGAGTTGTTTGCAAATTTCACTGAAGGTCCTTATGATGTCGATGATACTGATCTGCTTGCGAATACCTTCTCCGATCTGGACTGGCTTTGCCTGACGTGGAAAATTTTCTTAAGCGCTGGCGCACGCTCTGCGCTTGGCAAGCTTTTAGAGCCCCTCAACGGGAAATCTTGCGGCGACAGAGACAATGCAGACATGGCGAGCTTAGAAATGGGTCTGCAAATAAATATTTCTCTGTTACCCCAACTATTTCCTGCTGATCGCAGATTTTTATTCTCTTGTTTCTCAAAACCAAAACACTTTTCGTCGTAGCTGACGTTAAGCCTTGTTCCGGCATACCCTATAGGTTAGGTCAAATTATCTTGCCTTGGTAGGAGAGTGTCGATTTGGTCTTCTTGACGGTCAGGAAATGAATAGATTGAGTATAGGGCTAATATCACCTTTCTAGACTTATTTTCGCCAGACATGAGGTATTTCAGTGGAGTACGGGTATTATATCTCCTAATATCTAGCTAGTTATTTGGCTAATGAATAAATATTGATTTATAGTATTTCTTACTTCCAATATACCTTCATATATTTATTCCAACTAATTCATATATATAGGCCATAAGATAAAAATATTTATTTGAATTTTAAATAAATTTGTTTAATATTTAAAAATCGCATATATAAACGAATGAGACGGCTGACCCTTATTGCGTTTGGCACGGTTAACCAGCCGCTTACCCCGGGTCTATATCAATATTGCTCGCAATTAGGCCTTTAAAAATTTGTCCGCTTCGAATGACAGCTCGATCAGCCCAATCCGATACTCCGTTTAAAAGAAATTCAACAAGCAAGATTTTACCGGCCTTTACGAAATGAAAACGTTCATCCTGGTGTTTGTCTGTCTATCTGTTTGTCGTTCTGTGTCAAATCTTCATTTTAGATCATTCCCTGTCGGACCAGTTTTAAAAGTGCTTTTAGCTGTATTAACTAATAACAAAACTCATGTTTAAATAGAGATATAATAGGTAATTTTATTCTTAGATCATTCCCTGTCGGACCTGTTTTAAAAGTGCACTTTTGCGCACTTTCTTCGTAATTAACGTTTTAGGTCACAACCTCAAATTCGTCAATACGGAATTGTTTAAAATTTTGAGTTCTGCTGCGACCAAATGTGCGAAAGAGAGCGCAATATGCAACAGATATAAAGTTTCTATACCTAGTTTAGTATTAGATGCCAATAAAGATAGTTTGCCTAAAACAAAGCCGAACCTTTTGTTATAGATTGTCGCGCAAGTGGACATCTTGTAAAAGAAATATAAAGCAATTCAAAACAAAATACTTAAATTGGCTTAAATTGTATACCGCAATTAACATAAATAGGACTCGATCGACAGGCCGGCCCTCATTGCCCTACATGTTGTCGAGTGCAAGGACTCAAAGAAGAATGGCATCAGGTTTGGTGAGGTCCACGGCAGGAAATATTAAATTATTAATGCATTCAGATAGTGCGGCTGCGCGTAAGTGTGGTAAATCAGACCCTGCATATATCTTAAAACTGTTGGCTATCTGTCCTGAAAAGCCAAGAGCATGCGCGGATAAATAAGTAAGCCTAACGCAAGGTGAAGAAAATATCTGTTAACGACGCACTAGCCCTTCTTTTAGACCAAAATTTAAGAAAGCAACAATATATCGCAATTAGAAAGCAAACAAAAACCTCTTTTCTCGTACTACGAAGTTGCAAATAAATAGAAAGATTGGCGTTCAAATGACTCTGTGGTATCCGACACGAAAGCAGAGGTGCCTTTGCAAAGTTTGGTTAATCACACAGCTTTCCGGATTCTAACATTACAAGAAGAAGTCGTTTTAAAATAATGGAAGGTCAAGGAACTAACTTTTTATTAGCTGAACTGCTGCTAAGTTATGGTAGCTGAGGTCATTCCAGCTACAAACAGAAAATTTCAAATGTACGGATGTGTGATGTCGATTGGAGTATATTTGCCGCAACCGTAACACCTTTGCCGATGATTGATTCTGGCGGTGATATACATACTATGGAATAATCGAACGCCACAATCTGTCAGGTTTTGCAGACCATTAAAGTTGTAATTCATGAAAAAAATAAAGAATGCATCATTAATGTGCACAAAACTTGGAAGAACAAATTATGGGTTTACAGCATCGGTCGGCACGGCCCTATCCCGCGGGATAGGATTTTCTCAGTCAGCGTCGCTGCCTCTCATGCACAGTATGCACAAAAAGAACAGCAGAATCAGTGCAGTCAAATTGTAATTGTGTGGCTAGATTTAGCTTTTTTAGCGTTAAATAGCTACAGAACATCTTAGCTATATTTTTCTTATATCTAGCCATAGATTGTTATATTTTCACTCATACAAATGAAATGTTTGTATGTGACTGTAATGGTGCGGACCACTGGTTTACTGTCTTCCAAATTAGTTCTAGAAAATGGCAAAACTGTATATGTTAAGTTCCGCTTACACTTAACAGTAATCGATGGAAAAGATCAACTAGATCACTAGATCAACCCAACTCCATTGGATTTTTGAATAATAAAAATAAAAGTGTGAAAAGCTTTTGCCACTTCAGGATAATTTAAAGTACGGCTTGAGTCCGCTTCATTGCAGGATTCGGTATTTAGAATTTTTGTGAAAGCGAGTTATAAAATCATTATAAACAAGTGGGAAAGCTACAGTCGAGTGTGACCGACTGTAAAATACCAGGTACCCAAAGCATTGTGGTTGAAGTTAAACAGCACATGAACATGGAAAAAAGGAAATGTTGACAAATAGAAACAAATATTCCTAGAAACATGTTGAGCAACACTCAAAAGAGACAAATGTTGCTAGGAACATGTTGGGTACCGGGTATAAAAAGTGGAGAAGAACTAATGATGAAGATAAGAAAATAATGGGTGAAAGAAAAAAAAATTACTCACAATTTATTCTTTGAAAAACTTTCATTGAAAATTGATAAGCCTAAGGTCGGAGGATTCGGGAGCATTTAATGCACCTGAGATTTTCGCTGAAATAACTTATTAAGGTGAGATACCTTAATAAAAAACTTAAGAATTATTCTTTTATGTTTATCATGCCAGTTGACCTTAAACATAAAAAAATTCCAAAGCTTTTGCTATGATACGGCAGAAATTATTTTAGATAGATATCCTTGCCTACCCATTACCGCAACGGTTCATAAAGTCCTTGTTCACGCAAGTGATATTATTGAAATTACAATACTTCCTGTGTAAATCGGATCGACTGCATCATGCGAGGAAAAGCAGTCGATGCAACAATTTTATGGACGTATTCCACAGATCATTGCATACCTCAGATCCAATTAAATCATGGGTCAACCTAGCTAACCGTATCATAAATATTGAAGACGATATACTTAAATTCATTGATATGGAGCTTGAGACCGAAGAAGATGGTTGATTAGGTGCGCATTCGTAACATTTCTTTCAATTCCGTTTTTAATAATATTTTACCGTTGAGCCATTTTGAATAACAGTTTTAATTGGTTTGGGCGTAGCAACTGTAATCAATGTACATAGCTCCTGCCAGAAGGGGCGGTGCCAAGCCTTTTTCTTAAAAAATGTTTCTTAGATTAATAAAACTTAAATCCAAAACCCAAAATTTTTAATTTTGACCTTTTTCTCAAAAAATGTTCCTTTTATTTATTAATTTATTTCTTCATATCCTAGTGCGACAAGGTTAAACTTATATTTATAGCACTAGTCAAAATGGAGTTTGTTTTAAATAATATTTCTTATTCTAACAATTTACTTATAAATATTTTACTGACATTTTGATTTCGTTACTTATTTCTATATTATTTTATTTTGTTTTATTGATTTTGTATTTTGGTTTTATACTTATATTACACTAGTTTACACTCAAAATGCTCCAAGCCTGTTGATGCGAAATTCTGGTAGAGTTGAGTCCCCAGATCACGAAAATGGCTTTAATTTTTTTTTTCTATGGATACGTTTTTTTAAGATTTTTAAAGTTTTACACAAAAAATTCTGCTCATTTTACGTTTCTTATTTTATAGCTCGAGTTGTAGCCAACCAATTTAGCCGTCGAATGTTTTATTTTACAGGTAATGAGCTAATCTTTCGACTTTTTTACACTTTATGTATATTGGATAAGTACTTTGTGTGCTGGAGGTCGATAAACTTGAAAAAAGTGGAAATGTTAATCTGTTAACTCAAATGTTAACATGCTGCTAGCATCCTAAAACTCGAAAAAATCCGTTGAAAAATCAAAACGTGTTTTTTCTGAATTTAATCGCCAAAAGTATCAAACAGGCCTTTAACTCCAGAAATCCGTTGAAAATGGATTTAACGTGGATTTTCAAAGTTAAGTAAAATGAGAAATTTTTAAAATTTTTGGCCAGATGTCTACTAGATTAAAGGTACAGTGCTGGACACCGCCTTTAGATGGTCTGTTAACTTTGCTAGATGTGATGAACAGCCGGATTTAGCTATGAAAAAAAGCTAAGTTTTGTTAAATAAATAAACATTTACAACATTACATTTACAGTTGAGATGTGGTCAAGATCTTACCCTATTCGTTAAATTGGGAAATCGTTTTTTGTTTTCATTTCAAGGGCGCCGGGATTCCTTATGTCTTATCTATTTATTTTGCGAAATTGTTATATTTATAATAATATAAAGTAACACAGAAATGTTTATTTGTTTTTAATTTTTGTGAGTAATTTTTTTTCCTTTCACCCATTATTTTCTTATCTTCATCATTAGTTCTTCTCCACTTTTTATACCCGGTACCCGTAGGGTACAGGGGTACATTAAGTTAGTGCCAACTGAGAATGTATGTAACAGGCAGAAGAAGAAATCTCCGACCCTATAAAGTATATATATTCTTGATCAGCCTCACCAGCCGAGTCGATTTAGCCATGTCCGTCTGTCCGTCCGTCCGTCCGTCCGTCCGTGGAGACAACAGATCTCAGAGACTATAAGAGCTAGAGTTACCAAATTTGGTGGCCACATTGGAATCTGTTGCACGCAGATCAAATTTGTTTTAAAATTTGGCCACGCGTGGCTTCCGCCCCGAAAATCGTAAAAATTGTATATAAGCCATATGCGTGATTTTCGGCGTAAAGTAAATAGATAGACTTAATAAGTAGACAATCGTGGACGTGTTCTGAAAATTTGAGTAAAATTGGTTGATAAACATAGAAGTTATTAAACAATAAACTTTCTGACACGTGCGTGTTGCTCTACATTTTCCTCGCAACATTTGTCTTTGTTGGGTGTTGTTCAGCATGTTCCAGCAACACTTGTCGCTTTTGAGATTTGCCCAACATGTTCCTAGCAACATTTGTCTCTTTTGAGTGTTGCTCAACATGTTTCTAGGAATATTTGTTTCTATTTGTCAACATTTCCTTTTTTCCATGTTCATGTGCTGTTTAACTTCAACCACAATGCTTTGGGTACCTGGTATTTTACAGTCGGTCACACTCGACTGTAGCTTTCCACTTGTTTATAATGATTTTATAACTCGCTTTCACAAAAATTCTAAATACCGAATCCTGCAATGAAGCGGACTCAAGCCGTACTTTAAATTATCCTGAAGTGGCAAAAGCTTTTCACACTTTTATTTTATTATTCAAAAATCCAATGGAGTTGGGTTGATCTAGTGATCTAGTTGATCTTTTCCATCGATTACTGTTAAGTGTAAGCGGAACTTAACATATACAGTTTGCCATTTTCTAGAACTAATTTGGAAGACAGTAAACCAGTGGTCCGCACCATTACAGTCACATACAAACATTTCATTTGTATGAGTGAAAATATAACAATCTATGGCTAGATATAAGAAAAATATAGCTAAGATGTTCTGTAGCTATTTAACGCTAAAAAAGCTAAATCTAGCCACACAATTACAATTTGACTGCACTGATTCTGCTGTTCTTTTTGTGCATACTGTGCATGAGAGGCAGCGACGCTGACTGAGAAAAATCCTATCCCGCGGGATAGGGCCGTGCCGACCGATGCTGTAAACCCATAATTTGTTCTTCCAAGTTTTTGTGCACATTAATGATGCATTCTTTATTTTTTTCATGAATTACAACTTTAATGGTCTGCAAAACCTGACAGATTGTGGCGTTCGATTATTCCATAGTATGTATATCACCGCCAGAATCAATCATCGGCAAAGGTGTTACGGTTGCGGCAAATATACTCCAATCGACATCACACATCCGTACATTTGAAATTTTCTGTTTGTAGCTGGAATGACCTCAGCTGTCATAACTTAGCAGCAGTTCAGCTAATAAAAAGTTAGTTCCTTGACCTTCCATTATTTTTAAAACGACTTCTTCTTGTAATGTTAGAATCCGGAAAGCTGTGTGATTAACCAAACTTTGCAAAGGCACCTCTGCTTTCGTGTCGGATACCACAGAGTCATTTGAACGCCAATCTTTTTATTTATTTGCAACTTCGTAGTACGAGAAAAGAGGTTTTTGTTTGCTTTCTAATTGCGATATATTGTTGCTTTGTTAAATTTTGGTCTAAAAGAAGGGCTAGTGCGTCGTTAACAGATATTTTCTTCACCTTGCGATAGGCTTACTTATTTATTCGCGCATGCTCTTGGCTTTTCAGGACAGATAGCCAACAGTTTTAAGATATATGCAGGGTCTGATTTACCACACTTACGCGCAGCCGCACTATCTGAATGCATTAATAATTTAATATTTCCTGCCGTGGACCTCACCAAACCTGATGCCATTCTTCTTTGAGTCCTTGCACTCGACAACATGTAGGGCAATGAGGGCCGGCCTGTCGATCGAGGCCTATTTATGTTAATTGCGGTATACAATTTAAGCCAATTTAAGTATTTTGTTTTGAATTGCTTTATATTTCTTTTACAAGATGTCCACTTGCGCGACAATCTATAACAAAAGGTTCGGCTTTGTTTTAGGCAAACTATCTTTATTGGCATCTAATACTAAACTAGGTATAGAAACTTTATATCTGTTGCATATTGCGCTCTCTTTCGCACATTTGGTCGCAGCAGAACTCAAAATTTTAAACAATTCCGTATTGACGAATTTGAGGTTGTGACCTAAAAACGTTAATTACGAAGAAAGTGCGCAAAAGTCTCTTGCGATAGCTTGATTACATCAGATTCGCCATTAAAGGAGTCCGATGCTGTTGACTCTGAATAGGTATCTGAAGAATCATTTTCATCATCAGCTGGATAGGTCGCTTTAGTGAAATGTAATTTTGGAAATGTCACTGATCGCACTCTTGCGTAATAGCATTTAACGTGTTTTCCGGACCCAGAAATTTTGCTTAAACAAAAGAAGCAATCTGTTAAATGGCAAGACGGCTTCCTCCCAAGCATCGGCTTGTCGAATTTCATGAGACGCGTAAGACCAAAGCAAAGACCAAAGCAAATATGTACATATTTATATTATGAAATATAAAACATACCTTTGCCCTACACTCCGTTAATGGTACCAATCAAATTAATACATTGTCTATGTATGTATATAAAGGCGATTATTTAATTTTTATCTTACTTAAACTTAGTTTTGTAAATTTTTGTTTATTTAACAAAACTTAGCTTTTTTTTCATAGCTAAATCCGGCTGTTCATCACATCTAGCAAAGTTAACAGACCATCTAAAGGCGGTGTCCAGCACTGTACCTTTAATCTAGTAGACATCTGGCCAAAATTTTAAAAATTTCTCATTTTACTTAACTTTGAAAATCCACGTTAAACCCATTTTTCAACGGATTTCTGGTGTTGAAGGCCTGTTTGATACTTTTGGCGATTATATTCAGAAAAAAACACGTTTTGATTTTTCAACGGATTTCTTTCGAGTTTTTAGGATGCTAGCAGCATGTTAACATTTGAGTTAACAGATTAACATTTCCACTTTTTCAAGTTTATCGACCTCCAGCACACAAAGTACTTATCCAATATACATAAAGTGTAAAAAGTCGAAAGATTAGCTCATTACCTGTAAAATAAAACATTCGACGGCTAAATTGGTTGGCTACAACTCGAGCTATAAAATGAGAAACGTAAAATGAGCAGAATTTTTTGTGTAAAACTTTAAAAATCTTAAAAAAACGTATCCATAGAAAAAAATTAAAGCCATTTTCGTGATCTGGGGACTCAACTCTACCAGAATTTCGCATCAACAGGCTGGGAGCATTTATTTTTTTATTTTGTAAACTGGTGTTATCTTTATTTCGTTTACTATTTTGTTTATTCTATTTTAAATATTCTTTAATTTTAATTTAAACTGAATTGCGCATCTAATAGTCTTTAAGTTATGTGGGAGGTTGTTCCAGAGGCGGATAGCATTGGTAAAGAATTGTCTGCTTGAGATTAGAGATTTATATCTTGGGCATATGAAATTATCAGTTCTTGTGGATGTTGCAGAGCAGAGCTTATTGTAGAGATACGGTGGTTGCCGAGTTGTCACAAAATTATGGAAATATATAAGAGTCCTATAATCTATCCACGAGGTCAAGTTTAAGTCAAGTAGTTTACTGGTCAAGTGGGATACATGGTCAAGTCGATTTAGTTTAAACACATATCTATATAGAATTTAAAGCTACTGTGAACTTTTGCATATCTCTAGTGTCGCAGTGACCAAAGATCTCAACACCATAAAAAGAGTGGGAATTAGAATGGCTTTTGATATAAGCATCCTGATTTGCTGTAGTAAAAAGTCTTTAGATGGAGAGAGCTGACGCAACAAGCCATATGTTCGACCAGTTGCTTTGGAAATATGTTGACTCCAGTAAATGCCAAGATTGGTTGCCGACTCCTCATATTTAATAGGCTTGTTAATAATTGCAAGGCTTTCTAAACATCTGGTTTCTATTGGTTTTTACTAATTACTATGCATTTTGATTTTAAAGAATTTATGCTTAAGCCTTATCCTTCGCGCAGTTGTCAATAAGATAAAGGACATCAGACTACTAACATAAACCTGAACATCGTCTGCATATAAGTGTACTCCACAACCGGACAAGACACTAGGCAAATCATTAACATATATATAAAACAATAATGGTCCTAATACAGATCCCTGAGGAACTGCCTTACTTAATTCGCTGAAACTTGATATACAGTTTCCAGAAACTACTGCTTGCTGCCTGCCAGCAAGATACGACGAGATGACACCAACAGCACAATTTGTAAAATTGTAAAGATTTTTAGTTTAGTACTAAGTATGTTGTGGTTCACTGAGTCAAATGCTTTGATGTGGTCAAGGAGAGTTAGAAATGTTGCACAGTTATTGTCTAGTTGGCGGCGAATGCCCTCAACAATGTCTGTTATTGCACTTATACAGCATCTTTTCTTTCTAAAACCCGAAAGTAAAGAATTACGCTCGAGGAAAGTCTGCATTTGGACAGATATTAAATTTTAAAGGACTTTGCCTAGGAAGGGTAAAATGAAATTTGCCTGTAATCCTTATTCGGTTTCATTATCGGAGTAATTTTAGCCTATTTCCAAATTGAAGGGAAAGTGGACGTTGTAATGGCAGTATTAAAAATATAAGTTATATGACGAAGAAGTAAAGGTAACAAAAGTCTTACAAATTTAGGCTTAATAGCGTCTATACCTTCGGCTTTTGATTTTAAGACATCACATTCATTGACACACAGAAAGCTAAAAATATTATCACAGTATGGTTGATATGTCAAATAATTATTGCATCTATCCTCAGGTACATCAAGATGAGAGAATGCTCGGCATAAGTCCTCTACATCAACACTATGATCATCCATTCGTCTAGATTTCCCTATTCCTAACTTATTAATTTCCCTCCAAGTCTGTTTTGTGGATGCAACGCGTTCAAATTTATTTTTAAAATGTTCACATTTTGTCGATTTAACGCGTTTTAAAACTTTGGCTCTAGCAAATTTATACAGTTATCTGTAAGTTTCAGTTTTAAAGTGCTTCCACTTTGTGTAGGCTTGATCACGCTCATATATAAGGCTCTTAATTTCAGAACTAAACCACTGATTTTGTCTAGGTTTTAGGACTTTTCTTTTAAGAGGCACACATTTATTAAACATATATTGCAAATAATTATTTAAGACATTCAACTGACATTCAACATAACGACTTTGATAAATAGAACAGCAGTCACAAGCATTATATTCCTCCAGTAGCTCATTGTAATTAATACTATTGTAATCTCTATAATTAAACGATTCCTGAGTATAGTCAAGTCTTATGTCATATGTTAAAAAAATGAGGTCATGTTTTAAAAATACTGGTACTATAACCTGGTCACATAATTACATTTTTCTAGGGTCACTGATTAAAAATATGTCAAGAAGAGTATCACAGAAATTACTAAAATGCGTCGGGGTCGTCTTATTAACAGCATACAGTCCAATTGCCTCAAAACTATCTAAAAGTCGACTTTCGCTAAGAATATTACTGTTGAAGTCACCAGCGACTGCCGAAGCAATCTGTTAACCTGTCGGAATTAACGAATAACTATCCCCACCTGCGAAATATGAAGGTAAAAGAGTACCAGAATGTGCAGCCAGACTTGCTAATCGGACTAGACAACGCACACTTGATGGTTCAAAATGAAATTAATGGGACTGAACGGACCAGCAGTAGTCGTGACCAAATTGGGAAAACAATACGGGAAAACAATACGGGAAATGTCAAAGCATATCTGAACCGGGCTGTGTCAGAGGAGTACATTTAGCTACTGGAGTAGATGATCGCATGGAACAGCTGGTTCACGAATATATAGCAAATACCAAAATGGACGTACGAGCAGTAAAAAGCCATGTCCAGGGTCGAGAGACTAAAAGATCAAATGTACTGCTGCGGAATACAACAAAACGAGTAGGAGACCGCTACGAAACAGGATTGCTTTGGAAAGCCGACAATATTCAACTCTGCACAGACAATTATCTCTTGAGCGTAAATTTAAACTGGACTCGGGTCTACAGGCCAAATACTGTGAGTTGATGGACGCCTATGAAAAGAAAGGGTATATCAAAGAAATCTCCAAAAAGAGCTTCAAGATAGCAGCGAGAGGGAATGGTTTCTTCCTCATTTTGGCGTCACAAATCCAAATAAACCCGTGAAACTCAGAATCGTCTTCGATGCAGCAGCAGAGTCAGAGGGCGTATCATTAAACTCAATGCTAATGAGCGGACCAGACGAATGCGAATCCTTAACAGACGTTTTGCTGAATTTCGGGCAAAACGGATTGGTGTTTCCGCTGATATAGCTGAAATGTTCCATCAAGTCAGGATTAGAAAGGAAGAATTCTGTGGAGAAAAAATGCAGCAGAACAGATAAGGGTATGTGAAATGCAGGTTATGACCTTTGAAGCTAAATGCTAAATGCTAAATGCAGTACGTCAAGAATAAAACGCCCTTCGGTTCAAAGAAGACTTCCCTGAAGCAGTAGAAGCCATAATTAAAACCATTATGTTGACGACCTAGTACACTGCTACTCATCTGACGAGGAAGCGGTCAGAATAACCTCAAAATTGTTCAGATCCACAAGCAGGGAGGGTTTGAGCTGAGAAAGTTTATGTCCAATTCAAAGAACTTTAACAGGATTTTTGGTAACGGAGGTTTATGCGAGTCAGTGAGCCTTGACAAAGAAGATTCTTCACACTACCAAAGGTATTGGGAATGCAATGGAACACCAGCAGCGACGAGTTCGGGTTCAAGTTGTCATTCAGCAAATTTGATAAAGCTCTATTTTCAGGATCCAAGATACCCACGAAAAGGAGGTTCTTCGCGTGGTCATGTCCATATTTGATCCGTTTGGAATCATGGCCCAACATACGATGGCGGCAAAACTGCTTCTTCAATCCATATGGCAAGATAAAGACGGAATGGGACAAGCCCATTAACAAGGAAGACCTGGAACAGTGGCACCAATTGCTGGATCGTCTAAGTAACGTGGATCACATGAAAATAGCGAGGTATTACGGAGGCGAGTTCCAAAATGGCGAAGTAGAGCTACATATTTTCTCCGAGGCGAGCGAATCAGCATATGCTGCAGTTGGATACTGGCGCATACAGGATAAGGATAAATGGAAGATAGCATTCATAATGGGGAAAACTAAATGCGCTCCGATGAAGCCATCTACTGTCCCCAGGCTAGAGCTGCAGGCGGCGGTATTGGGAGTCCGTCTGAAGAACATCATAATGGAGGGACATGACGTTAAACCGACCCGGATCTGTATGTGGACCGATTCCAAGACAGTCTTGGCGTGGATAAAATCTGATCAGAGAAAGTACAAGCCGTATGTAGCGCATAGGATCAGCGAAATTCTGGAAAGTACCGAAATGGACTTTGGAACTGGGTACCTAGCTTGGAAAATCCGGCAGACTTCGCCACTAAGATCGGAAAGACAAGACGAGAATCATTCTGGCTAAAGGGCCCAAGTTTTCTGGAAGACGACTTAAGCTGTCGGAAGCCACCAGAGGCGGAAACATTTTCAACGGACATGGAGTTGCGGCCTAAGTATGTACTAATAGTAAAGGAAGGGCTCGCAGGTACAACTAACCCAGTAATTAAGGATTTACTTGAAAGATATTCCTCATGGGCAAGACTAGTAAGAGTTTGGGTATACAGAGTCTGCAAATGGAAGCGTGTGAAAAGAAATATCTGCAGGTCGCTGAAATCGAAGAAGCGGAGATAAACATATTAAGAATTGTCCAAGGATTATCATTCCCCGACGAACTGGCAACTTTACTAGATGAGAAATCGATCAATAGAAATAGTAAAATAATAAAGTTGTCCCCATTTTAAACGAAAGGGGTCTGATTTGCATGAATGGACGAATCAACAATGCATATGCAGTGGCAGAAGATACTCGACGTCCGATCTTACTACCACAGGACACTTCGTAACAGGACTCATTATACAGGACTATCACAAACGTTGGAGTCACCAGAATGAGAATACAATAATAGCCGAAATTCGACGAAAGTATTATATTCCACATTGTCGACAAGAGGTTCGACGCGTAGCAAGGAACTGTGGAATCTGCAAGATAGGAGGGTGCGTCCTCAAAATCCGCTGATGGGACAGCTACCGAAGGACAGGCTCCAACCCTTTGTTCGCCCCTTTACCTACGTATGTATCGACTATATGGGGCCATTTTGGTGGTCAGAGGACAAAGCAATGAGAAACGTTGGATCTGCATATTCACGTGCCTCACAATTAGAGCGATTCATCTAGAGATCGCCAGAGACCTGACAACGGACACGTGCATCAAAGTTATAAACAACTTCATGGCGCGACGTGAACGGCCTGTACGTATTCGGTCTGACAATGGAACGAACTTGATAGGAGCAGAACGAGAGCTTCGGGACGAAATGCAGAAGCTTGACCACTCCAAGATCGCAGACGAACTCGCGACAGGCAAAATCGAGTGGCTATTCAATTGTCCACTTAACCCACATCCAGGAGGATGCTGGGAACGACTGGTACGGAGTGAAAAGGGCCATCGGGCATGCCTTGTGGAGCAAGAACTTACGAGAAGATACGCTATATAGTTTGATATGCCACGTCCTCTCACTCAAAAAGCTCTAGATAGCCCAACTGACGAGCCGATCACCCCTAATCACTTTCTTTTAGGTTCCTCCAATGCTGTCCAAACTCCGCATCTACAAGAAGAGAAGTTCCAGCCGACTAGGAAAGAGTGGAGCATCGTCCAGCAGATGTCACACTCGTTTTGGCGCAAGTGGCTAAACGATTATCTGCCTGACCTGTGTAGGCGAACCAAGTGGTACCAGCCAGTGTCCCCACTTACCGAAGGAGACATCGTCATCATCTGCAATGGCACGATTCACCGATCCTCATGGAGAAAGGGTAGGATTTTAGCAACTATACGCGGGAGAGATGGCCAGGTGAGATCGGCAACTGTGCAGACTGCAGCTGGAGTATTCCGACGTCCCACCTGTATGCTGGCGAAGTAAGATGTTGGTGAATCTGAGAATACCTAGATTCACGGTGGCGGGGATGTTGTAGAGATTTAAGAGTCTCAATTTAATTTGAATTGTTGGCGGGCCAAAATGCCCATCGATAGGCAAATGTATCGCAAGGGCAGCACCCGATCACACTTTTCCCTAAGTTCGATAGTTTGTAAGATCGATAATCAGTTTGACCAAAGCGCGAGAGAACACGAAGCGTATGTTAAAAAAGAATTTAAAAATTGTTTATTAATAAGTTAAAGTTACAGGAAATAAAACGCTAAACAGCAAATATTCACCACAAGGCTTTACATAACTGTCTAAGAAGGGTCATATGTATTTGGATGCTGGTTTTATGCGCAGCTTTCGCGCCCGGTAATCTCACACGGATGTTTACATTTAACTTTACATTTAAGCTTACTACTCACATAAACGGCTACACCACCAGCATGACTAACACGATCCGAGCGATACAAGACATAACCATCACAAGCTACTAACAAATCAGACATATCGGACATAAACCAGGTCTCTGAAACACATATCACATCAACATTCAATTGTTTAAACATATACCTAAACTCTTCAATCTTCTTCAATAAACTCTGGGCATTTGTATGCACCACCTTCATACCCTTTGTAATTGCTTAATACCTTTATAATACTACCAGCCGTGGAACCTCCTTTATCATCCTGCATGGAATAAAAATAATATTTTAGGCACGCATACTCAGCAACAAAACTATGTTAACTAACAAAAAGGGACATTTATCTGATACTATATTTATCCTAATTAAAAGAGAAAAATTATATTTAAGAGGGAAAGCTCTCCAGCGCAGCAGACCTGGCCTCAGAAACTTCTGCATTAATGAGTGGCCGTAGTGGTTCCCTTATCAGGGCTTAAGCGCAAAAGCTAATCCATACTCTCAATGCACTGTATGCTCTCGCTCCCATTACAGCGCACATGAACAGCACCGCGTCGAGTAAAAACAGCGGAAAGAACTTTCCGCTTTTTTAATCGCATCGCCTTTTTAAATATGATATAATTATCTCGTATCAGCTGTTCATTGACATAGATCAGAGCTTCTTAGTCAATTCCCACAAATTTCAAATTATGTTGGGCTTTTGCTTCTCTACGATAAGCCCCAATTTTTCGAAGAACCGCCATCTTCTCTCGCTCGTTGTCCATTTTGACGATAATGACGGGGTCAACATTGGATTTTTGTGTTTTGCGTGCTCGAAAATGTATCGGACGCGCGGTGGAGGTGCGAGCTGCAGATTAAAGCAGAGCTGATTGAAAAGTGTCCGTAGAATTTCCCTTCCACATAAGGCACGCCATGGACAGGCAAGTCGAACACATTATTGTTTGCAATGTATTTTTGCGCAGCGAGCCCGCATGTCAGCAATCTCCCGGTGCAGGTGTTCGACCCGCTCATCTAGCTTCTCCCGTTGCGCGCGTAGATCAACTACTTCGCGTTTTAGGCATAAAACCCTCCCGTCTTTTTTACCACACCCTCGATTAGGTCCAGGCGTTCCGTAAGGCTGCTGAGGATGAGCGCCTCCGTTTCCCGCACCAGTGTGTAATTTGGTCGGTGTGCTTTCTCAGACTTTCGCTAAACGATGTGGACATCTGATCCGCTTACTCCTGGAGGCGCACCGTATACAAGGCCATAAGCTGGGGAGAAGGGCATCCGAGCTGCGCTCACTTGCAGTCCCAGCGATGTTGCGTTGTCGCTTGAGGCCGTTGACGGAGACATTATTTGAGCTCCTTAGTTTTATAAAACTGAAATCAAAACCAGACCTGAATAATTTTTTTTACCTATTTTTATAATATTTAAAACCAAAACATCAAAAAATGTTCCTTAGATTATTACGAACCGAAAACAAAACCGAACCTAAATATTTCGTTTCGTTTAAAAGTTATTAATTTTGGCCATAAAAGTAGTCAGCCAGCCTAAAGTGCACTGCAAGCACTTTCGATTGGCGCCACCTATCGTGCAGCGTACTTCCAACTATTCAATCTCGGTTAGAAATACAAGCTTACGTCGTCGCCATGACGCCAAAGGTACATCAGTAAGCTAAAGCTTACACGCGTTATCTTTTCTCCCTTAAGCCTAGTACTCACTAGCGCTAAACGCTTAGCTAGCTGAAAGGGTTTCATAATTCTAGTGTGACCAGGTTTAATGGCGTTCACCAAAAATCCATACGAAACGGCCAAACGGCTATACTGTCAGCTGTGTTTGTTTACAATCCAAATTAAACGCCGCCAAGCCGCGTACCCACAAATACGTGCAACATGAAGAAAATCATATTTATTTACTTAGATTATGATTTTCAATGTAGCGGGGCCAGCTTCCGATGCCGCCGAGCTGCTCCTGGCGATCTGCTCTTGGCCCTGCAGCTGCTGCCACTGCTGGAGATCCAGCTAGGGAGTGTTGACCGGAGGACATCTTTGTGTGTCCGGCTCTTCCATCTGCTGCACCTCCTCCTCGTCCAGTTGGCTGCTGGTGGATCTCTTCGCATTGTAGTCGTAGAACACCTGCAACGTGCCGCATCGTTGGGCACATCCACGTCCACTACGGCTGCTGCCAAAACTTGGCGCTTAAGTCGCAGCGCGGATCCTTGGGACTGACCACTATGATCTCTCTCATGAGCTCTCCACGAAACCCAATGGTGGCTGCTTGCCCAGTCCTCCGGGTCATTTCCATTCCCGTTGCCACTTCTAATTTTTGTAGTCCTTGTATGCTTCGAAGCACCAGCATTTTGTGGTGGTAGCCAACTAAAAAGAATCCCAGTAGGCGACCACTGGTCAGGGACGAGCAGAGGAGAAGCAATTAGCATGTCCTTAATTTTATAATTTGGGATTTCAGCCCTTTCTATTTTATTTGCTTATTTTCCAGATAAATTAAATTTTTAAGACTTAATTTTATTGTTAATATTTTTTATTTGTATTTATTTTATCGTCAAGATCCCACTTTCAAACTTCTTTAATTGTATTGTAAATAAATTCATTTTCCCGCTGCAAAACCTGCAATATGGCTTTGTTTCCTATTGCCTGAATCCACTTCACAAGGGTATTATCAAATATTTTCTTCCTCCCGCGTCACCCTTGCTAATGGTCATCCGATTTGAAAGACCTAACGCGATGTTCATTCAAGTATATACTAAATATATTCTAGTATTTCTCTTAGCTCATCTGCGTAGCGACCTTACTAAGAGGCGCCGAAAAGAGTTTTACCTCTCGCTCGCACTCATTTGGTTGCTTAATTTTAGCGCTAGTGAGTACGTAGCTTTATCGACAAAGCATACAGATGTGCAAAAGCGCCGTCAAAAGAGTAATACCCAAAAGGGGTAAAGTTTTACAAAAGTGATAAATACAGGCCATCCAATCGGAGAATCGAGAAATATTCAACTCTGTATTCGTGCCAAATCTTAATGGTAATTATTGTCACATACGACATTGTTTTGCATATTGTTGGTTCATTTCCACGTTTTTTCTTAACGTAGATATGTCGCCTTATACCTTATATATACATTATACATACCTAGTATATACGTAGCCAGTATAACTAAGATATTCTCAGCTTAAAATGCTCAGCTAGGAAAAATTTAGCACCAGTCTCGCTGAAATTCTTCAAGTCGATCCTAAATTGTCAGCCGCCACTGTAGCCATGGGGCTTATAACAGCCATACCGAAGTCCCATCTACATACATATCACAACAACCAGAGGACCGAAGCTTCGCCCCAACAAATAGTGCACAGTAAAAATTAAAAGTGGTCAAAAATCGTGTTACTCACGCCATATTCGGCTGACCCGAAAAAATTGTACACCAAGTGCTCTCATTTTCGCACCGAGAAAATTTCAAACACCCTTATGTTCATAATTATTTGTTTTTATTATTTCTTCATTCTTATATATTTGGTTTTGATTTCATTTACTTTTATAATTATTATTTAATAATTTTGTTAAATTGTAATTATATTCTATTCCTTGCTTTTGTTAAATGTCTTTATTATTTTGCATTTCTTTAAGTTCATTTTATTACTTCGTATTTACTAGTCCAATTTATTTTTCTTATTTTTATTCACACCCAGTAACAACAACTACACTGAAAAAAAAAATATAAGCGATAAATAACACTAAAAAAGAAAACAAATGCACGCGTAACAAATAACATAATCGTAAGGTCTTTCACCGAAGGACCCATGTGTATGTAAGTGAAAGCCCAGACATTATTATGATCATACCTAATTATTAAAGTGCGAATAAAAATATATAAAATGGCAGGTTTATAAGATTTAAGTTAATATTCCGTGCATTCCTTTGTCAGTGTAACCCGCAAATGACTTTATCAGCCCGGTGTCGATGTCGAGCATTGCCGATCGAGCTTTTGTTTTAGTTTAGCTTCAGCCACCTGCGCAGAGCTTTATTGAACATCGTCAACCTTACGCACATATTTACAATGCACCCCAGTTGACTATTTATCTTTATAATTAAATTAAATATTCTAAAATAATTAACTATTAATTAATTAAATACAATTGAAGTTAATACAATGTACGGCACATTAATACTTATACGTTGTCCAACACTGAGAGCAAAAATAATAATTTAGATTCTTTATTTTTATACCCTTGAGAGGTATATAATTTTGCCATGATATTTGCTACGCAGTGAAGGAGGCATCTTCGACCTCATAAAGTATATATATTCTTGATCAGCATTACCAGCCGAGTCGATCTAGCCATGTCCGTCAGTCCGTTGCTAGGCAAGCTAGTCTCTCAGTTTTGAGCTATCAGATACTCCAACTTATATATGTATGTCGAAACGGCTGGAATCGGACCACTATATATTTTAGCTGCCATAGGAAAAATAGGTCCAAAGTGTCATATTTTGCTATTTTCAAAGATATCGGTCACAAATAAAACATACGATCCTTAAATTATATTATAGCTATGCCTATTAAATTTCATGCAAGTCGAACCGCTATATCTTATACCTGCCAATGGAACGATCGGCCTGAAATATTTGATTTTCGTTGTTTTTAAAGATATCGGACTAAAATTAAGTAAATGGCGTTTTAATTTAATATAGCACTACATTTAAAATTTCATCCAAGTCGGACCACTATAACTTATAGCTGACATAGAAACAATCGGTCCAAATTAGCCGATTTTCGTTGTTTTAAAGATATCGAATTAAAACGACATATAAGAGTCTTTAGTTTTATTTTATTTATTATCTGCAATAGATTTCAATACATTGAATAGCTATTTTTTCTTTATCCCTTATCAGCCACATTTAAAAATCTCTGAAACATTGTCAAATTAACTTGAGCCATTGAGCTTACTTAGACAAGTGGGAAAGTGTAATTATTTTTGGCCAAAAGAAATTGAACAAGAAAATAATTGAAAATAAAATCAAATTTTCTTTATAAATAAAACTAAACTAAGTTAAATAGGTAAATAGAAAATGATGTTTAAAATAAATGTTTATATTATGAATTCAAACTAAACTTTGGAAATTCCGGAAATCACGGGAGACAGCAGTGTAACAATGATGACATTTTAAGCTCTTTAGCGACCGACAGGGGATGACATTTTAAGCTCTTTAGGGATTCACTACAGGGATCAGTACCAACAATGGAGTTCTACTGCAGTATAGTAATCATGGCGAGGTGGGTTTTCGGCCACTAAACAACATCTTAGTATGCCCCAAAGGTCGTCAAAGACTTATTTTCTATCCATCCCGTTCTATTCCCTCTTTTCCTTAGCTCTCCTTCCTTCCCAGGCTAGTTAAAGCCATTTCCCATTTCGTTCCTCCCAATCTATAACACGCGAAAATTATTATGATTCTAGCATACTTTAGTGAGCACGTAAAGAGTTTCCATTCTTATACAATCGCGTGTTTCAACTCTGTTTACCCTAATATCTGCTTTTACAATCCGTCGATATTTAAACGTTATTTGCCAGCCAACCAAAAGTAGGATCAAAAGGAAATCCCGAAGTAGCACCTTAAAGGAGCGTTTTCCGATCTTTTCAAAGTAGGAGCGAAAGGGACTCCGAAATAGCACCATTAAGGTGCGTTTTCGGAGCGCTCTGAAGTAGGAGCGATAGTGGACTCCAAAGGGTGCATAATTTAGTATAGTGTGTATTTAAGGTTTATTATTGGACGTTGATGATGCACTACGGTGAGTACACTCAAGTGGCCCTTCAAAACGAAGCACGTGCTTGTTAGGCTTAGGTGTTAATAGCCGCAAAAGAAAAGTATAGGTAAAAGAATGCGAGGAAATATAAACTACTATCAGGCAGCTCGATTGCTATCTTGCATGTGTACTAGGTGGGTTAAGATTAATGTTTTAGTTTAGGAAGGCTATCTACAGATGAGGTAATTTTATACAAATCATTATAATTTGCACATAACACTCTAAAGGGTAGATGTTCTGCAGTGGTGCAAAACTAAAGGCAGGTAGGATCTTGTGGTTCTACATGGTACGTGAAAATTTAACCGACCCAATAGATCCCTGCTTTCCACGTCAACACGGATCAGATTATATATAAAGACAATGCCTAACATCGTTCTACGGTTTGCTAAGAAAGGTAGGTTAATCAGGAGAAGTCTACTAGAATAAGAGGGCAACCTCAGGTTTGCATCCCAGTTTAAGCCACGAAGAGCACGAAAACAAAAATACAAAACCGCTAAAACTGACATAGATTTTTGGCGCTCCGTAGAAATTCTATATAAAACACAAAACCTACACCGATAATTGTTTAAAAGAAGTCCAACCAAATATTAAACACCTAAAGCTCTGTACGTGTTGGATTCACCGAGAAATACCTTCAATAACAATTATTACTCCGTGAAAATAATCAGGCAGGAAATGAAAAGTAACTGCCTTTTTCTACATCAAATCGGTTCTTAATTGCAAAAGGAAAAAATAGTTGACTTGTTGGTCTATTGATGTTTGTTTCACACCATCAGTGGATCAATCTAGTTCGTAATTACTTTATAAAGAATTATTTTCTGACCCCACCTCGAATTCGCAAAAAATATTTGCCGTCGGCAACGACAACTTTCGTTTTGGTTGCCAGTGCTGCCGTACTGTTGGTGGAACCAAACAATCTGGTCGAAATGCTTGTAAAATTAAAAGTAGGGCATTAATTATGTTCAAAGAAGATAAGAAAGGTTTTAATAAATAAAACAGTTTAATTTTATTGTTTAAATGGTTATTTTACCATTTAAAAAGGTATAAAATTTCCTGTTTAAAGAGTGGCAGCGCTCTAGGACCGATAAATAAACAATTTCTGCATTTATTTGGGTTTAAAACAATCAATTAAAAAAGTAAAGGCATTCAAACAATCCGTTTACTTCTCAAAACGTCCAAGTCAACTGTTTGAGCAATAAAAATAATTAAATATTTCGATAACAAAACGATGACAAAAGTTTGTGAAAACCGGAGCACCTAAAACGAAAACGTACGATTTTGGTCTAAAACGAAAACGAAAAACAAAAGTGAAAACCGGAGCCTGCCTGTATATTTCGTTTTCTCGGACATAGATACATAAACATACACAAGCCATCAAACAAACCGTTGTATCAAAACAAAACGAAGTCAACAAATCACTCAACTAGCCAATACGAAAACCACTCAATTTCTCACTCAACCGACCTGTGTAATGATGGCACCTCCACAAAAACGTACCCTAGGTAAAACATCTGACCAGAAGGAGGGACGTGAGTCAGATGCACCATCCCCGTCGCTCCTGGCGCTAATCAACCAGCGCTTTGATGAGCAGGCGGAGCTCATATCGTCCAGCATCCGAACCTCCGAAGATCGCATTCTGGGCCTTTGGAGGAACGCCTAGGAAAGATGAATAGCGACATCAAGCAGCTTTTCCAGCGCGTGGAAACATTGGAGTCCTACTTACAAGGCGCAGCTGAACTCCGGACTAAGGTGGGCGAGCTTGAGGAAAACTGCAGGCATGTCAAGAAGCTCAGGCCAGTGCTGATATAGCCACTGAGCTTCGGATTCACGGGGTGCCGTACGATGAGGGAGAATTTAAAGACTATTTTCAATTCTCTATGCCTTAACTTCAATCCGGCACCAAAACTTAAAGGCATCTACCAAATTAGACGCAAATTATCAGCGAAAACTATGTTAGATGCGACGATTATATTAAAACTGGAGCACATGAGCGAAAAAATTGAGCTGTTGCGGCGAATTGCCAATTTTCGCCGAGAGCATAAGCAGCAACTAAGTCTACAGCAGCTGGGCTTTGATTCAGCTGTTCCGTTTTATGTTAATGATCAGCTGACAAAAGCTAACTATGAGGTGTTTAAAGAAGCTATGAAAATGAAAAGCAGAAGAAGATCGTCGCCGTGTTTACTCGTAGGGCTTTTGTATTCATTAAAGTTACAATGAACGATGAAGCTGTGCGCATTATGAGCTTACGCGAACTTTCGTCGATTTGCGCACCAGTAGGAAATGGAGCGAATAAAATAATTCCTTCGTAATTAAAATAACTTTTAATTTTACTTAATAGTCTATAAGTTTTAATTATTATTATTAATTTTAATTATATTTTCAATTCGTAATATTTTCCCATATGTACTGTCTTTCCCATTCTAGCGTTGTGTGCTCAGTTATTGAGCATTTGATCTGTTTGTCACTACCAATATGGATGAGCAATTAACCGTTTCAAAGGCGAACAGCCATGCAGTAGTGCGAATATTAAGCAATCAGAAAGAAGGACTTAAAATATGTCACTTAAATGCCCAAAGCCTAACAAAAAAGATTGACGAGTTTAGATATTTATTTGTAGATTCAAATGTTGATGTTATATGTGTGTCTGAAACTTGGTTTATGTCTAGTGTTTGTGATTTAATTATTTCATTTAATGGTTATAATGTTTATCGTTCTGATCGTGAAGGACATGCCGGGGAGTGGCAATATACGTAAACAAGAGATTAAAGGTACGACCTCTCTGTACACAGCCTGCTGGTAGCGCAATGGAGTATTTAATGCTTCAAGTCTGCGATATCAGAGGAGAGTCAAAAATGTTGATTGGATGCATCACAATACAGAACACTCTGATTTTCTAAGCAAGCTCACTGATCACTCTATTGTGTTTACCAATATTGTTTTGGCTGGAGACTTCAATAGCAATATATTGAAGGAGAAACACCTCTCTGACAATATGGAGTTTCCTGGACTTAGCCTAGTGAACTCATCGCAGCCAACCCATTTTACTAATACGTGCAATACACTTTTGACTTGATCTTTGTAAATTACACCCAAAAATTCTAATCTAAGACCAGCTTTATTTTCAAAGCATGATTTGATATTTATGACATATAAAATAGGCATAAATTCTGAAGAGTATACGATTAACTACAGGGACTTTAAAAATATTGACGTTAGAATGCTTGAAGTAGAGTATAATAAGCTTGACTGGAGCAGAATTTTTACATTGACAGTAGTTGATGACCAAGTTGACTTTTGGAAAATAATATTCGACTACTTTACAATAATTTTATACCTCTCTGAAGCAAAGAAATTAAGCCAAAGAAAACTTTATGGTTTAACAATTGTATAAGAAACGCCATTCTCCTGCGAAACAAGTCGTATGAAAAGTGGAAACTTGGGCGTTGAAGATGCACTACGGTCAGTACACTCAAGTGGCCATTTAAAACCAAGCCCGGGCTTGTTAGGGTTAGGTGTTAAATAGGCGCGAAAGAAAAGTATAGATAAAAGAATGCGAGGAAATATAAACTACTATCAGACAGCTCGATTGTTATCTGGCATGTGTACTAGGTGGGTTAAGATTAATGTTTTTAGTTTAGGAAGGCTATCTACAGATGAGGTAATTTTATACAAATCATTATAATTTGCACATAATACTCTAAAGGGTTCATGCATTTCGTACGATGTTCTGCAGTGGTGCAAAACCAAAGGCAGGTAGGATCTTGTCGTTCTACATGGTACGTGGAAATTCAACTGACCCAATAGATCGCTGCTTTCCACGTCACCACGGATCAGATTATACATAAAGACCATGCCTAACATCGTTCTACGGTTTGCTAAGGAAGGTAGGTTAATCAGGAGAAGTCTACTAGAATAAGAGGGCAACCTAAGGTTTGCATCCCAGTTTAAGCCACGAAGAGCAAAAGTAAAAAGTTCTTTTGAACAGACTCAATGCGTTTGCTGTGAACGTCCCACTGGGGACTCCAAACGCAAGATCCATATTCTAAAATAGGACGAACTAACGAAGTGTATAAATTCTTCGTGACGTAGGGTCATCGAATTCCTTCGACCACCGTTTAATAAATCCCAGCACACCCCTGGCTTTATTCACAATGCACGAAATATGATCAATAAACTCAGTTTAGGATCTAGGCGGATACCCAAATCGTCAACTAGCGTGATCCTTTCCAAAGAGCAGCAGTTCAGCGTATAAGTCGCAAGCATGGGAGAGACACGTGAGAATGTCATCAGCTTGCATTTTGAGCCATTCAGGTTTAATAAGTTTACATTGCACCAAGTTTGAAAGTTATTAAGATCTGTTTGTAAATCCGACTGGCAAGCGCGGTCCTTGTATTGCACACAAAGTTTAACGTCGTCAGCGTACATGAGTACTCTGGAGTTAGTCAAGACTTTGGGCAGGTCGTTAATAAATAAAGTAAAAGTAAGGGACCCAAGTGGCTCCTTGCGGGACACCAGAGGTCACCCGGAGAACATTCGACAAGTTGTTTTAAATAGAACCTTTGCGTCCTACCATTCAGATAACTTGAGATCCACCTAAGAAGATCGACAGGAAAACCCATTAAGTCGAGTTTCCTAACAAGAAGGGAGTGATTAACGGAGTCAAATGCTTTACTGAAATCAGTATAGATCACATCTGTCTGCAAATTTTGTGGAAAGCCCTTATAATGAAAGAAGTGAGCTCCAGAAGGTTAGTAGTCGTTGATCTTCGTTTAATAAATCCATGTTGGCATGGAGAAATTACTGATCTACACAGGTGCTGCAAATGGGGAGTAATTACGTTTTCGAAAAGTTTTGGGATGGCTGACAACTTAGAGATTCCTCTATAGTTGTTAGCATCCACTTTGCTACCTTTTGTGGAGAGGAATCACGAATGATTCCTTCCAAACAAGGGAAATTGGGAAGTTTCTAAGGATAAGGTAAACAATTTAAGAAGGGACTGCACAGGGACGCGGCACAATACCTAAGCACACAGCCTGGTATTCCGTCGGGACCTGGCGAATAAACCGGCTTGACACGTTGAAGATCCAAAGAAGGAGCTTTCGTTTAAGCTAGGACTGAAGATTAGGTTTGATTTGGGCATGCTATAAGAATAGGTTTGGTTTGAATCGGATGACGGAGAATAAGTAGTTTGAAAAACTGAGCAAAAAGATCGGCGATTGCCTGATCATTGTTTGCTGTCGTATTTTCAAATGAAAGCGAGGAAGGATGTGTAATAGGCTTACGTTTAGTGTTGACAAAATTATAAAACTGTTTTGGGTCCTGCGCAAACTGAACCCTACAACGAGTCAAATAGTTTTGTAACACTGCGCGTTAAGCACGGTAAACTTTGACCGAGCCGCTAAATAGCGAGAATGAACAGCTTGAGAACCGTTGCGTTTAAATTTAGAATAGAGATTGGACTTGACATTTTGAGGCGAGTCAACTCTTTACTAAACCAGGGAGGCTTATTTGAGATTGACGGAAAGAATAACGGAACACATTCTGTAAAAAGGAGTTCATGGCATTGTAAAATATCCATGACACCCACCATGTCAGTGCACATGTAGAGATCGGACCAATCAAATTCAGATATAAAATTATTCAGCCGTCGAAAATTCGCCTTGCGAAAGCAGTGAATTTTCTTATCTGGCCGATCAGACTTATTCTCCATAGCAGTCCCAATATCGATAGTCACATCGAAAGTAGGATGGTATGGATCTTCGGGTAGCGTCAAGGGCGGGACCCTAACCAAACTGACTCTTGCCGGATCAGAGACAAAGCAGAGGTCTAGCAAGCGATCTAAGGAATTTCGTACATGGTTGACTTGAGAAAGCGAAATGTCAAACAAGCCATCAATAAAGTCGTGACGTGCTGTAGTCAAAAGGGTATTTGAGGATTCATTTGTGGACCAAATAGCCCCAGGAATGTTAAAATCCCTAGAACTACTAAGTGGTCCCTATCCGAAAGTCTATTGGAGACCGCCTGAATAGCGGAAAGGTGGTTCCAATAAGTAGGAAGTTCCGACAAGGGAGGAATGTAGGAACATGTAATAAAAGTAAAACAACCATTAAATGATAGTTTCACACAGAGGAATTCAACATCGCTGCATTCCTCGAAAGTTAATAGTTCAGACGTGAGGTTGGAGTCAACCGCAATGAGGACACCGCCCCTCGCCTGGAAGGCCGATCTAGCCTGTACGTTGTGTACACAGCTGGAAAAACTTCGGAGCTTAGAATCTCCGGCTTTAACCAGGTTTCTGTGAGCACAATCACCTGGATGTAATGAAAGACTATCAGAATACAATTTGGGAAGCTTACTACGTAAGCCTCTTGCATTCTGATAGGAAAGAAGAAGAGAATTGGTTAGTTTTTGAAGCGGACGACGTAGATGGCACAGTGGTTTTGTCCGGCCTGGGTAAACTAACCCCTACAGGCCGTTTTTCTTTTTCTTAGCTTCGTACTCTTTAACAACAACATACTTAGGCCAGAAGGCAGCAGAGCATATTGTGTTAAAAAGTTCGTCAGGGACATTTATTTTGAAAGATGAAATATCCCTAGCATAAGAAAATTTGAATTTTTCCACCTTAATTTTGGATTCATCGGCTTTAGATATAGGTACTAACATCCTCAGATGTTTGATAAGGGGAAAGCCGCGAAACAAAAATCTGTTTCGTAGGTGGAATAGCTATTAGGGCTTTCGGTACTACATTTGTATTACCAATATCGGCCGGTATTCCAGGCCTGATACCCTGGGGAGTTTTCTGGGTGGGGTTCTGTGAGGTCATTGATTGTGACCCTCAGCGGACACAACGGATATAATTGGAGGCGCTGCCCTCCCGCGGCACATTCGGAGGCCGATCTTTTCTCGCCCCGATCTTAATATCATTGGAGTTAGATATATTGGAGTCGGGGCTGTGCCGAGGAGTCAGCTGTTGAGAACTCGTAGCGAGTTGTTTGGATCCGCCCAAATGCGGTGTGCCAACCGTGGTTTTGCGCTTAGGGACTCATTTAATAGCTTAAGGCCATTAAACTGGGAGTTCAACGCTAGAGCACCTCATTAGTTTTACGAAAACTAACAAGAAGCTCCTTAAAACCATTTTTGGTTTGCCGCATGAATGACATCATTTCCTTTCAAGATCGCGACAAGCCTCACAGCAGTAGCGCAATCCAATATTTTGGCAAAATTATCAGCCAGCCGGCCTGTGCGTTCAATGCACTTGGCGTGCACGACATTGTCACACAGCCAGCAGCCAATAGTAGGGTCCTCTGCAGAAATTACTTTCTTGCAGGTTTTATTACACAGACAACATTAGAAGACATTATAGCGACTTACCACTGTACCAGTCAGAAGTTAAGAGAAAATAAGAGTAGTTACGTGCACTAAGAGAGAGCAAGAGAGCGAGAGTTAGGGAGCTTAAGCCGTCGAGCTGTAATTTCGGCGTAACGGATTAAGCACAAGGAGGAATGCAAAAATGCAGATAAGCAAATCGCTACACAAAACTAAAATTGCAATTAATATAGTTATTAATACACAAAACAGCTGCATGCACACGCGACGTGAAACGGTGAATTATTATTGACACAGGATAGAAGTTTTAAATAACACCCGGTGGTTTATAGCAAAGATTTTAGACAAATACGAGGCGCAAAACAAAAACACGACCGTTCACTTTGAAAGAAAACGATTTTCGAACATCTCAGCTTTATAGTATATTCAAGAAATACAGAACAGACGTTAATTTTCTTATACGAGGAGCGAAACGTGAATATTATGCCCATCACTTTCAAAGTGCAATAGACTCTAGTCAAACATGGAGTAAATTGAGGCAGTTGGGAATTGGGAAGCAGAGAGTAGTCATCCAAGATGATCTTAATGTTGAAGCCCTCAATGCTGCGTTTGTGCAAACAAAAGTGCCTGATGTCCCTGATAACGCGTACCTGAATTCTGTACCTGCAACCAGCTGTGATAGTAGATTTAGCTTTATATGTGTTGACCATTGTGACGTCTTAGAATCAATACTTGACATTAAATCTAATGCTACAGGTCTAGATGACATAAATCCAAAATTCGTTGAGATACTTCTCCTAAAATTATACGGTACATAACATATATTTTCAACAGCATATTCACTATGTCTAAATTCCCAAATCTGTGGAAGAGAGCAAAATTTTGCCTATTCCGAAAACGGACAAGGAGTACCGGCCGATTTCAATATTGCCATATCTTTTAAAATTTTTGAAAATATAATGGCCAAACAAATAAACAAGTTTATGCTGTTGAACCAATTACTTTGTAATAAGCAGTCTGGATTCAGGAAAAATAGGAGCTGTACAACAGCAATCCTTAAAATTAGTGAAGATATTAGACAGCAGCAAGATAGCAATTATGTGACTTTTTAACTCTACTTGACTATAGCAAAGCTTTTGACACGGTTAACCACGAGATTTTATGTACAAAGTTAAGAAATATGTATTGTTTTTCGTCATCGGCTGTGAACCTTCTGACCTCCTATTTATGTAATAGATCTCAATCTGTTGAAACCATGTCTAAATCTTCGTCGTTATTGTATGTCAAACGTGGAGTTCCACAGGGTCAGTTCTTGGTCCTCTGTTGTTCTCAATTTATGTAAATGATTTGTCCAAAAGTATCTCTGTATGTGATGTCCACCTATATGCTGATGATGTTCAAATGTATGTAAGTCATCCTTTCCGTAGTATTGATAATTGTATTAGTACATGTAATAATGATCTGGACGCCGTAAATGAGTGGGCGAAGAAAAATGGATTGCTTATAAATCCCACCAAGTCAAAAAGTCTAATCATGTATAAAAATCGTTAAATACGGCAGACCTTCCAAAACTTCGAATAGGCAACTCCTCCATTGAATATGTAAGCACTGCCAATAACCTAGGCTTTACATTTAACTCCGTTTTGAGCTGGAGTGATAATATTGCTAAAGCGGTTGGAAAAACATATGGCTTAATTAGGCAACTACAGAATTCAAAATACTTTTAGCTCCTGAACTAAAAATGCTTATTGCTAAAACCTATCTAACGCCTACCTTATTTTATGGAGTAGAGGTTTTGGAAACTGTGATGCAATAAGCAAGCAGAAATTAAAAGTAGCTTTTAATAGTGTGGATGGGTATATATTTAACCTTAAAAGAACTGATCATGTATCTCCTTTTCGTATAAAATATTTAATCTCAATTTTAATGACTGGACAAACGCAAGGGCTTTACTTTTGCTACACAAAATAATATTTACTAAAGAGCCATCATACCTGTTCGAAAAATTACGTTTCGCCACTTCTATAAGAAAAAGTGATATAGTTTGCTTAAGATTTAAACTCGCAAGTTCTAAAGGACACTTTATATACACGCTGTTCGTCTTTGGATTCGACTTCCAAACCACATCAAGCAGATCAAAAACGCAACGCAATTTGAAAACTCCTTTTCAACCCCTAAAATAATAAAAACAGAAGCAATTGGGAAATTATTATTATTAAAAAATAAATAAAATAAAATCAAAAAATAAAATAATAAAAAATTTATATATTAATAATAATAATAATAATACTAACAATAATAATAATAATAATAAAATAAATAAATAAAATAAAAAATAGAAATATAAATAATTATAATACATACATAGATAAGTAAAATATAAAATAAAACTACACTCACAATATGTCACAAAACTTTTATGTTAATTTAATATTATACTTAAAATCAATTTGTTATTTATAAGAATTTCAATGTATAAAATCGATGTGACTAGTACTCTAAAGATAAGTTAATCTTGTTGTGCTAGGATGTAAGTCAATAAATCAATAAATCAAATCAAATCAAAGAGCGAAAAGTAAAAGTTCTTTTGAACTGACTCAATGCGTTTGCTGTGAACGTCCCACTGGGGATAAGATCCATATTCTAAAATAGGACGAACTAACGAAGTGTATAGATTCTGCGACGTAGGGTTATTGAAATTCTTCGACCACCGTTTAATAAATCCATGCACACCCTGGCTTTATTCACAATGCACGAAATATAATCAATAAACTCCAGTTTAATATCTAGGCGGATACCCAAATCGTCAACTAGGATGATCCTTTCCAAAGAGCAGCAGTTCAGCGTACAAGTCGCAAGCATGGGAGAGACACGTGAGAATGTCATCAGCTTGCATTTGGAGCCATTTAGGTTTAATAAGTTTGCATTGCACCATATTTAAAAGTTATTAAGATCTGTTTGTAAATCCGACTGGCAAGCGCTGTCCTTGTATTGCACACAAAGTTTAACGTCGTCAGCGTACATGAGTACTCTGGAGTTAGTCAAGACTTTGCGCAGGTCGTTAATAAATAATGTAAAAGTAAGGGACCCAGGTGGCTCCTTGCGGGACACCAGAGGTCACCCGGAGAACATTCGACAAGTTGTTTTAAATAGAACCTTTGCGTCCTACCATTCAGATAACTTGAGATCCACCTAAGAAGATCGACAGGAAACCCATTAAGTCGAGTTTCTAACAAGAAGGGAGTGATAAACGGAGTCAAATGCTTTACTGAAATCAGTATAGATAACATCTGTTTGCAAATTTTGTGGAAAGCCCTTTATAATGACAGAAGTGAGCTCCAGAAGGTTAGTAGTCGTTGATCTTCGTTTAATAAATCCATGTTGGCAAATGGGGAGTAATTACGTTTTCGAAAAGTTTTGGGATGGCTGACAACTTAGAGATTCCTCTGCAGCTGTTAGCATCCACTTTGGTACCTTTTTGTGGAGAGGAATCACGAATGATTCCTTCCAAATAAGGGAAAATTGGGAAGTCTCTAAGGATAAGGTAAACAATTTTAGAAGGGACTGCACAGGACTCGCCACAATACCTAAGCACACAGCCTGGTATTCCGTCGGGATCTGGCGAATAAACCGGCTTGACACGTTGAAGATCCAAAGAAGGAGCTTTCGTTTAAGCTAGGACTGAAGATTAGGTTTGATTTGGGCATGCTATACGAATAGGTTTGGTTTGAATCGGATGACGGAGAATAAGTAGTTTGAAAAACTGAGCAAAAGATAGGCAATTGCCTGATCATTGTTTGCTGTCGTATTTTCAAATGAAAGCGAGGAAGGATTTTAATAGGCTTACGTTTAGTGTTGACAAAATTATAATACTGTTTTGGGTCCTGCGCAAACTGAACCCTACAACGAGTCAAATAGTTTTATAACACTGCGCGTTAAGCACGGTAAACTTTGACCGAGTCGCTAAATAGCGAGAATGAACACTTGAGAACCGTTACGTTTAAATTTAGAATAAAGATTAGACTTGAAATTTTGAGGCGAGTCAACTCTTTACTCAACCAGGAGGCTTATTGAAGATTGACGGATAGAATAACGGAACACATTCGGTAAAAACGAATTCATGGCAATTTAAAAATATCCATGGCACCCACCATGTCACTGCACATGTAGAGATCGGACCAATCAAATTCAGATATAAAATTATTCAGCTGTCGAAAATTCGCGAAAGCAGTGAATTTTCTTATCTGGCCGATCAGACTTATTCTCCATAGCAGTCCCAATATCGATAGTCACATCGAAAGTAGGATGGTATGGATCTTCGGGTAGCGTCAAGGGCGGACCCTAACCAAACTGACTCTTGCCGGATCAGAGACAAAGCAGAGGTCTAGCAAGCGATCTAAGGAATTTCGTACATGGTTGACTTCAGACAACGAAATGTCAAACAAGCCATCAATAAAATCGTGAAGTGCAGTAGTTAAAAGTGTGTTAGAGGATTCATTTGTGGACCAGATAGTTCCAGGAATGTTAAAATCACCTAGAACAATTAAATGGTCCCTATCCGAAAGTCTTTGGAGACCGACTGGATAGCGGAAAGGTGGTTCCAATAAATAGGAAGTTCCGACAAGCGAGGAATGTAGGAACATGTAATAAAAGTAAAACTACCATTAAATGATAGCTTCACACAAAGGAATTCAACATCGTTGCATTCCTCGAAAGCTAATACTTCAGACGTGAGGTTTGAGTCAACCGCAGTGAGGACCTCGCCCCTCGCCTGAAAGGCCGATCAAGCCTGTACGTTGTGTAGACAGCTGGAAAACTTCTGTTTCTGTGAACATAATCACCTGGGATGCCAAGGAAACACTATCAGAATACAATTTAGGAAGCTTACTACGTAACCCCTTCCATTCAGATAGGTAAGAAGTAGGAATTGGTTAGTTTTGGAGCTGGCACAGTGGTTTTGTACGCCCAGGGTAGACTAATTCCTACTTTTTTTCTTTACTTTTTCTTGGTTTCGTACTCCTTAACAACAACATACTGCGGCCGGAAATCGGCAGAGCATATTGTGTTAAAGAGTTCGTCAGGACATTTATTTTAAAATGAAATATCCCTAGCGTAAAAATTTAAATTTTTCCACCTTAATTTTATCGGACTTGGTTCTGTCTCGAATAAAGAATGTAACATCTTCAGATGTTTAAGATGGGTGAAGCCGAGAGACAAATATCTGCCTGGTGGTACTGCAATAAGGGCTTTTGGCAACACAGACTGGTTGGCTGTATTACCAATTTCGGCCGGTAATCCAGGCCTGTCACCCTGGGAGCATTCGGGACTGGGGTCTGAGGGGTCGTTAATTTTGATTTCGACCCGCCAGCGGACTCAACGGACATCAATGGAGCTGCGGTCCCTGTCACGGCACATTCGGAGGCAGAATCTTTCCTTGCACCCGACCTCAGTATCATAGGAGTTAGATATATTGGGGTCGGTGGCTGTGCCGAGGGAGTCAGCTGTTGAGAACCTGCGTCGAGTTGCAGGGCAGCGACCAAATGCGGTGTGCAAACCGTGGTTTTCTTGCGCTTTGGGGACTCGTTTAACAGCTAAGGCCATTAAACTTGCAGTCCAGCGACATGAGCACCTCATTAGTTTTACGAAAACTAACAAGTAGCTGTTTAAAACTATTTTGGTTTGCCGCATGAATGCTATCAATTCCTTTCAACATCGCGACAAGCCTCACAGCATTAGCGCAATCCAATGTTTTTAGTAATAATATCAGCCATCCGGCCTGTGCATTTAATGCACTTGTCTCACAGCCAGCAGCCAATACTAGGGTCCTCTGCAAAATTGCTTTCTTGCAGGTTTTAATTACACAGACAACACTAGAAGACATTATAGTGACTTACCACTGTACCAGTCAGAAGTTAAGAGAAAATAAGAGTAGTTACGTGCACTAAGAGAGAGCAAGAGAGCGGAGAGTTAGGGAGCTTGGCCGTCGAGCTGTAATTTCGGCGTAACGGATTAAGCACAAGGAGGAATGCAAAATGCAGATAAGCAAATCGCTGCACAAAACTAATTTGAAATTAATATAGTTATTAATACATAAGAACAGCTGCATGCACACGCGCAGTGAAACGGTGAATTATTGTTGACACAAGATAGAAGTTTTAAATAAACCCCGGTGGTTTATAGCAAAGATTTTACACAAATACGAGGCGCAAAACAAAAGCACGACCGTTCACTTTGATAGACAAAACGATTATTAAAAGGCTAGTTGTCGTTGATCTTCGTTTAATAAATCCATGTTGGCATGGAAAGGATACTGATCTACACAGGTGCTGCAGGTTGAGTAATTACGTTTTCGAAAAGTTTTGGGATGGCGTATTTAAGATAGTTGGTATCGATATATCTAAATGATACCTCTCTTTGAGAGCTAATAAATTTAAACGTAACTTGATCAATAATTTTAATGTTCTTGACCAGTTCGATTCATTTATAATTATTCTGTTTTTATGTACTAATATTCTTACTTTATTAAAAGAATTTACGAGAATCTTTGCATGTTTGTTTACTGTGTCCTTCTGTATTGCCCTAATCTGGGTTACATTTCAAAGATTTATCAAAAGTTTCTTTTATTTCACGGATAAGGAGAGTTAGTTGTTCCCATTCCATAGTAAGTTTTTCTTGTGTTGTTTTAATTTTATTTGTGCATAATTTGTAGTACAATGATTTGGGCTACGTTGGGTGTATGGTAATTTCTGAGATTACCTTACAATTTCTAACGGTGTAGAGTTCTATAACTTTTGGTGCTGCTGCAATGAATGAGTGGGGAAAGTTAGGTTGTACCTTTTCATATATAAATATTCAAATTCGGAAATTAAAATGAGCTCCACTAGGTTTCTGATTAACGAAAATACCCTATTTTCAAAATCTGGTTCTTTTTCTAGTATAATTCTAATACACTCGTATGTGTCCATTTTGATTTGTTTGTCTTGGAAACATTTTTTAAACAATCAGTTGGCTTCTCTTCTATATATTTTATCAGTGTATACATATGTATATCATATATTATTTATTCATTTGAGTATAATTGTTTAACCTATTGAAAACGATTTTTAAGATTTATGATTTATCAAAGTCAAAATTTGTAAATATCATAGAAAATCAAGTTTAGAGATTTTTGTGCTTATTTTTATTGTTTTTATTAAAAAATTTGACAAATAAAAAAGAAAATAAAAAATATTTTATTTTGTAATTTTTGTTTTGTTCCAGCAGGCGTACGTTTATCAGGGATTTTACACCAGGGCTGCACGAAATACAACTTCTGGAACCGTGACTTTTTTCGTTTTTGCCTAGAGGTGTATGGGTGCTGCAGACAGAAGCAGCAAGACTTTATTGAATTCGATTAAAAATATTCAAAGAATTTTTACAAAAATATGACAAATTAATAAAATGTATACTTAAGTTACTTTCCATCAAAGTTGAAAATAGTGCAAATATGGACAGTTAGTAAAAAATAAATTATCTGAAGAAACAAGAAACAAACAGTAAAATGTTTTCTTTAATTTATACCTAATAAGTACATTAAACACTTTCCATCGGCGTTTTATCTTAAATTTTTATTTTCACTTGTAGTTTTCTTTTATTTATGGATCATTGTCACTGTCGCCATGTTGATGTTGATTGCCATGTAGAAGGTAGTTCAATTTAATAATTGCATACAAGTGTTTTAAGTAAATTTGTTTTATTTTTGTTGGAGCAGCGAATGGTGCCGCACCAATCTCTGTATAGTTTCTGATCTTACAAATATATCTTAGGAACTAAGGAAGGCTTAGTGTCGCAGCTGCGCTGCCAAAAGCGGAGCGGCAGCGGAGAGACGGTTAAGTATTCTAAGGCATATAGCAGTGGTCCGCACCACTACAGTCACATGCCAACATTTTATTTGCATGAGTAAAATTGAACAATCTACGGCTAGATATAAGAAAAATATAGATAAAATGTTCTGTAATATGGAAAAAATAGCTATAAACTAAAAATTAGCTATTTAACGCTAAAAAGGCTAAATCTAGCCAAACAATTACAATTATATAATATATCTTAGGAACTAAGAAAGGCTTAGTCTGCAGCTGCCGCCCACAGCGAAGCGGCAGCGGAGAGACGGTTAAGTATTCTAAGGCATATAGCAGTGGTCCGCACCACTACAGTCACATGCCAACATTTTATTTGCATGAGTAAAATTGAACTATCTACGTCTAGATATAAGAAAAAATATAGCTAAAATTTTCTGTAATATGGAAAAATAGCTATAAACTAAAAATTAGCTATTTAACGCTAAAAAGGCTAAATCTAGCCAAACAATTACAATTTTCCTCCACTGATTCTGCAGCCCTTCGCAGCCCTTAGCGAACCATACAGGGTACACGCCAACCCAAACTGGGCCGCTGACAGCACCAGGAAGGCTGCCTCTGACTTGTGGCAGCGCAGCAAGCCGGATGTGCGACATTCTGTCAGCAGAAAGCTTTGTTCGCGCACGGATAGGGGCGTGGTGGGTCTACAGCGTCTACCTCGCTCCCAGCCTGTCGCTCATCGAATTTAGCGATAGAGTGGATCAGCTCGTGGCAGACGCCAGAGGAAGGTTCCCGTCGCTAATCGCCGGGGACTTCAACGCCTGGGCTGTGGATTAGGGAAGCTCTCGCACCAACGCTAGGGTAACGTCGTCCTCGAGGCTTTTCCCAATTGAATACCGCCCTCCTGAACACAGGTCATCAGCAGACTTTCAGTCGAGAGGAATAGGCTCGATGGTGGATCTCACATTCTTGAGCAGCTCTAAAGCCAGGAGGTGCACATGGGAGCTCAGTGAGGAATACACAGCTAGCGACCATTTTGCGATATTCACCACAATCGATGAGCAGGAGGCGTTCCTCATCCCGCACTAACTCGTAAGAGTTACAAGGTGGAATCGCTCGACATCGAGGCCTTCGCGGAGTGCATTGCTAGTTTGGAGTGCACTGACAACGCTGAGCAAAGGGCTGAGTCGGTAACCCGTCAACTTCAAGCAGCTTGTGACAGCTGCATGATAAGCAGGAGAGAACACTCGTCACCGCGAACCAGTTTACTGGTGGACGCAGACGATTGCCAATGCCAGAAGGGACTGTTCCAAGGCAAGGCGCCGTTACCAACGCTCTCGCGGAACCCCGTTCATCTGGAGAGGCGGTCTGAGTATCTGAACTGCCGACGAGCCCTCAAGGCGGCTATTAGAACCAGCAAGCAAGGTGCTTCGCCGACCTCTGCGTTTCGGCGGACAGCGACCCTTGGGAAGCGCATACAAGATCGTGGTGAAAAAGCTGAACAGCTCCAGGCAGTTGGCTCCACTAACCAGGGAGAGTCTTGTACGCATCGTCGAGCACCTGTTCCCAGGATATCAAACCCACTGGTATCACCCAGCAACACTTCGCTGGCGTGCTGAGCCCGTCTCGGCAACTGAAATTGTGGCGGCAGCAAGTAGGGTCAACGCTTCCAAGGCTCCCGGCCCGGACAACATACCGAATCGCGCCTCAAGCTGGCCCTCTCCCTCCGGCCAGAGTTATTTGTGGATGTCTTCGACGGTTGCCTTAGGGCGGGCATCTTCCCAGCAAGCTGGAAGATCCAAAGACTGGTGCTCTTACCGAAGCCGGGAAACCGCCGGACTAGCCGTCATCGTTTCGGCCTATATGCTCATAGACGGAGCTGGAAAAGTGCTGGAGCACCTGATTGGCACCAGGATCCAGAAGGCTATAGTGGCAGCTGGCGACCTCTGATGCTCAGTTCGGCTTCAGAAAGGCAAAGTAAACCATTGATGCCATAACCAAGGTGGTAGATATCGCTAGGGCTGCTATCGCAGGCCGACGCTGGAAAGGAGGGACAAAGGAATACTGCCTCATTGCGACGTTGGACATACGCAATGCGTTCAATACGGCGAGATGGTGCAGCATTATGGAGGCTCTGACCAACTTCAAGGTCCCCCCGTACTTACTCAGGATAATGGGAAGCTACTTCAATGAGCGGATCCTGAAATTTGAGACGCCAGCAGGATGGGAATCCATCGGACTGTCCTGCGGCGTTCCACAAGGTTCCGTCCTGGCCCCATTCTGTGGAACGCCATATACGACGGGGTACTCCGCCTAGCACTGCCAGGTCGAACTGAACTGGTGGGTTTCGCGGACGATATTGCGGTCGTAGTCGTCGCCAAGGAGCTGGCCACGGCGGAGGACCTCTGCAACAGAAGCGTGAGCATGATCCACGCATGGCTGACCAGAGTGGGTCTCCAGCTGGCCCCCAGAAGACCGAAGCCGTGCTCGTGAGTAGCAGAAAACGAGTGGAGACTGCAGCTATACGAGTCTGCGACGCGCCGATCAGATCGTCCAGAGCGATCAAGTACCCTGGGGTGATGCTAGGCACGAGGCTTTCGTTCCGCGAGCATCTTGCATACGCAAGCACCAAGGCGGCTGTTTCGTTCCGCTCTCTATCGCGTATACTGCTGAACCATAGAGGCCCGAAACAGAGGTCCAAGCTGCATTTGACCAGCGTGGTTAGGGCTACCATGCTCTATGCCGCGCCGGTATGGCAGCACGCCATGTCGACGCAGTCGTACAGCCACTCATTGAACTCCACCCACAGACTAGCTGCCCTCCGTACCTGCAGCGCATTCAGGACGGTATCGATTCAGGCTGCGTTAGTCCTGGCAGGGACTCCACCGCTTGATCTCCTTGCCTCCGAGCAGGCTTCTGTATACGAGCAAGTTCGCGGAAGAGCCCTAACTCCTGGAGAGAGGGCGCGCGCCGTGGCCAAGCGGACGACCCTGGCTTCATGGCAAACCCGTTGGGAGAGTTCATCTAAGGGACGCTGGACCTTTCGGTTGATCCCAAACCTGGAGGCCTGGACAGACATCACGGCCAGGTGAACTTCTACCTGGCTCAAGTGCTGAGTGGACACGGCTGTTTTCGTGGCTACCTACACAGGTTCGGCCACGAAGCCAGCGGAGCATGCGAGTGGTGCTCAGACGGAGACGAGGAGTCGGCAGAGCACGTACTCTTCAGGTGCGACAAGTTCGCGACGGGAGACACGCACTGGAGGAGGAGTTGAACGCAGCGATCTCGACGGACAACCTGGTGAATATCATGCTTCGCAGCGACGCCGACTGGCAGAAGGTCAGCGACTTCGCCGCGCTCATCATGACCAGACTAAGGTCTGACGAGCAACGAAGACGAGAAGTGCGGTAAGGATTGGGCCCTCTGCTTTCGCGAAGCAATGCTTTGCGGCGGTACCGCGAAAGTGTCGGACCCTCCTGTATTACCCCTGTATATTTTTGACCAAATAAATGAATTTAAAAAAAAAAAAGGATTCTGCAGTTCCCTTTGTGCATACTGTGTATGAGCGGGACAGGGTCGTGTCGACCGCTGGTATATAGCTATGCTCGCTTAGGCTGGAGCGCGACGGTATAGGCACATACATACATGAGGTCCGGGCGTGTGACAGATTGCTGACACTTGCACTTTCTGTAAATGTCGGGCCAAGGCATACCGATCCGCACATATTTCGGCCACTTGTGTTTATGACCGGCACTTTGAATTTTGTAAACATTGCAACGAAGTGTTACAGTGTGTACCCTTTAAGTACTGTTGGTAGAGTGGGTATTCAATATGTGTACAAACTACAATTGACTTGTCCATTAGTACCTTATTTGAAGGTTCTGCAAACGAGTGGTATTACCGATACCAAAGAAGTGTGAAAGAAGTTGAGTGGTCGTTTACGTTTATAAGTCAGCGTGTCCAAAGTGTAGCCAATCAAAAAACTTCTCAGGCCGTGCACTACAGAAAGGTGCACGCAGACAAGTAGCGTCGAAGGCGATAAATACAGATTAGAACCGCCTGTCATATCTTTACCAAATTTACCAGACCTTTCAACTATCCCTGATATTCCCTTACACAATCGATCGGTTGCGATCAACGCTCATAATAGTAGTCAAACAAAACGGAAGATTCGATCGAAGTTACGACATAAAGAACTCTATCAGAAATGTACGCTTGAGAACCAAGTCTTGGTATCCGCAATTGTTGAACCCGAACTGCGACCATATGATAAAGTGTCTGTCTATTGTAGAACTGTATCCGGTCTTATGAACACAGGTGCTTCTGTAAGATGCATTGGTGGAAACCTAGCAGCAGAATTGATCCGTGATCAAGTACCTTTTAAAACTTTTCCTCATTGGCTCGAACTGCGGATGATAATCATCAAAATATCATCGGAAAAGTATGCACCGATGTTCAGTTTAATGGATAAAACAATTCAATAACATTCAATACATAACAATAATATTCCATCATTAATACAGTCCTTTTATCTTGGCATGGATTTTGGTCGAAGTTAGATTTGCTTCAGTTTGCATTAGACCCAGTTAATACTATTACTAATCTCGAAGAGGTAGACAGTAGCGAGCTTTGAGTTCTATCAGATACACAACATAGAAAGTTAGATGAAGTTATCCGCATGTTCCCGTCCTTCAATGACAAAGGATTAGGTAAAACCCATTTTCCCTCACATAGCATCGAGGTTGGCAATGGCACACCAATTAAACAACGACACTATGCCGTGTAATCAGCTATTTAGAAATTAATGTAAATTAATGTGAGTTAGATCGCATTCTCGCACTTCGTGCGATTGAAAATCCGAGAGGTCTTGGCCTTCTCCGGTTGTCCTGGTTCGCAAACCTGAGAAGGTGCGACTATGTATAGACTGTCGAAAAGTCAACGAGGTCACTAATTCATGCCTCTTAGTGATAGTATCCTTAGCCGTCTGCCGAAAGCCGAGTTCATTAAGAGTCTCGACTTAAAGACGCATACTGGCAAATACGGTTTTCGAGATAAAACAGCATTTACCGTGCCCGGCCGTGCCTGTACCAGTTTACAGTTATGCCTTTTGGGCCTACCAATGCCCTGCTACGATGTCTAAGTTAATGGACCGAATTATTCCGATTTCATTGAAGAATGAAGTCTTGGTCTACTTAGACTATCTTTAATAGTCTCGGAGGCCTTGTCGAAAGCTGGATTGACTATAAAAGTGAAAAAGTCATTTTGCGTAAAGGAAGTCAGTTACATAGGTCATGTAGTAGGTGTTTTGGCGAGAATAGAGTAGGTTTTACAGCAGCGCACCAAAAACAGCCACAGACGGATAGCGATAGTTTTCAAATAAGTATATTTATTTTCAGCTTCCGAATCGATGTGTACGTAGAGTTTTTCTAAGGCAAGGTGCGCGAACGCGCTTAAAACTTTGTCTTCTTTCTTTCTCTTTGCCAATTGAGTTTATTTTTTTAGAGGTCATACTTAATGAGAAATGACATTTGAAAAGTATCGATAATTCTTATATCGATACATCGATATTAACAGATAAAGTTTTAAATAAAATAAAAATGAAATTAAATTGAATTATGGCGGCAACATTCCCCCCTCCGTAATTGATCCTAGGGTGGTCAGTTACCGTCTCCTTCGCCGACATCCAGAACCGCAATCTTGGTAGCTGGTCGATCGAGAATTCCATGCTGCGTTTTAATAGTAAGCCATAGATTTCTGGGCAAGTTCTCGTCGACGATGATGACTATACTTCCGACCGTTATCGGCGGGCACTTCTCGAACCATTTTGTTCTTCTAGTGAGCATCGGTGTAAACTGTCTCACGCAGCGTTTCTAGAAACGATCTCCAAAACGTTTTACATCGTTCCAGTGACGTCTCAAATTCAAATGCTAAGGGGTGGATCGGTTTGTATCCGTTTGATGATCCCATTAACAGGTGGTTCGAGTGAGCGCGGAATCGTCCTCAGAGTCTAGGCTGACATAGGTTAACGGACGTGAGTTCATGATGAATTGTGCCTCCATTAGAGCGCTTCTCAGGCTTTCGTCGTTGAATGAGTAGTTCGGGCAGATGTGTTTTAGGACTGTCCTGGTAGTGCGGACCAATCTTTCCCACGCTCCGCCCATGTGGGGGCGCCTGGAGGGTTAAATCGCCGTATAATGCCATCGAACTTAATGGCTATTTTGTCGAAATCAATCTGGATTATCTCCTCTCGCACTGCCTTTTCAGTAGCCTTGAAGTTGGTGCCATTATCGGAATAAATTCTCTCGGTGTACCGCGAAGTGCCATGAAATTCGTCAGACACATCACACAGGAGCTTGTATCGAGACTGTGGGCGATCTCGAAGTGAACTGCACGCAAGGTCAAGCAGGTAAACAGCGCAACCCATCTCTTCTCTTTGCGCCTCCCGACGTTAACTAGAATTGGACCGAAATAATCAACACCAGTGAAGGTGAACGGTTTTTCAAAACTTCCCAACCTGGCTTTTGGACTGCAGCCATTTGTGGAGGCTGTGGCGTGGCACTACGATTTTTGCATATTTGGCAAGCCTTTCTAACGGATTTATGGAGTACCCTTAGACGCAAAATATAAAATTTCGATTTTATGTCGTTTATGACGGTTTCGTGGGCGAGGTGATGATATTTCTCGTGATAAAATCGAACTAGCAGAAATGTTACTCGACTCTTCGGTGGCAATATTATGGCGTCCGCAGAGTTTTCAATGGCGTTCACTCTCCCTTTAGTACGAAGGATTTCTTTGTCGTCTAGATATGCGTTTAATCCGGTCAATCTGCTCTTTGCGCTTATTGTTATTCGACTCTTCAGTGAATTGAGTTCATCTGCGAACTCGAGTCTCTGCACTTCCTTGTATAGCAGTGTCTGAGCTTCTTCGACGTGAACTGTAGTTACCTCACTTGGCATGTCGGTCCTGTTGCATTTAGCTCGCAGTCGCTGAATATACAGAAACATGACTGCAACGGCTCTGTAAAGGCGGCGCCAATCAGAAAAATATTCGACATCGAGTTGAACTCTGGCCGCTTTACGAGTTGTGAAGATGTGTTTACGTAATTCAGTTGTATCGACCTCCGTTGGCTTGGAGGGAATCGTTGGCCACGTAGTGGGTTCGTCTTTCAAAACTCGGGCCCGTAAAGCCAAGTGTCCATCCGAGGGTTGGACTTTTGTAGCCCCGTCCGCAACGTTGAGTTTCGACGGTATCCATCGCCATTGATCCGCTCGAGTGGTTTCCAGGATTTCACCGATTCTGTGCATCACAAACTGTTGAAAGTGGCGGGGTCCATAACCAGCCATTGTAGGACGGTTCGTGAGTCCGACCAGAAAGTAGTACTGTCGACTCGAAGGTTACGGACTTTGACGATCTTTTCGCCAAGCGTGAGCCTATCAACGCCGCTTGGAGCTCCATGCGTGGAATGGACAGCGGTTTTAGTGGCGCCACTGTGCTTTTAGCGACCACGAGCATTACGTCCACCTTGTCCTTTGTGATACTCGCAGGTAGCAGGCAGCGGCATAAGCATGCTCGCTAGCGTCCACAAACGTATGAAGATCGATGCGGCTTGCTTCAGGTATTCCCATGGAGTAGCATCTCGGAATGCTGACTGTTGCAACTTGAGACAGTAACAGCTTCCACTGGTTCCAGTCCTCCAACAATGACTCTGGCAGCTCTTCGTCCCAGTTAATATTTGCGCGCCAGATTTTCTGCAGAAGGATTTTCAGCCCAATTGTGTGGCATGATAGCAAACCCAAGGGATCGAAGATAGACATTAAAACTTGGAGGACTTCTCTCTTAGTTGGGACCGCAGAATTAATAAAGACGTCTCGCTTAAGTCTTGAGAATCTGCAAACAAACTTAAAATGTCGTTACGTCGGTCACAGTACATACCCAAAACCTTTTCTGTAGCGCTAAACTGTACTGGCTTTTGATTTTCGGTGTCTTCGTCGTTCTTTAGATGAGAGAGAACTGCACTGGAATTTGACGCCCAGTTGCGAATTTCGAATCCACCTCTGGCGTGAACCTCTTTGACTTGGTTGGATATTTCGATGGCTTTCTGCTCGTCGCTCATGCTGTCGATAAAGTCGTCGACGTAGTGCGCACGCTGAATCGCGTCCACGGCTAATGGGAATTGATGTTGGTGGACCTCGGCGTTTTGTTGCGCACGTAATGGGCTATAAATGGTGCGCAGCTAATTCCGAAGGTCATGGCTCGCATAACGTAAGTGTTTATCCTATTCTGGCTAGCGTCATACCAAATAAAGCGCTGAGCATGCATGTCCTCTTGGCGAATGTTGATCCTGTGGAACATTTCGGTTGTTGAACGTCGATAAGAGGGTTTAAGCAGTCCGGTCCGCTCAGCAGAAGGTCGTTGAGGCATATTCCATTCGTCTTTGCTGCCGCGTCCCAAACCAGCCTAATTTTTCCTGGCTGGTTCAAGGCTATAAATATGGGTAAGTACCAAGTGCGACCTTCCTCTTTCTCAGCCTCCTCGTCGGATAGTTGCCTGGCGTATCCTTTTAACAGAAGATTTTTGATTTGGTCGTCGATTTTGGTGTACAGATCTGGTTCGCCCAGAATCCTTTTTCTCATGCATTGCAGTCGCTTTAGAGCGGTAACTCGACTCTCGGGGAGCCTGTCAAGATCGTTTCGCCATATGAGCCCAACTTCATATTTGCCAGACTTGTTTTGGCACGTCTGTTCCAGGATTTCGACTGCTCGTTTGTCCTCGCTCGACAGGAGCTTTTAGGCAAAATTATATCAAGGTCGAATTGCTCCTTGACTTGGTCGTAAAGCTCTGGCCAATTACAGTCGCAGTGGTGCATGAAAACGTGGCATTTGGAGTTCGTTGATCCCTGGATGGTCCAGCCTAACATGCACTTTGACGCTATTGGATCGTTCCACTTGCCTTCGCAGATCCTGCGAGGAACGGCAATTTTCCAGTTGTTTTGTTCCGATTAACAACGTTGGCTGCGTAGAATAAGACTTTAGTGGCAGGTTCTTCAGGTAGCTATACTTACTGCGTAATTCGTCTATATCCACGGTTTGCTTTGACAGCGCGATGTTTTTACGGTCTGAACGTTGTTGAGGTAGAACCGTTTTCTGAATTTTCCGCGTAAATCTGAATTGATGCGCGCACGGAAGTATCTTCAAATCGAGTGGTTTCTCCAGTCCATTGTAAGCATATCGGTGACGATGAGCCTTTTATACCCAGCTTGTCGAAAATTATTGCGTCTATTAAGGTAACAGAGGATCCTTCGTCCAAAAGGCGAAGGTGTCGATCTTTGTCGGCGGAATGCAGAGTTGCGGGCACAATTCGGAAAAACTGGTTACCTTCTACGTCGCTTTGGTGCGTGCTTACGTGTTGTTGATTCATTGTGTTGTTTGATGTGTTGGGAACGTTTTCCGAGTGGAGTAGTGGATGATGCTTCCTAGTACAGCCGTTCACTCCGCAGTCTCTCGGACGACAATTGTTTCGGTGAACCTTCAAGCAGCGGAAGCAAGCCTTTCCAGCTTTGCTACTTGCCACCTCTGCTCCACGGTGCTGGATTTGAATTGGTCGCATTGTGTTACCCAATGATTTGTAGATTCGCATGCTATGCACTTTGGATTAGGCTGCTGCTGAACTGCAGCTGCCTGGCTAGGACTTATGGCATTATAATTTCTCTCGGCTGCGCTGCTGTTGTGAGTGTTTACGGAATTCGGCCTGTAAGAAAACGGTGTAACAACTGTCGACGCAGCCTGTGCTATTTGATAGAGCCAGTCACTAAATGCCTTAATGCAGGGAACTGTATCGTTGCGCGGGTGCATCGCCCAACTTAGCTTGTGATTATTTGGAAGTTTGTCTACAATTCTTTTACGAGCATCGGATTGTTTAGGTGCGCTTCCAGTTTGCACGCTTCTATTGTGGCGCAAATATTGCGTACTGCGAGCGCGTACTCTATTATGGCTTCCAATTTTTCCTTGGGTGGCGGAAGCTTACTCGATCGATCATCCTCTCCAGAATGTGCTCGGGTCTGCCGAAGAACATTTTCAGCGTGTCCATTACTTCCGGTACTAGACCAGGAAGCAAAAGCTTATCTTTGACCATTTCGTGCCCTACCCTTAAGGCACTTTTGCAGACGAAGCATGTTTTCGACGTTGGAGAATCCTGCTGCTGAAGTACTATGCTCAAATGTACTGATGAACATCGGCCATTCCTCAGGGTCTCCGCTGAACGGCGGAAGATCCTTTGGTATAGCTTGTCTGGCGGCGATTTGGGAGCTTGACGGGGACGCGGGCGTCATCTGGAACGGTCCTGTGACGATCCGAGAGGCACGTTCATCTGAAGTAGGATTTTATATTTCTCCTCGATAAATCTCTGCTCGGAAGCTCTTTTTCTTCCAACATGTCAAGCATTATTTGGTTTTGTTGACGCTTAAATTACCGTCGAGAATATTCGGGGCTTCGACGTTCTCAATCATGTCGATGAGAGCGTCCACTTGCTGCTCGAGCTTGTTTTGGCCGGCTGATGGCGCGGTGAAGTTGTTGATTTGTTGATTTGTGGTATTTACCAGTGATCGCAGTGTCCCTCCGAGTGGGTTTCTGGAGCTACCCTCGCCAAGGCACGGAGCGCAGATCAATCTTTGTCCTCGACGCCGTCGTCAACACCTGCGCAGCGAAAATGGTACCAGCCGTCGCAACCGTCGCACTGAACCCAGCTTTCCTCAGATCCAGTCGACTTTTCTTGCAAATTCTGCACGCTTCTTCGTTCATAACTGTTTAGTTTGAGGTTATGTGAATTTGCATGTGGCAGAAGCAAATTGCGTGTTTTGATTGCAATTTGTGTGTGTAATTTCAAGTGCGTTGACTTGCTCTGCTTGTAGATTACGAGTTGCTCACCTAACGTTAAAGATAGGAATGCGATCACAATTACACAATGTTATGGCTAATTGTGAAATTGTCGCTTCGTAAAGGTACAGTTATAAGAGCAGCCGCGTGTGCACAAAAGTTTTAAGAATGTTGAGTTGCTCTGCTTGTAGATTACGAGTTGCTTACATAACGTTCAAGATAGGGATGCGATCACAATTTCACAATGTTATGGCTAATTGTGAAATCGTCGCTTCGTAAAGGTACGGTTATAAGAGCAGCCGCGTGTGCACAAAAGTTTTACGAATGTTGTTGGCGAGAATAGAGTAGGTTTTACAGCAGCGCACCACAAAAACAGCCACAGACGGATAGCGATAGTTTTCAAATAAGTATATTTTTTCAGCTTCCGAATCGATGTGTACGTAGAGTTTTCCTAAGGCAAGGTGCGCGAACGCGCGCTTAAAACTTTGTCTTCTTTCTTTCTCTTTTGCCAATTGAGTTTTTTTTAGAGGACATACTTAAGGTCAAACCTAATTCTTATATCGATACATCGATATTAACAGATAAAGTTTTAAATAAAATAAAAAATTAAATTAAATTGAATTATGGCGGCAACAGTAGGTAACGGATAAATAGCTATGGATGTAGAAAAATTACTGCCATTGTCAATTATTTAGCACCTCGCTCAGGTAAACAGCTACGCCGAGATATTCATCCGTAACTTTGCTTCTAGAGAGTGGCGACCCTTAACAGATGCCATTCGAAAAACGTCAGTTTGAATGGACACTAGAAGTCGAGGATGCCTTTCCATTAATATAGGACAAAATGTGCAGGACCCCAGTATTTCACACCTAATTTCTTTTTTCACACCTTTTTCTGCATTGCGACGCAAGTCATACTGGGGTCGGTGGAGTCCTTATACAGTTGATCCTGATGGTAAAAGGTTTCCGTATGGTATATGTCGCATAAGCTTAATAGATGTCAAAGAAATTACTCGGATACCGAGAAGGAATGTCTGGCAGCAGTGTTGAGTGTTGAGAAATATCGTGCTGTTATAGAAGGACATGCCTTCACCATAGTGACTTACCATGCCTCATTAAAGTGGCTGTGTCACAATCTGACCTTAGTAGTCGACTAGCTCGATGGGCTTTAAAATTACAGGGTTATCAGTTTACTATTCAACATCGTAATTATTTGATTTGATTTGATTTTTATTTGCCATCCTAACGCTACAAGTTTAAAAAACTTATAAATTAGTGCGCTAGTCACAATTAGTTCCAATAAATTCGGTCATAAAACTTAAACTTAAACAAAATTTGTGCATAATATATTCTTAATTTAACAATTTAAATTTTATTATTATTATTTGTATATTAATGTAATTAATTAAATTTAATCCTAGTCCTAATCCTAAGTCGCTGTAATTGATTTAATTTATGGGGCTATTTTAATTTGTGAGAGTACCTTTTCTTTAAATTGCGTAGCATTGCTAATATTTTTAATGTTGTTTGGTAGCTGATTCCATAATCTAATAGCATTAATGAAAAATTGTCTTTCGGATGTCAGAGATCTGGGCCTTATACAAATTAGATTGTTTTAGTCTTCTAGACGCAGTAAAAGTTAATTTTTCAAATAGGTATGCTGGCTCTTTCTTAAATATTAATTTGTGAAGAAATGTCAATATTTTCATCTTTATCCATCCACTAAGTTCTACGTCAAAATTTTATAGGCATAACCCGACACATGTTCCATTCGTGGCAAATTAAATATATATCTTGCGATGCTATTATAGACTATCTTTATTTTATTTTGGCTAATCGAATCACAATTTGAAAAAACTTCTAATCCATAAAACAAACACGGAACTAAACATGTTTTTGCTATTAACATACGAACATTTATAGGCAGACATCCTTAGTCACAGACAATGATCTCAGCATTCCAAATATTTTTCCTATTGCCTTTTGCAATGTGATCGTTCCATGTAAGAGTCCTGTTGAATGTAAATCCAAGATTTACGGCTTTTCGACATACTCTAATGGACTGTTATTAATATGAAGAAGTTCGATATTGTCTAGCTTGATTTTTCTTCTGCTTATTACGAGGCACTTAGATTTGTTTGGGTTAATGCCTAATCCATTTTTGATTGCCCATTCATTTACTCGTGCAAGTTCACGGATACATACATCAACACATTCGCTTATTCTATTTAAGGGACGACTCACATACATTTGGACATCATCGGCATACAGATGAACATTACAATCCGATAACACAGATGGAAGGTCATTAGCATATAGTGTAAACAACAATGGACCAAGCACTGAACCTTGGGGGACAAAAATATCGTTCCTAATGCATTGTCCCGAACGTATACAGAAGATTTATCAGAATTAGATGGTAGCAAGTTTAAAGATATTCCATCTGCACATTTTTTATCTGAAGCCTATAAGGTTCTGCAAGATAAATTCAAGGAGAATTTCACCCGAATTCCTGATGTCAAAGTTATTGATGGATATATTTATCGTCGAACTGAGCATGCTTCTGGGGTCAGGATAGCTGACGACCTTGTCTGGAAACTGTGGCTTCCGCATTAACTAGTCCCTGTAGTTTTGCGGCTCGCACATGATGACCAATTGTGGTCACACTGCGGCATCAATAAAACTTTGGAACGACTACGCCGCTATTTGTATTGGCTTAAATAAGTAAAAGACGGTAGAGACTATAAAAATGGTTGTGAAATTTGAAAATGTACCAAAAGTTCGGAACGTGTAAATATATCTATAATTTCGGGCATGATCCAAACCAATTAAACTGGGATGCAAATCTTAGTAAAGTTGGTTGTTCTTTACGATCTAGCCAACACACTGGTGTAAACTGTAAATCTGAAACTGTGGCTTCCGCATTAAATAGTCCCTGTAGTTTTGCGGCTCGCACATGATGACCAATTATCGTCACACTGCGGCATCAATAAAACTTTGGAACGACTACGGAGCTATTTGATTGGCCTAATTTAGTAAAAGACTGTAGAGACTATATAAATGATTGTGAAATACCACTTATCTTCAAGGCCATGTGTGATTTTGGCCGGGAGGTCTTGTAGTGGCGCTTGTAACTTCAGCCAGAACATTTTCCTAATCGTGGGCTAAAGAATTATTCTCTATCCGTCGAAAGAAATAAACCGAATTTATCGCTTAACTCATCGAAGTGGCTACACTGCACTATCGATTGAAGCCACGTATCGTGCAGCGTACTCGTAATCTCGCGTAATCTCGGTTAAAAATACAAGCCTACGTCGTTGACATGACGCCAAGGGTACATCAGTAAGCTAAAGCTTACACGCGTTTTCTTTTCTCCCTTATCGACAAAGCATACAGATGTGCAAGAGCGCCGTCAAAAGTGTAATACCCAAAAAGGGGTTAAATTTTAGAAAGTTCCGAAAGTAATAAATACGAGCCATCCATTAGGAGAATCGAAAATATTCAACCCAGTGTTCGTGCCAGATCTTTAATGGTAATTTTCTCTTAAGCGACGTTGTTTTGCATATTGTTAACGTAGGTATGGCACCTTATACCTGATATACGCCTTATATATACTTATTTTCCGGCGCAAAACAAACAATGAAGAAGGTTTACCAACACGCGAACATGCAACGTACAGCTGGCCGTGCGAAAACAGGGAAATTCTAGATTTATCCCGCAGACTTCTAACGATTGGCCTTGCGATTTGTTGATTGTCATCACAAATGCCAATCGGACGGGAACTGAATCCTCTTGAATTGCAATGGTAGTTCAGTTGGAATAATCTGAATTCGTGGTATAAGGACTACCTCTCCTTTAAATGTTCCCTTGATGATCGTCGCCTGAATCACGTTATTCATCAGTTTCTTGACGGACAACCGCGTACCGTTGCACAATTTCGGATGATTTAGATTCCGCAGCATTATAATAATTGATCCCACCTTCAGTTGCAAATTATGCGGTGGAGTTCCTGGCACATCTAGCGAGTTCAAAAATTCTGTCGGATAGTTCGTCGCTTCATCCTCGTCGGTCACGCTGTCAACGGATCTGTATGAATGCAGTTCTCCATCGATTTGATTTTGAATAATGTAATTCAAATTATCTACGTCCTTGTTCTTCGCTGCTAGTATTGCCCGTTCACTAATCCAGTCGATATTTTTATAATTTTGCGCAATGTCGGGGAACACTTTGTTAATGAGTTCCTCCTTTGACGATGTGAACACGCAAAATTTGCCGGAAACGATATTGATCCAGTCGAAACATCAACAGGAATTTCGCCATTGCCAAGTGTCAGCAGTTGTCTCGAGAATTCAGCAGCAGACGGGTCATTATGCAATGTGACTCTCATGTTCGTGGTTAATTTCAGCTTTTGACATATCTCCACAATGAAGACGATTTAAGGCATGCATTAACTTCATCGGCAGCCGTAGATTTCGGGATGACGGGAAGCGTTTGACGAAAATCTCCGGACAGCAATATTAAAGACCCACCAAATAGTTTCGAATCACCGCGTAAATCTTTCATCGTTCGGTCAACTGCCTCCAAAGCTCGCTTATGCGCCATCGTGCATTCATCCCAAATGATGATTTTGCATTCTCGCATCAATTTCGCTGTCGCCGAATTCTTGCTTATTGTGCATGTTGGCTTGTCAACCGTGAGAAGATTCATGGGCAGCTTCAAAGCGGAATGTGCAGTTCGACCGCCTTCCAACAACGTGGCAGCAATGCCAGATGCTGTAACAGCCAACGCAATTTGAGATCTTGATCGAATCGTTGCCAGAATCAACGAAATGACAAATGTCTTGCCTGTCCCACCAGGAGCATCAAGAAAGTATAAGCCTCCCGATCCATCGTCAACAACCTTCATTATCGAATCGTACACGTTCTTCTGCTCGGCATTCAAAAACGGCACATTGGTTCGGACTCTTTCGGCCAAGTTATCTTGGTTATAGTGTTGCTCCGTTGAAATTCGCGATTGAAAGCATCGTGCACTGAACGATGTGGCGTTGGCATTCCCAATGTCGACAGTAGACTGCCGCACATGAGCATACACATGTCTTCGATCCGTATTAAAGCTTCGTTGTGCATTTCTCCGTTAATGGCAAGAGTGAAATTCATAGATGTCCTGCGAACGTCTATTAAAATGTCGTCAGCCATATCGTTCTTGTACTTTTCCCACAGTGCGGTCGGGTTCGACGGATGACATGTGGCTATGATTATTGCAAATAATGCACGAATTTGATTTGATCCAGAAAGAGAAACAGTGGCATCAGCGAGCGTTGAGTCCCAATGTGTGTCGTTTTCAAGCAAATTTAAACGTTGGCAAGCCTCCCGAAAAGTGGCGCACAGCACACCATCCACAGTACGCAGGGACTCGAAGGATGTAGGGCCTCTTATGTTCACCAAAAGCAAGCGAATATAAAAGCATTCGTCTTGGCGTGGATGAACTGTGTATATTCGTCCGAGAGCATCAGTCGAATAGATATCAGCGAAACCATCAACAGCATCGCCTCTTTTTAGGCGTTGAAACTTTTCGATGCAGCGTTCCATGTATAATAGCGTGGCATTTCCGAATAGAGTAAAGTCCTTGCGAACGGATCGCTTTCGCATGTAGAAAAGAAATTTGTCAACGTTGTCGCTGGTGGCCGTTCTGCTCTTTGCGCTGCATTCGCGTCCGTAAAGTAGACACGCTGGCCGTTTTCCAAGTGAACAGATAAGTGTACGACCGTCGGATGACGTTCATGAATCGGAAATGAAAACAGACGCCAAATGGCCTCGTTACAACTTACGTAACGTCCAAGTCACCTCGTCGTTTGCATTCGGATCAGCAATGCCAAACTCCGCCATGTCGCTCCCTTTGTTCACATATTTGCAAATGTATTTGATTGATTTTATAGAGTTGCAGTACTCAACATTGCAGTGCGTTGAAAACGTTTTCGACAAAAGCGGACAATATGGAACGATCCAACGGTTATCGACGATGACTTTGTTATTTTTACCATCATTTCGATCCATCTGCCGTTGTCATCTGGAGAACGACGCCTATACAATGGATATCCATTGTTTCCACTGATTGTTTCAGCCACCAACGGACGGGAAATCGTTTTGTGCAATTTCCGTTTTCCATGCATGGTGATTCTGGGTTGTGGACTCCGCAAGGGCCATGGATCATACTCGTTTTCACAACGGAATGCAGCTCCGGATCAGTTTCTGGATCTGGTATTTCGGCAGAAATAATCGAATCAATATGTTCTGGTCGGATCTTGTCGAACATCCAAAGCAAAATGTGCGCATGTGGTAAGCCACACTTCTTCCATTCAACCGAGTACATCCAACAACGAACTACGCCAAAACCTTCTGCTTAACGATGTAATCCATAAGAATTTTTACCTTTAGCTTGAATACTCGTGCAGTGATGTCATGTCGATCGCTGGATGTTTGTCCTTGGTGCAACAAATTCTTAATTTCGGGCCATTTTGGATTGCATGTAAACGTGATAAATAAATCAGGTCGTCCGTAATTCCGCACGTACGTCATCGCATCTTGAGCGTACTCATGCATATGGCGCGGGCTCCCAACATAAGTAGCTTGCAGAATGGTCAAACAACCAATGTTTGCCGCGTGTCCATCAGTAGCGATGGCGTCACGCAAGTGGATGTACTCGTCAGATCATAACTTTGACTGATTGAAACGAATGAAATTGAGACGCTCCGTTTCTACTTTTACATACATGTCGACACAGTACTGCTGAAACAAACGGCGGTATCTCAACGGATGATTGTCAACATTTAGTCGAATCATCAATCGATATGCATAAAAATTCATTGAGCTGACTTTCTTATTCGTTTCTTCTCCTGTAATATGAATTCGAATTTACGTGCAGAATGAAAAGAAGTGATTAAACAAACCTGTCGTTGGATTGACCATCTTTATGTTGAAGTGATAGCCATCTTCCACGACAGAACATCAACGGATATTGAAGTGCATCATATGACCGATGAGTCTCATAAACGCGTTGCAATTGTCCATCATCCCGACGCTTGAGAACAATATCGCGTGATTCCACATTCTAGCCAACAATCACCACTGCGACTTCATTGATAGTGGGCGCATTGAATTGTCTTGAATGGCTTCCTGCTGGTCCTTTATCTGCTCTGATAATGATTTTGTGGTCGTCAGAATGCATTGTATCCAAAGCTGTTTTGAACAATCTGACCAATTCATTACACTCATGAAGAAGATTTTGCAATTGTTGTATTATTTCACGTTTAGTTGCAGTGAAAATTGCACAACGCTGATTAAGTTCAACTGCCGAATCACCAACGAAATAGATCTGAAGGAATTTATGATCTTTGTTTGGTGGTGGTAACAAAGCGCCCGCTCGATGGTGAATTTGCCCTTGAATCTGAATTTTGTGATGCAATTTCGTGAAAAATTATAGTTGTTCATGTTGATAAAAGAGTGACGCTATTACCTTATAACTCGGATTGTAGCCTGGTTGTTGAACAACCTCTGCTCCAAATGACGTCATTTGAAAACATCCGTTATATTTTGTGCGTGCAACAGGAAATGGTTTGATTTGCTTGTATTTCCATATAGAAGCGAATACAATGGCTCTGGTGGATGAGTCAAAACCGGCAATTTTACCTTGCCACCAGCGCAGCATAAGCTTCCAATCGAAACTTTAGTGCATTGCAGTGCTGACATACCACATACAATGAACCGATAACAACGCAGCTATGGTCTTTGTAGGACGTTTAGAAATTGTATGCAAATGCAGCGCGATTCAAATCTGTTCTTGGTACTCTTTGTGTAGAGCGAATCTGTGCTAAACGGGTTCGTCTCGATTCATTTCTTTCTGCACGTTCGTCTTGCGTTTGACTTTCATGGACATTCCGACTATACGTTGCTCGACGTGTACGTCGTCCAATGTTTGACCGTCTTATAGCAGGCATTATTCCTACAAATCACAGTCTCGCTGAAATTTTTTAAGTCGATCCTAAATTGTCAGCTGCCACTGTAGCCACTGTAGCCACTGTAGCTTACAACAACCATACCGAAGTCCTATCTACATATTACAACAACCAGAGGATCGAGGATTCGCCTCAACAAATAGTACACAGGGAAAATTAAAGTGGTCATACATCTCGTGTTCTGGGTAGAAATCCAAAAACAATCTCTTCACAAAGAAAAAAACATCGCGAAAACAATACAAATAATCGCGTTAGTCTCGCAATAACGTATTCGGCTGACCCGAAAAATATTTTACACCATGTGCTCTCAGCTGCGCTTTTGTTTTATGTATCAAAGAGATAAAAATAGACAAACATGTTACTGATGCAGCCGCCATGCTCTAAGAAAAGAACAAATACCCACAGATGTTTATTAATTATCTTATGTTCATTATTCTTCTTTTTTTATTATTTCTTTATTCTCATATATTTGGTTTTGATTTCATTTACTCGTTATAATTATTATTTCATAATTTTGTTAAATTGTTATTATTTCCTATTTCTTGCTTTTGTTAAAATGTCTTTATTATTTTGCTTTTTTAATTCATTTAATTATTTCGTTACTATTAATTCTTATAATTATTTTTTAACAAAAAAATAAAAATAAAAATAATTGAAGTCTCATATCGTTTTCTCTTTCAAAGTGAACGGTCGTGTTTTTGTTTTGCGCCTCGTATTTGTGTAAAATCTTTGCTATAAACCACCGGGGTTTATTTAAAACTTCTATCCTGTGTCAATAATAATTCACCGTTTCACGTCGCGTGTGCATGCAGCTGTTTTGTGTATTAATAACTATATTAATTGCAATTTTAGTTTTGTGTAGCGATTTGCTTATCTGCATTTTGCATTCCTCCTTGTGCTTAATCCGTTACGCCGAAATTACAGCTCGACGGCTTAGGCTACCTAACTCTCGCCCTCTTGCTCTCTTAGTGCACGTAACTACTCTTATTTTCTCTTAACTTCTGACTGGTACAGTGGTAAGTCACTATAATGTCTTCTAGTGTTGTCTGTGTAATTAAAACCAGCAAGAAAGCAATTTTGCAGAGGACCCTAGTATTGGCTGCTGGCTGTGAGACAAGTGCATTAAATGCACAGGCCGGATGGCTGATATTATTACTAAAAACATTGGATTGCGCTACTGCTGTGAGGCTTGTCGCGATGTTGAAAGGGAAATGATAGCATTCATGCGGCAAACCAAAATGGTTTTAAAGAGCTACTTGTTAGTTTTCGTAAAACTAATGAGGTGCTCATGTCGCTGGACTCCAAGTTTAATGGCCTTAAGCTGTTAAACGAGTCCCCAAAGCGCAGGAAAACCACGGTTTGCACACCGCATTTGTTCGCTGCCCTGCAACTCGACGCAGGTTCTCAACAGCTGACTCCCTCGGCACAGCCCCCGACCCCAATATATCTAACTCCTATGATACTGACGTCGGGTGCAAGGAGAGATTCTGCCTCCGAATGTGCCGTTAGTCTGCTGGCGGGTCGAAATCAAAATTAACGACTCCTCAGACCCCAGTCCCGAATGCTTCCCAGGGTGACAGGCCTGGATTACCGGCCGAAATTGGTAATACAGCCAACCAGTCTGTGTTGCCAAAAGCCCTTATTGCAGTACCACCAGGCAGATATTTGTCTCTCGGCTTCACCCATCTTAAACATCTGAAGATGTTACTGTCTTTATTCGAGACAGAACCAAGTCCGATAAAATTAAGGTGGAAAATTTTAATTTTCCGACGCTAGGGATATTTCATTTTAAAAATAATGTCCCTGACGAACTCTTTAACACAATATGCTCTGCCGATTTCCGGCTGCAGTATGTTGTTGTTAAGGAGTACGAAGCCAAGAGAAAGTAAAGACGGCCTGTAGGAATTAGTCTAGCCCTGGCGGACAAAACCACTGTGCCAGCTCCAAAAACTAACCAATTCCCTGTACGAAATTCCTTAGATCGCTTGCTAGACCTCAGCTTTGTCTCTGATCCGGCAAGAGTCAGTTTTGTTAGGGTCCCGCTCTTGACGCAACCCGAAAATCCATACCATCCTTCTTTCGATGTGACTATCGATATTGGGACTGCTATGGAGAATAAGTCTGATCGGCCAAATAAAAAGTCCACTGCTTTCGTAAGGCGGATTTTCGACGGCTGAATAATCTCATCTGAATTTGATTGGTCCGATCTCTACATGTGCACTGACATGGTGGGTGCCATGGATATTTTTTAAATTGCCATGAACTCCTTTTTTACCGAATGTGTTCCGTTATTCTTTCCGTCAATCTCAAATAAGCCTCCCTGGTTTAGTAAAGAGTTGACTCGCGTCAAAAGTTTCAAGTCCAATCTTTATTCTAAATTTAAACGTAACGGTTCTCAAGCTGTTCATTCTCGCTATTTAGCGGCTCGGTAAAGTTTACCTTGCTTAACGCGCAGTGTTATAAAACTATTTGACTCGTTGTAGGGTTCAGTTTGCGCAGGACCCAAAACAGTATTATAATTTTGTCAACACTAAACGTAAGCCTATTAAAAATCCTTCCTCGCTTTCATTTGAAAATACGACAGCAAACAATGATCAGGCAATCGCCTATCTTTTGCTCAGTTTTTTCAAACTACTTATTCTCCGTCATCCGATTCAAACCAAACCTATTCTTATAGCATGCCCAAATCAAACCTAATCTTCAGTCCTAGCTTAAACGAAAGCTCCCTTCTTTTGGATCTTCAACGTGTCAAGCCGGTTTATTCGCCAGGTCCCGACGGAATACCAGGCTATGTGCTTAGGTATTGTGCCGAGTCCCTGTGCAGTCCCTTCTAAAATTGTTTACCTTATCCTTAGAGACTTCCCAATTTTCCCTTATTTGGAAGGAATCATTCGTGATTCCTCTCCACAAAAAGGTACCAAAGTGGATGCTAACAACTGCAGAGGAATCTCTAAGTTGTCAGCCATCCCAAAACTTTTCGAAAACGTAATTACTCCCCATTTGCAGCACCTGTGTAGATCAGTAATTTCTCCATGCCAACATGGATTTATTAAACGAAGATCAACGACTACTAACCTTCTGGAGCTCACTTCTGTCAATATAAAGGGCTTTCCACAAAATTTGCAAACATATGTGATCTATACTGATTTCAGTAAAGCATTTGACTCCGTTAATCATTCCCTTCTTGTTAGGAAACTCGACTTAATGGGTTTTCCTGTCGATCTTCTTAGGTGGATCTCAAGTTATCTGAATGGTAGGACGCAAATGGTTCTATTTACAACTTGTCGAATGTTCTCCGGGTGACCTCTGGTGTCCCGCAAGGGAGCCACTTGGGTCCCTTAGGTTAGGTTAGGTTAGGTTAGGGCGGCGGCTGACACTAGGTCATCCCACTTAGGCCATCGCTGGCCCATTGTGATACCCCAATGGATCTTTTATACCCTCTTACCACAAAGTTAGAAAGAGTCCCAGCCCGTTTCTCTTATGAAACCTGCTATTTTCTTCGGGGGGACAGCTGCTAATTCAGCTAGATTATGGAGAAAATATTCTCCCATATACTTTTTCCTGCGCCTGACTAGAGCCACACAGGAGCAGAAGAAGTGCTCTACTGATTCTACTTCCTCCTCGTTTTGGCAACTTCTACAAAAGTCGTTGGTTAGGACGTTTAGTCGGGATGCGTGGGCTCCTACTAGCCAGTGACCTGTGATTGATCTAATCACGGCTGAGCACTGTGTGAGGTGTAGACTGAAAAGCATTTTTGTGTGTTTCGCGTCAACTTTAGGCCATGTTTGGCGACTGATGTTGCAGTGTGTGGTATTCTTCCACATTTCTTGTTCAAGGGATCTGAAAACTTCCCTTGTCCTGAGCTTAAAAGTGGCTAGGGGCATACGGAAGTTCTCCTTGTCTGGAAGGAGAGCTGTGGTGGTGCCGCGTCTGGCCAGTTCATCAGCTATTTCGTTCCCCTCAATATTTTGGTGCCCTGGCACCAAGACTAGGGCGATAACGAACTGCTGTGCCATCTCTTGAAGAGATTTGCGGCAGTTGTTCACTATCGTCGAGTTTGAGGATAGCGCGCGAAGTGATTTTATTGCTGCCTGACTAACTGAGTAAATGTTTATTACTCCGTTTGTAAGGCTAGAGTATCGTAGGCAACTAAGAGCCTCGCTTATGGCGAGAATCTCTGCCTGAAAAACGCTGCAGTGGTCCGGAAGACGGAAGTGTATTTTAGTACCGAGTTGTTCGCAGAAGACTCCTCCTCCAACTCGACTATCGAGTTTGGAGCCGTCTGTGAAGAAATTTATGCAGTCATTTTGTCCAAAGGGACTTGCCGCCCAGGCCTCCCTGGAGGGAAAGACTGTTTTGAATGTTGTAGAAGTGTGTTCTACGGGTATGCAATAATCTGTCAATTCCTTGCTTGCGCCCACTGATAGAATGAATGAGTGCCCATATTGATGGACTGTCCAGCAGTTTGCGTCTTTCAGACGTCGTGCTGTGATGGTGGCGGTTTCTTTTGCCACTAGTAAAATTGGGGATATGCTAGTAATAGCGTTGAGCGCTTCACTAGAGGTTGTTCTAAGAGCTCCTGTCATGCGTAGTTGAGTTACTCTCTGCACCTTGTTTAGCGCCTTGAGTTTAGAACTATACAGCAGCGCTGGCCACCAAATGGATACCCCATATAGGAGGATGGGTCTAACTATGGCGCTGTATAACCAGCTAACTACAGACAGGGACATCCCCCATTTGAGGCCTGCCTTTTTACAAGTGAAGAGTGCAATATTGGCTTTTCGCACTCTATCCGCTATAGTGAGATTCCAGATCAGTTTCTTGTCTAGTACAAGCCCCAAGTATTTTGCACTGTCGCTAAACTCTAGAACGGAACCATTTAATTTTGGGGCAGATAACTTTGGGATCTTAGTCTTTCTGTAGAAGAGAATAAAGTCGGTTTTACTTGGGTTTACGTTTAACCCGCTTTCGGATGCCCATCCTGACAGTTTCCTTAACTTAACTGTCATAATGTCACATAGGCTTTGCGGAAATTTTCCCCGCAGCATAACAACCACATCATCCGCATAAGCAATAATCTTGCACCCGCCATCTTCTATGTCGCGTAGCAGCGTGTTTACTGCTAAATTCCATAGAAGCGGAGAAAGTACCCCCCCTTGAGGAGTACCTTTGCTGACGTGCCTGCACAGAGTATATGCTCCTAGTGAAGAGGTCACTTTTCTGCTCAGGAGCAGCTGCGTGACTAATCTCACTAACTGAGCATCTACTCCAAGGCTCAGCATTGCATTGGTTATTGCCCTTGAGTCGATGTTGTTGAAAGCACCTTCTATGTCCAAGAAGGCGGCTAGGGTATACTCATTGTCTTGCAGGGATTTTTCTATACGGGATATGACAGAGTAAAGTGCTGTTTCTGTCGATTTGCCTTTTCGGTATGCATGCTGAGATTCAGATAGCAGAGAGGGATTGATTGATGTTCTCAGGTGTAGCCCTATCAATCTTTCCAAGGTTTTTTGAAGGAAGGAGGACAGGCTTATTGGCCTGAGATCCCTCGGTGTTGTGTGTGAGGCTTTGCCGGCCTTGGGTATAAAAACTACTTTGGACGTTAGCCCGGAATCGGGACGTTAGCCAGGGGCATACGGAAGTTCTCCTTGTCTGGAAGGAGAGCTGTGGTGGTGCCGCGTCTGGCCAGTTCATCAGCTAGTTCCCCTCAATATTTTGGTGCCCCAGCACCCAGACTAGGGAGATAACGAACTGCTGTGCCATCTCTTGAAGAGATTTGCGGCAGTTGTTCACTATCGTCGAGTTTGGGGATAGCGCGCGAAGTGATTTTATTGCTGCCTGACTGTCTGAGTAAATGTTTATTACTCCGTTTGTAAGGCTAGAGTATCGTAGGCAACTAAGAGCCTCGCTTATGGCGAGAATCTCTGCCTGAAAAACGCTGCAGTGGTCCGGAAGACGGAAGTGTATTTTCATACCGAGTTGTTCGCAGAAGACTCCTCCTCCAACTCGACTGTCGAGTTTGGAGCGGTCTGTGAAGAAATTTATGCAGTCATTTTGTCCAAAGGGACTTGCCGCCCAGGCCTCCCTGGAGGGAAAGACTGTTTTGAATGTTGTAGAAGTGTGTTCTACGGGTATGCAATAATCTGTCAATTGCTTGCTTGCGCCCACTGATAGAATGGATGAGTGCCCATATTGATGGACTGTCAAGCAGTCTGCGTCTTTCAGACGTCGTGCTGTGATGGTGGCGGTTTCTTTTGCCACTAGTAAAATTGGGGATATGCTAGTAATAGCGTTGAGCGCTTCACTAGAGGTTGTTCTAAGAGCTCCTGTCATGCCTAGTTGAGCTACTCTCTGCACCTTGTTGAGCGCCTTGAGTTTAGAACTATACAGCAGCGCTAAGGCTAAGGCTCTGGTAGTGAAGCGTGTGTGCCTTTCGCCGCGCCAAGCTAACTCAGCCAGTGGGAGTTGGCAGCCACATGCCGACTACTGAAGACCGACCATACGTGGTGAAGAACCACATCCTGCTCGAGGTGCCCCTGCTCTAGACTAAATATGGCGGATCTAGAGAGGAAAACTCGAAAAACCCGTAATCACCGGTGTTACCGTACCGTGCCTCTGTGATGAATGGCACTACGTTAGTGTGTCTTCTAACGGTGGCTTCCGGATACCTGGCACCTCCGGTCGTATAAGTGCCCGATCCGGGGTATAAGGCTCTACCCCGGGGGATACTTCCTTCCTCATTACTCGTGGGACCAATTTATGGAATCAAATGTAAATAAACCTCAAGAAACAGGGTTCTCTAGCAGCCCCAAATCGATTGAAATCGAACCCATCCGGGAGTCCGAAGAGGCTATGGACATATGTTCACAAAGCTCTGGCACGGACAGCATCACTAAGGAAGAGGAAGAAACCCTACTCGCCTCCCCAAAGATGATAAACCCAAGCGGATCGCACTATCGGGCGCCGCAAGGAAGAGGTTGCGCAGACACCTTGCGAACGGCGTACCCATGGAGGAGGCCAAAAAGGCTCGCCCAGAAGCCTATGGACCCTCCAAGGAAATGCCCAGCAGGAGTGGCGCTACCACCAGTAAAAGAGGTAGATCGGCCAACACGACCCCAGAAGAGGCGTCGAAAAAGAGGGCCATGTACAAAACCGCGGCACCTAGTGCCCAGACGAATAGCGATCCTGCAAATGTTTTGCCGGCCACGGAGGCTCCAGCAGCCACCACAACCGCAGCAGCGGATGGGCAGGCAACACAGGCGCAGTCGCCCCAAGTCGGTGTCATGGCCTCTTACAGTGACGTTGCCAGCTCGGTGAAAATGGCGATACTCCTGCCGACTACCCTGAGCATCTCCTCACGACCGAACAGCTGAACACTTTTCAGTTCGCCATCCTATCGAGAGTGATGACCCTGAGACACGGCTCTGTGAAGCCGTTGTTCTCTGGCTGCACCTTTCGACCAGGGTGGATGGCCGTGACGTGTGGGAATGCGGAGACAGCCGAGTGGCTATGCACAGAGGTGCCAAAGCTACGGCTGTGGAAAGACGCCCACATTAAGGTGGTCCCAGAGGCAGAGGCTCCACGTGCCGCTGTCTTCATTGGGTACTTTCCGCTTCCAAACGCGGAAATGAAGACGGACGAGATCCTGAAGCTCGTCGAGGGCCAGAACAGCGGCCTGCGAGTGGGAGACTGGCGTGTCTTCCACCGTGAAATGAGGCAAAGCATGGCCATCATCACGATTGCGCTGGATCCTGTTTCGGCCAATCGCTTGAAGTCGCTGGCATACCAGCTGTCCTTCGCGTGGGGCACGGCTACTCTTAAGCCAAAAGCCAGCGCGCAGCCGAAGACGCAGGCGGTGGCTCCTGCTCGCAGCGGAGAAGCCCACCTGCTCCAAGGCAACAAAGGGCACGGCTGCGACAACGCCAAAGAATGCCGCTGATGGCACATCCCACGCAGGCACAGAGGCTAGCGGCACCACAGTTGCCCAAGAGCCCATGCCACCGAGGAAAATTATGCGCCCTCCCTGCACGGGCGCATCACGCGCGGAACAGGGCGCTTAAACAAGGGTGTGAGGCGCACACCTGAGGAGGAGGCCCTTCTGCGCACCAACCGAGGCCGGAAGTTGGCGGCTAGGGGCCGCAAGAGGGCGGACTAATGTCCCGTCCTCCATCCCCACCCTCCCCAACACCCGGAGACACCTCAGATGTCTCCAAGCGAACCTCCACCATGCAAAGGCCGCGTCTGACGTCCTTTGCGAGAGGTTTGCTACGATGGACATAGCATTTATCCAGGAGCCATGGATAAATGCCGGACGTGTCCTGGGGCTTAGCACCCCATCTGGTAAGCTGCTATATGCAAACGGCCAACCTCGCCCCAGAGCGGCTTTGTTAATAAACAAAAATCTAACATTTGTTCCCCTCTCACAGTTCATAACTGAGGACCTGGTGGCGGTCTGGGTTACAATACCCACTGCCCATGGCGAGCAGGAGGCAGTGCTGGCCTCTGCTTATCTACCCGGCGACACTGACGATGTACCTCTGGCGGCTACCTGTGCCCTGGTAGAGTACTGCCAGAGAAACCGGCTCCGGTGGATAATTGCTTGCGATGCCAATGCGCATCACACGGTCTGGGGAGCAGCAACATCAACAAAAGAGGTGAGTTCCTTCTTGAGTACATAATTAGTAATAACATAGGCTTACTAAATCAGGGCAGCGAGCCCACATTTATCAATGCAATTAGAGAGGAAGTCCTCGACCTAACTCTCTGTAGTCTGAATATGTTGTCCGTTGTCTCAAACTGGCACGTTGCGAATGAGATCACTATGTCAGATCACCAGCACATCAGATTTGATATAGGAGGTGCCTTGCAATGTAGCCTAGTTACTAGAAATCCCAAAAACACAAACTGGGATCTTTTCTGTTTTGAACTTGAGCAATCCAGAGACTGCTCCACCCGTCCGATACTAACAATAGACGAGTTAGAGCGTGAGGCTACTGTGCTTCATACAAACATTGAATCAGCATATCACGCCAGCTGCGAACAAAAAGTTCGTAAGAGCCTTGACGATCTTAAACAAGCTGCGCGAAGGCTCTTCAATAAGGCGAGAAAAGGGAAGGTCACTTGGGATTCCTACAAATCCGCCTTAACGCTGTATAACAAAGAGCTGAGAAGGTCAAAACGGGCTACGTGGCGCCAACACTGCGGGCAGATTTCAACTCTCCCGGAAGCTGTCAGGCTACAAAAAGCCCTCTCCAAAGACCACTCAAACGGCATTTGTACGTTGAAAAAGCCAGATGGAACCCACACAAACAACCCAAAGGAAACGAGTAGTCTACTCCTAACTACTCACTTTCCTGGGTGCGTGGCCATGGAGCAACCCATCTCAGAAAGTGAGGCACCAACCTACCTCTCTGGGATTGGAGAGTGCCCACACCTGCGCGTGGCTATTGTGGCAGACTCCAATAGGGGCTGAGAGAAGGATCCCCCTATCAATCATGCCCTTTAGACTGTTTCATCAAAATTGCGTACAATGGGCCATACAAAGTTTTAGCCCATACAAATCCCCTGGACCAGATGGAATTTATTCATGCCTATTGCAGCGGGGACTGCACCAATTTGCACTCCCCTTGGTCCGTCTATTCCGAGCTAGCCTCGTGCTTGGACTCATACCAAGCAAATGGGCTAAAGTAAAGTTGTGTTTATTCCAAAGGTGGGAAGAAAGATTCCCAACTGCCTTAATCGTATAGACCAATTAGTCTTAGCTCCTTCCTTCTTAAAACTATGGAAAAGATAATTGACCAGCACATCAGGGAAGTGAACCTCAAGCATCTTCCCTACATAAGTACCAATATGCGTACCAAACTGGTAAATCAACTGAGACTGTCATCCATTGCCTTACAACAGTCATTGAAAAGGCCATTGGCTCTCAACAAATAGCACTAGGTGCCTTTCTTTCTCAGGAGCTTTTGACAACACGTCATACGAGGCAATCCGTGCCTCTCTTGTACGTAAAAATGTCGCTACACCCATTATTAGGTGGATTCTGGAAATGCTCAAATCCAGAATCATAACTGTAGACCTAGGAGGAACCATGACCTCAATCACAGCCACAAGGGATGCCCTCAAGGGGAGTACTCTCTCCTCTCCTGTGGACTCTGGTCATAGACGAGCTACTGTTTGAGCTCAACAACCTAGGGTTCCCCACTCAGGGCTACGCTGACGATCTAGTCATCTATATAGTGGGCTGGCATGAGCAAACCATCTCGGACCGCATGCAGCAAGCCCTCAATATAGCCAATAGATGGTGTCAGGATAAAGGACTATCCATAAACCCGTCTAAAACTGTTCTAGTTCCATTTACCAGGAAAAGGTCTCTCTCTCTGACAAGACCATCCCTAAATGGATCAACCATTGACTTTTCGGTTGAAGCTAACTACCTGGGAGTTATACTTGACTCCAAGCTCAACTGGAACTCACACCTTGAAAAGACCATTAACAAAGCCACTCGAGCATACTTTGCGTGCAATAGGCTTTCGGTAGAACATGGGGCCTGAGTCCCAAAATGATCTACTGGTCTTATAACACTGTGGTAAAACCGATCATAACCTATGCATCTCTTGCTTGGTGGACGAAATCTACCCAGAAGACAGCTGCGGCTGCTCTTACCAAAATACACGACTGGTCTGCATAGGCATCACTGGAGCCATCCGGACATGCCCCACTGCAGCACTTGGAGTTATAACTGGCATTCCCCTCTACCCATCGCCCTGAAAAGGAGGCCTGCCTGGGGCACTTCGCCTCCAAAACATCACCGATATAAAAAGCGGTGATCTAACTGGGCATCTACGGGTACTCGAACCCTAATAAACGAACCCATTCTGCGTTTAACTGACGAGCAGAAACCAAAACTTGTTTTCCACAGAAACTTCTCTGTAGTCCTGTACACCAGACACGACTGGACAACAAAATCAATATCTCTGCCCAGTGGATCACAAACGTGGTACACTGATGGATCGAAATTGGAAAACGGCGACACCGGGGCTGGACCAAGGTTCAACAAATCCATGGAAAGTCCCCAACCATCTTCCAAGCAGAGATACACGCCATAGAAATCTGTGCTCGTGAATGTCTTCGCAGGAATATGCAAGGCGCACGGATTTACATCTTCTCTGACAGTCAGGCGGCGCTCATAGCGCTGAGATCTTTACGATCACCTCCAGACTTGTAGAAAACGGTTTCCAGCAGCTGAACGCCCTTGCCTCCAAAACACCTTAACGGTGGGCTGGGTGCCAGGGCATGAAGGCCATATAGGAAACGAGGTGGCAGACTCCTTAGCAAAACGCGGGGCGATGACACCGCTAATCGGCCCTGAACAATTCTGTGGACTTTCGAAAGGACACAAAGGGAACTTCTCAGGATATGGGAGGAAAAGGAGATAAGTCGTCACTGGACCGACAGTGCAGGGGCTAAGACAAGCCAAACAATTCCTCGTCCCCAGATGTCGCGATCCAAACGCATCATCAATCTTAAAAGAGTGAGATTCGCACTCTAACAGGCTACCTAACAGGCCACTGCAACCTAAGGTATCACCTTAAGAAATTAAAACTTTCAGAAATCGACACATGTAGATTCTGTGAGCTGGAGCCAGAAACATCAGAACATGTTCTATGTGAATGCCCCTCACTAATCAGACGTCGACTTCAACAACTAGGAGGTGAACTTATCCCCTACAGGATTTGGGAAGAAATAGACCTCGCCAAAGTGCTCTCCTTTATCAGAAGCCTAGGAATAGAGGCTCTACCTTAATCCTACACGCCGGCACAAAAGACCTAACATCTGGTCGCGGTGCAATAAGGCCATAGTAATAATAATAATAATAATACAGCAGCGCTGGACCCCAAATGGATACCCCATACAGGAGGATGGGTCTAACTATGGCGCTGTATAACCAGCTAACTACAGACAGGGACATCCCCCATTTGAGGCCTACTGCCTTTTTACAAGTGAAGAGTGCAATATTGGCTTTTCGCACTCTATCCGCTATAGTGAGATTCCAGATCAGTTTCTTGTCTAGTACAAGCCCCAAGTATTTTGCACTGTCGCTAAACTCTAGAACGGAACCATTTAATTTTGGGGCAGATAACTTTGGAATCTTAGTCTTTCTGTAGAAGAGAATAAGGTCGGTTTTACTTGGGTTTACGTTTAACCCGCTTTCGGATGCCCATCCTGACAGTTTCCTTAACTTAACTGTCATAATGTCACATAGGCTTTGCGGAAATTTTCCCGCAGCATAACAACCACATCATCCGCATAAGCAATAATCTTGCACCCGCCATCTTTTATGTCGCGTAGCAGCGTGTTTACTGCTAGATTCCATAGAAGCGGAGAAAGTACCCCCTTGAGCAGTACCTTTGCTGACGTGCCTGCACAGAGTAGATGCTCCTAGTGAAGAGGTCACTTTTCTGCTCAGGAGCAGCTGCGTGACTAATCTCACTAACTGAGCATCTACTCCAAGGCTCAGCATTGCATTGGTTATTGCCCTTGAGTCGATGTTGTTGAAAGCACCTTCTATGTCCAAGAAGGCGGCTAGGGTATACTCATTGTCTTGCAGGGATTTTTCTATACGGGATATGACAGAGTAAAGTGCTGATTCTGTCGATTTGCCTTTTCGGTATGCATGCTGAGATTCAGATAGCAGAGGGATTGATTGATGTTCTCAGGTGTAGCCTATCAATCTTTCCAAGGTTTTTGAAGGAAGGAGGACAGGCTTATTGGCCTGAGATCCTTCGGTGTTGTGTGTGAGGCTTTGCCGGCCTTGGGTATAAAACTACTTTGGACGTTAGCCAGGAATCGGGAATTCGGCCTAGCGGCATAATGTTCGAAGATGGCTTTTAGCCAAGGGACAGCGAGATCTTCCCCTGCTGCAACTGTGCCGGGAAAATCCCATCAGGGCCTGGAGATTTATAGGAGCGAAGCTATTTATAGCCCATTTGATGTTGGATTCAGTCATAATGCTATCCAATGATCTGACCGGGTGGTATGGTTGTGGGTCGCTTGTTTGGGGACCTAAGGTGTTTCCTGGAAAATGCGTGTCTATTAATAGCATCAGTGTTTCTTTGCTAGAAGAAGTCCACGAGTCGTCCTGTTTCTTGAGATAGCCCAGATTCGAGGACGACATCGAGAGTACTTTCGTAATCTTGCAGCTTCCGAAGAGGATTCAATTCCCGAACAGAATTTTCTCCAATCCTCTCTTTTGCCTGTCTAATGAGCTTTTAATTGAGCTAGACTGTGTTTATATTCAGACCAATGTTGTTCACAACTTAGTCTTTTGCTCTGTTGAAGAGTTTCCTACATTCTGGGTCAGGGTTGGGAGCACACAATCTTGTGTCAATATATTTGTGATCCGAGAAAGAGTGTTCTTTAGAAACGCTCCACCCTAGAAGCTGGTCATGCATGCAGTTAGAAATAAGGGTTAGGTCTATGACCTCCTCCCTGTCCTTAATTACAAAAGTGGGGTCGTTTCCCTATTGCAGATAAGTAGGTTAGTGGAGAGAAGGTATTCAAAAGTAACTCACCCTCTCATTTGTGTTGGTGCTGCCCACATCTCGTGGTGGGCATTTGCGTCGCATCCGATCAACAGGCCAGTGCCCCGATCCTCGCAATCCTTAACGAGTTCCTCAGTTTGCGACCCGGTATCGGGTCCATAATGTCGTACGCTAAGTATGCTGACACTACACGTAGCGACCTGTCTTGGAGCTCCAGACTTATCGATGTAGTGTCGGCATCGCTGTAATTATAAAGCATAAATGCACTGAGGTGCCTTTTAGCTAAAATGCAAGTGCGAGTTTTACCTTCTCCTTGGGCTGCGAGCAGATTAAATTTTGGGTTGCTGAGTCCACAAATCCTGTTGGATACAATCCAGGGTTCTTGGATCAGCACCAGATCGGCTTCGTCTCTCGCCAGACGAAGCATTAGGGCAGCGGAGCCTGCTTTACTGTGGTGGAGGTTGATCTGCACGACCGCTAGAGACATCGTGCAGATTTGCCTCTACCACCGTCACGTCAGCATCAGCATCCAGGTCGTCTTCGGGGTCCTCACTCATGGAGTCGGTGCCACAATAACCCAGCTTGCTGAAGCCCTGCAGAAAGGATGCATCGGATATTACCGACTCGCAATCCTCATCCTCTTTGCCTGGCTCCTCCACCTCGGTTGCCAGCACCGCTTCAACACCAGGCTCGCTTTTGCTTGGTGTCCGACTTGAACACCCGAATACGCACCGAGCTAAAACCGAAGTTTAGCTCCCCGTGCATAGCGTCAATGGGTGCGGTAGAGTCCTTGTTAAGGATTAGCAACACCTGACGCACTGGGCCCTGCGTCTCTTCCACCTTTGCCACCTTCCAGTCGGAGGACGGCAGGCTAGGGTTGCACCTCTGCAGCATCGAAAGGATCTTTTCCGGCTCCTTAAAGGAGGACGGGATCCACATAACGGCTCTTGGCCTACTCGGAATGTCCTTCCAGTCAACAGCGACCAGCTTGGCACCCGGGTAGACCTCACCCAGTCTCGAGACGGCTGCTTTCAGAAGCTCTGCCGATCGAGACCCTTCGCACGCCATCACCTTAACGTTACCCTGATACCACCCTGCATCTTTGCAGATTGGTGGGGTCCAAGGTCCGCTTTCAGCACCTCGAAGCATTGTACAGCCAGTGCTGCCTCAACCCACTTCCACTGGTTCCTCGGAATTCTGCCCTCCGTGTCGCCTTGGTCCAGGACTCCTAAAGGATCTTGTCCTTGGCCATCTCCGCGAAACTTTGTTAGCCGCTACTGGCATGTGCGTGCGAATCTTCTTTGGGGCATTCTGAGCCGTACTTTCATGCGAGCGTTGCCGTTTAGGATTTATTGGATTCTCCTTCGGTCTCTCCAGCACAACATTTGGCAATACCGACTTTGCCCACTCCAGCTTCTTCAGCCACTCCGCTGAGGGGTGGTTATGTTACTTTGCCTGTCTTTTCAGGATGGCCGCGGCGGATTTCCTCTCCTCGTACCTGTCCAGCTTGGCCTTGCTTGCGGCAGACCTTTCCCTTCACCCCTGCACCTGACTGAGCTGCAGCTGCGCTTGTAGTAGCGCCTTGCTGTTCGCTCGAGGTGACAGGAGTGCTGGTTTCGGTCACCAACTTGCTTCTGATCGGGGGCGATTTAGCCCAGTTGGCTGTTGTTTCGCCGGGGTGGAGTTGACCTTAGCTCCAGTGAGCTCTGTCATTCCTCCAGTGGCAGTGACTGCCGTTGGGTTGACTTTAGCTGCGGTCACCTCTGTCATTGGTTTAGGACCCTCGGCCCTCGCCGGATTTATGAGAGTTCCGGTCTCCTTTTGTTGCTTGTGTATTTTGTTAGGTCCTAATTGTTCCCACGAGTGGCGGAGAAAGGGTGGTCCACCTCTCGCAGAGATCCGCAATGCGGGAGATAAGGCTGGCTAATCCGGAGGGCGCCAGGTATCCGGATGCTCCGTTCGCGACTGGGCTAGTTTTAAAAGGGTCCCCAGCCAGGCTGATCATCGGCACGGGTCGCATGACACCTTGATCCAGCCCTTCACCTTAGCCATGATAAGAGATCGCAGAGGCCTGTGGCATGGCTATGGAAAAGCTCCGCCCCAGTCTGCGAATCCCAGATCTTAGCTGGTACCGTCCCTAGGGACACTGGAGCACCATTACCAGTTGGCACCCTCGTGGAGGGTTCAGCTATAGGTTTTTTGCCAACCTCACTTGGGTCCCTTACTTTTTACTTTATTTATTAACGACCTGCCCAATGTCTTGACTCCAGAGTACTCATGTACGCTGACGACGTTAAACTTTGTGTGCAATACAAGGACCGCGCTTGCCAGTCGGATTTACAAACAGATCTTAATAACTTTCAAACATGTAAATGTAAACTTATTAAACCTGAATGGCTCAAAATACAAGCTGATGACATTCTCACGTGTCTCTCCCATGCTTACGACTTATACGCTGAACTGCTGCTCTTCGGAAAGGATCACGCTAGTTGACGATTTGGGTATCCGCCTAGATCCTAAACTGGAGTTTATTGATCATATTTCGTGCATTGTGAATAATGCCAGGGTGTGCTGGGATTTATTAAACGGTGGTCGAAGGAATTCGATGACCCCTACGTCACGAAGAATTTATACACTTCGTTAGTTCGTCCTATTTTAGAATATGGATCTTGCGTTTGGAGAGAAGAACTTTTGCTTTGGCCTTTCTACTTCAATATTAGTTATAATGCATTTTACAAACTTAAATTTGTCACAAATTTTTGCTATGTTGTAGCCCTGAAACTTAACAAATCTGGCTAGAGTCTTGGCTTTGGTTAGAAACATTGGTTTGGGATTATAACACTGGTCGACAAGAAAAATGCCGGCGAATAAAAGCCATTGATTCTGATAGATCTGAACCGGTACATTACTAGTCCGAAACTGAAAAGTTTCCATCACCCACCAATTTTGAGAAAATCGCGGTCAAAGTATCATGCACTGCATGAATCGGCACTTTTCAAGGCTTAATAACTCCCAAACCTTATATTGCCCAGGGCGGGCATTCAGCTTAAAAGGAGCTTTGGCCTTTCTACTTCTATATTAAACAAGAATATCCAATGGGAGACCTCTCGTTCTTTAGTTATATTGCATTTTACAAACTTAGTTTTGTCACAAATTTTTCTATGTTGCAAACGCAAATATTATCTGAAATAATATATGTTAATATATCTAAAACTGAAATAATTCATCTTATGTAATAATAGAAATAATATGTTTTGCTTACCTTACAAACTTACTAAAATGAATTTCACAACTGTGTCAAGCTACTTCCTAATGCAACTAAAGCAAGTAACAAAAAAATGAAAACCCAAGCGCATGTTTTTCATTCTCTTTTCTTCTTATTTGTCTGTGCGTTTCTCTTATTTTTATTCTCTAATTTTCGTTTCAAATGCTGGTTTCGGATATAATACATCTTTATGCGGTCTAATAGAAGCCAGAAAGAGCATAACAAACAATATCAAATTCTGGTTTCGGATAGAATGCATATTTATTCGATTTAAGAGAAGAGACGTTTGCACTTACATATATGAAAGAGAAAGAGAATAAAACAATAACAAATGCAGGTTTCAGATAGAACCGCATATTTATACGTTCTAAGAGAAGCGACGACTGCACGTAACGGAAGCTATAAAAAAAACCTGACTTTTCGGCAAGCGTTCGTGCAATTTACGTATATTCAAGCGTTCTTAGAGAAGCGACAGTTTCACATAATATTTACTTTATAACTAATTTGTTCGCTTCTAGTATACCAACAAAAACACTTGTTATTGCATACATCTAATATGTACATATATATCATAGTTTTCACATTTTTGAGCTAGCGTTGGCGGCATATAGAACCGTTCTAGAACCGTTATTTTTACAACCCATTCTACAAAGTCCGACTGGGGTGGTCCGCACCACTACAGTCACATGCCAACATTGCATTTGTATGTGTGAAAATGGACAATCCATGGCTTGATATGAAAAATGAGATATCTAAAATATTCTTTAATATACCAATAAATAGCTATAGGTTAAAAACTAGCTATTTAACGATAAAAAGGCTAAATCTAGCCACACAATTACAATTTGACTGCACTGATTATTCTGTTCTCTTTTGTGCATACTGTGCTTGAGCGATTGAGAAATTTTCTATCCCTTTGCTAATAAGATTCCTGGAAACAATTTTATTTTATTGTACAGTGTTATGACCAACACTGGTCCTGCGCGTGTAGCCATCAGCTTGGGCCATGTCTCGGCTAGCTCATTGTTTGGATCGTGGATTACATAACCCGACCCACTAACACACATAACAAAACCAAACAAAACAAATAAAACCAAAAAATTATCTTAACGTAGATCACAGCTTAATATTACAGATTAAGGATTTTATATTGCGAGTGGATTGCGCAAGTCTTAATATTAGGCTTGGCCTTATATTTGACGACATCGTCCTTTCACGACTTTAATCTGTGATCCTTCATTATTATAATTTTGTCTTAGGATCACAAATTTGGCCTAGTGACCTCTCAAGCGATCCCTACTCCCTATCCCCGATCCTTGGAGCAAAATTTGTACCCATTTCTATCGTCCTTATGGAGGACAAAGTGTTATTTCAAAATTGGGCGCCATGGCTGTTATGACCAACACAGGTCCAGCGCGTGTAGCCATCGGCTTGGGCCATGTCTCGGCAAACTCATTTGTTTGGTCGTGGATTACATAGCCCGGCCCACTCACACACCAGACGAGAACTCCACGTTCGACAATCGAAAATTTGTATAGGTTAATATCTTTTCGCTTCTGTACTCAAACGTAACATTTTAAGAAGGGTACAACCCACAACGTAAATATTAAAAAAATATATAATAAACAAAAATTCAAACATGTGACTGTGGCTGTGGTTGCGGCTGCGAGCTCGGACAGTGCCGACAAAATTTGTCCGCCGGCTTCTCAAAATTCTGCCTGACCACTTGCAGCTCCAGGACTAAAATCAGAAAGCACCGCCAAAAACAAAACAATTTAATTACGCGAGTCAACCACAAAAATATATTTCGGCAGCCATTAGAGAATTTTGGGTCCGCAAAAAAATGGCGATAGGCCGAAAATAATGGCCTGGCGGTTTTCTCTAGCCTCCTCCTTCGAAGGTCCCCTAGGTCTGGTAGGCTCTAGAAATATATATATATATTTTTTTTATTATACTTTGCTGTTGTTTATTGAATCTTCTCCTTTATGAGACTAACAATATGTGTATCAAATCTTATATAAATAACCTACCTAACAGTCATATGACTGGCACAAAGTTAAATGTCCCTGATAATTATTGCTGGGTTGGATGGTCGTTTCTATGCAGGCGGGTTCTGCTGGAAACCCGAGTCACTTGCCAGATGATTTAGTTTACGTTTAAGTTCTTTATTGTAGGTCGTCTTTGTTTGTCTACTTCATCTTTACTGCAAGAATGCCGAGATCCCTGTGGATGTTTAGGTTGCGAATATACCATGGTTCCCCAGTGATAGTTCTCAGGGTTTTCGATTGTGCTCGCTGGATGATGTCTATGTTGCTGCTGCTCGCGTTCCCCACAACTGGGAGCCATATGTCCAGATAGGCTTGACCTTGTAGTCCAGACGCAGTGGCGATCGGACGTTTAAAATCCAGTGGAGGCGGCTGGCTTTTAGTTTTAGATGGAGTTTCTTGCATTCGATGTGTCTTCGCCAGGTTAGTCGTCAGTCGAGGTGGACGCCGAGATACGTTACTTCGTTGACTTGGGGAATCTGCGTACTATTCAAGAATATTGGAGAGCATGTTTGCCTGTTGAGAGTAAAAGTTATGTGTTTACATTTTGTTCGTTAATTTTAATACGCCAGTCAACTACCATGAGGTTATTTGCTAGCTGTGTTGTTGCTCGGGTTGGCGGCTTAGGATCGCAGTGTTGTCAGCGAACGTGGATGTTGTTAGCCGCTCGTTCGTAGGGATATCCGCTGTATAAAGGACAAACAGAGTAGGCCCAAGTGCACTTCCTTGTGGAACTCCAGCTTCGATAGTGAAGTCGCCAGATGTTGTTGCGTTGCACCTTACTGCGAAAACTCTATTGTAAAGATACGACTCAAGTAGCTTATGAGTGTATGTAGGCAAGTGTATTTTGATTTTATGCATGAGGCCATTTAGCCAGACTCGATCGAAAGCTTGAGATACATCGAGGAATATTGCGCTGCAGTATTCCCCATGCTCGAAGGCTGTGCGTATCTCTGACGTTATTCTGTTGAATTGTTCGATGGTTTTGACGGAAGGCAAATTGATGAGCCCGGATAAAATAGTGTGCTTCCAGATATGGTATTATTCGTGTTAGCATGCATTTCTCGAACAGTTTGGACAGACACGTTAATACACTTATTGGTCTGCAGGATGACGGGACTGTGTGTTCTTTTCCGGGCTTCGGTATCATTATGATGACAGATTTTGACGTGATAACGTCTTATAAATCGATAGAGCAGGCTGCACGCTAGAAAAGCATGATTCATGCGTCGTTACCTCTTCCCATTCCTGCCGCTACACATACAGCGCAAACGTGACGTCAGCAGCAGCAGCAGAGAAGAGAGAGATTGAGAGGTCAAGTGGTTAAAATTTAATGCTTTGCACTGCTCTGGCAACCGTAACGTCTCGCGCGAAGCCAACTTCGTTTTCTCTTACGCACACATGTCATTTTATTTGTGTGGACATCACTGATCTGAGGCTTACCATGTAAGGCTTGAAGTGCAAGCGAGAGCGCGGAACGAGCGACACAGAAGCACAATCGGCCTTTGCGTTCGGCAGCGTTCGACATCCGTCTCTCTCCTACTTGGGTGAGCGATGCCTCTGCGTGGACAGCTGCTATACTATTGTACATTTCCATGTTTTGATCGAGTATCAAGTGCAGTGAAAAGTGAAAGTGGTGTCAATTGTTTATAGCAATGATAATTACAGCGATAAAGGTAATGATTCTTTCGATATTAATTATATATTCAGTGATATATTGTCGAATATTCGTGCTTTTATCATTAAAATGAATAGCATCGGTCCGCTAGTGCAGCGATTGTAGATTATGCTATAATTGTCAAAATTAAAACAATAAGTTAACAGAACTATTTCACGTTGAGAAAAATCAATGGATTAAAACATAAATATTAAATCTTCCACATATCACAACACCGTGTCTGAAATGACAGGTTGGACCAGCCATCTGCCAAAGGGAACATTTTCTCCTATATCAAACACATTGGCTTTTAAAACTAGATTTACGAAAATTTTAATGCTTCCAAATTTTAAATTTTAAATGTAAGATTTATAAACAATAATTTAATCATTGTTTATTCTTATAATGAATTATTTAAAATTATTACTTTTTATAACAAATTACAATTAAATTTGCAAAATAATTAAGTAAATAATTGAAAAATTTAATTATATTATTAAAATAATAAAATCAAAATTTAAATTTTAACAATTGAGTAGAAATTTAAACAATAAATTTTATTCAAGTATTTTGTTGTATTTTTATTTTTTAAATTTAAAATGAAGAATTGAATGAAGAATTTTATGAAAAATTTTTTTATATTGTATCGAACGACGATTTATTTTACAGAACCGCTTACAATTCCAACATGGAAAAAAAATGCTACCATTCCATCAGTATTTTCTTAAGACGTTGTCACGTTCAACTATCGTCAGTAAACCGACTTTACAGACAACCAATTTTTTTTTCCATTTCCTTGGGTAGTAGCCGAGACATATAATCCCATTGAAGATTTTAAAAATAACCTCTATTGCAGAGTTTGGAAGTTCAATTATCATTTTTGGAGTTATTAAGTCATCGCCCGGAGCCTTTTTTGGTTTCAGGTCCCCAATGACTTTTGCGATCTCATTTGGCTGAAACAATGTTGGTATAGACAAAGAATTAGTTTGAATTTGCGGTAGGATAAGTGGACTAGTGGCCGGGTTCGGCTGGAAAACGCTTCGGAGGTGTAAAGCAAATGTTTCGGCTCTGTCTTCTTCGCTCCCCAACAGGCTACCTAACAGGTCACGGCAACCTAAGGTATCACCTTAAGAAATTAAAACTTTCTGAAATCGACACATGTAGATTCTGTGAGCTGGAGCGAGAAACTTCAGAACATGTTCTATGTGAATGCCCTCACTAATCAGACGTCGACTTCAACAACTAGGAGGTGAACTTATACCCCTACAGGATTTGGAAAGAGATAGACCTCGCCAAAGTGCTCTCCTTTATCAGAAGCCTAGGAATAGAGGCTCTACCTTAATCCTACAGGCCGGCACAAAAGACCCAACGTCTGGTCGCGGTGCAATAAGGCCCTAGTAATAATAATAATAATAATGCGGGCCCAGCAACCTGATGATTTCCTTATCGGGGTGACTGTTTCGATTGGAGAGCTTAGGTTTGGGTGAGCCCTCCACAAAGGATGCCTTGTACTGATTGGCGAAAGTTTTTCGATGTACCGTAGTTGTGCGTTTTCAGCGTCTTGTTTCAGAGCTCGATTTAGTAAGCGAGGTGCTTCCTTAAAACGTTGTTTTGAAGATGGCAGTCTGTTGGTTTGCTAAGCACGTCGCAGACGCTCTCTTTTCCAGGACAAGCTGTTCAATTTGTTGATTAGTTTTAAATTTGTTGGGCTGTACGTCCTTTCCTTGTGGTATTGAAATAGTGGCTGCTGCAGTGAGTACGTCTTCAAGAGCATCAGTAGAGCAGTCGATATCCGCTTCGATGTTGAGCTGTGGGGTTAGTTCAATGTGGAAACTTACATATTTCTTATATTTAAGTCAGTTAGTTCTGTGCGACGTCAGTCTGTGGGGATGATTGATAATTTCTGGGCTTTGAAGAAGAGTTATTAGCACTGGCGAATGGTCTGATGAAAGATCCGAAAGCGCTTTGGCACTTATTATGTTGCATGAAATATTTTTGTCACTGCTAGTCTATTAAGTCTGGCATCTTTCTGTGGTCTGCTGGCCAATATGTGGGGCTGCCAGTGGAAACATAGTCCAATTTGTTTCTCAAGTTAATGAATGCATTATATAGTTGCCTTCCTTTGGTGGTCACGAGACGCGATTCCCAGATCATATGCTTGGCATTATAGTCTCCTGCAGCTATAAAGCGATCTCCAAGTGAGTTGTAAAAAATCCATGAATTGACCTTCAGAAATTGTAAAGCGAGGCGGGTAGTAGACAGCGGCTATAGAAAGGTTGCCGCTACCTGACTGCACTTTAATAGACGTCGCCGGCAAGTAATTAGTTGAATACCTTTGGTGAAAGTGGTGCTTGATGCATTCTCTGATTAGGACGCCGGTTCTGCCGTGGGCTTTACCATCTGGATGATCTGTGCGGTAGAAGGCGTAACCTTTTATTTGAAAGCTGTATTTGCTTGTGAGGTGCGTCTCTCCAAGCAGCATAACGTCGATATAATGTTCATTCAGGAACTGTGTTATTTCAAGTTTATGCCGTGAGACGCCATTGGCGTTCCACATGGTTATTCGTAGACTAGACATCAGTTATTTGGCCTGCTGAGTTGCAAGCAACTGTATCACCATGTTCTGGTTTTAAACAAGTGTCTGCATGGTCGTTTTCATAAAGGACATTAATTCCGTCAGTCTTTGTTGCATGGTAAGCATCATAGCTTCCATTGTGCTTTGTGGCTGTCCTGGGGCTTGTTGAACGTTTTCCAGATTAGACTGGAGTGAGTTTTCCATACCTGTTCGAAGGGCATCGGCGTAGAAGAAGCCCTTCTGGGCATTCAGCGGACCAAGTGAGGATCTTGCGACCTTAGCCAAAATACGTCCGGCGTCATTTCTGAATTAGTGAACACGTTTCGTGTATTCTGATGGCGAGTTGCTGTCACTCGTCGCATGCGATTCTTCAGTTCCTTGTAGACCATACAGCCCCTGTAGTTTGCCGTATGGTTTCCACCGCAGTTTCCACATTTTTTCTTCTGGGGTCTTCCCTGTTAGCAGGGCAGTTTGCGGAATTTTGGAAGTGTCCGCAAACTACACAGACTGATAGAAGTGTGCAAAATGTCCTGGTATGTCCATATTCCTGGCAATTTTGCACTGCACTGGGCCGTTTCTTTTATGTGACTCTTCCACCGTAATTCTTCTGTACAATAGGAATTGCAGGTAATAAATGGTATGCACTTCGTATTTCTTCAAGGCTCTGCTGTCAGGCTCCAGCTCGACCTTAAAGAGTGGTTGCGTATTTTTATTTTTGTTTATAATGTTGCTAACGTTTATGCTGAAACCCCTTTTCTTTAAGGGCATCTATAATTTCGTTGTGAGTTACGTCGGGCTCGATTCCTTTTAATACTACATGCAAGCCCTGCTGCTTTTAATTGGTACGTGTAATAATTTATCTTAGCTTCATCCAGGTATTTGGACACTGCTCGGAAATGTTCTTCAGATTTTGTTTGCAGTTTCGTTTCTTGTATATTCCCTTTAGTAAGCGGAACAACATGAAAATTTCCATCCCCGACCAGTGCAACAATTTTGTTGACTAGGGCGTTTGAGCTTTTCTCCCTAATGTGAATTGGTGGGGCTTCGGTTTCTTTTGGGTCTCTTGACCCAGTTCCTGTTGTTCATCCGCTAAAAGGGCAAATCTGTTGTTATTAGATCTCCGGGTTGATCGTTGTCTCTTTGGACACTGTTTATTTTGGCTTATTACCGACCGCGTGGTTCTGCGGGCTAAGCTTGCGCTTAATTTGGATGTAGCGATCTATGCCGGTCTGTATAGCCGGGGCCGCTTGTTGAACATTTGGAGCTTGCAGTTTTGGTTGTTATTGTATTTGCAGTCGATGGCATCGTAGTCGTAACCGCGATACTGGCCGTTGCTGTAAATGTTGCTGTTGCCTTTGCCGCCGTTACTGTAGTTGCTGCTGTTGCTTCTTCCGCCGTCACTGTTTTTTGTTGCTGTTGCTTTTGCTGCAGTTGCAGACATTTTTCAGTGCTTGTTGTTGGGGTTTTGAACTGAGAATAGCAGGTGAGCAAGACCGTGCTCTTTGGCTATCGACCGCCAAACGGTTGCTCTTTGTCGCCGTTTCGTTGTTGATGCGCGTTGAGAAATACGAGAAATAACCGTTACTTGGGCTCACGGAGCTTCTACGCTCTTTCTTTTGTTCGTCGCTCATTGAGCTATTTCGCGTGGCACTTATTTTTATAAAATAATTATGCCCTTGTTTTAATCATTGGAATACTCCAGTATTTTAAACTTTATTTTTGACTTTAAATCATCCACTTTCTATAATTTTCCCGGAGCTCGCGCAAAACACGTCCGCCCTCTACGGAAGTACGAATACATATAAAAAAAAAAAAATTTAAATTTTTCCGTGCTATTATTTTTAGATCTGACCACTCACCTGGATGTTTCGCCAACCCGGCTTCACAGTCTTCCTTTTGATTTGGGATCCGCTCCCCTTGTCGTCTCTGGTCTCTGGCCAATTTGTCAATTATTTAATTTTAATTTGTTCACCCACTGGCGGACGGCTCGAGCAATCATCCTGCAATCGAAGTATCTCGCACTCGTTTCATAAGCAGTGAGTGACACTGGCGGACGGCTCTCGCAATCTGTTAATATCTTATTTAACTCTGGCTGCACTTAATTATTTTTGTTGTGTCATTTGGTAGTTTTTTTTGTCAAGGTCATGAAATGGATACAAAATTATGAAGTCTAGTGTAAGTTAGTTTAGGGCGAAGGCGGGAGCACAATAAAGCTCTCTCTCGCTCTTTGCGATTTCGCCCCGCCTTCGCCAACCTTCGTTAAGCTAGGCTCTAAGCATATAATTGTGAGAATAATATATTGTCGAAAATTTGAAGTCAATGCGCAAACACGTATCTTTTCGTTCTGCCGAATTAAATAATTTCTTGCCACCAAAAGTTTTTCGGTTTTATTCTAATAAACTAATTAGAAATTTCATGGCGCTCCCGGGTGGACAAGAATTATAATAAATAAAGGCAACAAATTAACAGTGACAGTGACACAAACAAATAAAGTGCAATCAAAAATTTTGTTTATTTTTTGTGCTTGTGCTTACAAATTATTGGTTTAAACAAATAATTGTTGCCCGCGTCGCGCTATTGTGCATTAACACTATTCGTGTCGGTCGCGAAAAATCTTTCAGCCTGCGCCGAATTACAGCCATCACCGAGGGATCACTCCAAAGGAAAGTGGCTGTTGGATTTATATATAAATACCGCAATCAGGAGAAAGAGGTATTTGTGCAAAAATTGAAAGCTCGAGTTAAGACAAATTAAATATTTGTTCATTGTTTGTGCTGAAAAATTGCATCTCGCTTTCAATTCTTGGCACATACGTATCAATATAGTAGAGCTAGATTTGCATGTTTAAAATTATTCAACTTATATACATATATATTTGTTTAAAAATACATACATACATACATATCTATATTGAACCGCTTTGGACGCAACATTTATTTGAATTATTTATTGTATTGTATTTCTGCAATCACTGTCGCCCCTCTCCCTCTCTCGCTAAAACTCGCATTAATAGTTGGGAAGTTAATCCAAGCCGCACACTATTACACACACACAAGCCTTATATACAGCAGCTGCAGCGGTGAACTTTTTCGTTTTTCGCTTTCGCTTGTGCACCGGTGCAAACGTTGTTGTTGTTGGGCCCTTTTCGTTTGGCGCGCTCAGATTAGCGGACCGCCAAGTGACGCGCTACCCTGTATTCGGCGGGTATATACTTTTGGCGTCATTTGCACTCACTATTAATATTGATACTGCGTGACTTGATTTTCAATTTAAATCATTTTCGTTGTGGTTCTCATCAGAAAATAAATTAATAAACTATTCGAACATCAATTTATTAATTTGTTAATATTATATATTAATCGATTTTTTGTTTAATTCGATAATTTTGATTCGAAAGTTTATTAAACCTTCGTTGTCGTCGTCTGATTGAGAAGATTATTTTTCGGCCATTTAATTATTTATTTTCGAATTTTAATAAATAAATAACTTTAGGTACAATGAGTACAGAATCAAAAATAGGTCAGTTCTGGAAGAGCTGAAAAGCAAGCTCAAAATCGGGTTAAAACTATTAGCCGCTTGAACGACCGTTTAGAACAGGGTTCGATTCCGATCCTCGAAGAAGAATTAAAATGTCGACTCGAAAACTTAAGTGCTTCAATTAATAAGGCAAATCAATTGCAAGAACAGATAGAAGACATAGATAGTGAAGATGAATTTGGCGACGAGTTGGAAGAGTTATGTATAGTGACCAAGGCAAAATAATGTCGCTTTTAGCTGCCTTAAAACAGCCAGCAAAACGAATCTTCTGGATTAGCTGCTGTACCACCAACTCGTGCGCGACTTCCGAATTTGGCATTGCCAAAATTTAGTGGAAATTATTCGGAGTTTAAAAATTTCATCAGCCTGTTCGAAACTTTGGTCCATAAAGACGCCAGCATTCCAGTTATCGAAAAATTTAACCATTTAATTTATTGTCTCTCTGGTGAAACTTTAGGAACAATTAAAGCTTACCAAGTCACCGAGAGCAACTACGAAAAGGCAATGGCCAGCTTAAAAAGGTTTACGATAACGAATGCCTAATCTTTATGAATAATATTTCAACATTGTTTAGTCTTCCGAAAATATCGCATCAGTCCGCATCCTCCTTGAGAAACCTTATCGATACTGTTTCGTCGATTTACGGTTCTCTGTTATCGATAGGAGATGATACAAAATTTCGAATGCAATGTTGATTTATTTGGTATTGAATCGAGTCGACCCAGTGACCAAACAAAATGGGAGGAACAGCTCGATTATGAAACTTTGCCGCTTTGGTCCGATTTTGAAAAATGCTGAATCGCCGATATCAGCATCTGTCCGCTGAAGAGTCGAATAAGCCAAAGCAAGACAAATTAGTGTCGAGCAAGCAACATAACCGTAGCTCATTTTCGTGTTCCTCCTCCAACAGTAAGCCTCAGCAAACTTGTAGCTACTGCAATGCAGCAGATCATTCACTAACAAGTTGTAGTCCGTTTGGGCGTCTTGCTGTCATGCAAAGGTTCGAGTTTGTTAAGTCTGCCTCCTTATGTATCAATTGTCTGCAAAGGGCCATACTGTTTCAAAATGCAAAGGCAAAAGGTGTCGAGCTTGCGACCGTTCGCATCACATTCTACTCCACAGATATACAGTGCCTGATAACAGTTTAGCGTTGCCACCCCCAAGAGAGTATCTCCTCCTTTTAACCAAGATCAGCCTTCCACGTCACATGTTTTGCATGCCACGTCATTGGACAGGGTGATTTTGGCTACGATCGATCGTAAGTGTCCGAACAAAGAGCGGTGACTACGTGTTAGCGAGCACTGCTGGACTCTGGGTCCCAGATAAATTTTATAACGGAAGAACTGGCTAACCGCTTACAGATCCGTAGAGAGGAGTCGTGTATCAACTTACTTGGTATTGGCGAGTCCAATTCTCAAGTGAAGAAAAGGTACACACAGTGGTGAAGTCGCGAATAAATGGTAGTGAGTTCTCTTTCGATTTCTGGATCATGAAATCTATCTCCGGTTATCATCCTGATCAATCGGTGAATATCAGTGATTGGAAGATCCCAAAGAACCTACCATTAGCAGACCCTTACTTTTACAAGTCTCAAAAATTGATATGTTAATAGGAGCAGAATCATTTTTCGAATTGCTAGCTGTTGGTCAAATTAGACAAGGTCCTGACTATCCAACTCTGCAAAAGATCCTTCTTGGTTGGGTTGTCTCGGGCAGATACAAATCTTCCATCCCGAAACAAGTTGTGAATAGTTTCAGTTGTAGTGAAGAGCCCTTAGTATCGATTGAGAGCACACTACAGAAGTTTTGGTCACTGGAGGAAATGCCATCTCCAAAGAAAATTCTATCGCCTGAGCACAAGTTATGTGAAGACCATTACCGAAAGACTACTCAGGTATTGCCATCAGGTCGGTTCGAAGTAAGGCTGCCGTTTAAGTCCGATCCAAATGGGTTAGGCAACTCCTTTGAGGTTGCAAAACGGCGGTTTTGTCGCTTGAGAGAAGGTTGTCTCGAGATCCTAACATGAAAGCTATGTACTTGGAATTCATGGAAGAATATCTCGCCCTAGGTCATATGTCGCCTACAGACAACAAAATTCCTTCCGCTCCACACTATGTCATACCTCATCAGTGTGTTTTGAGGCCCCAGAGTACGTCCACTAAGCTACGCGTCGTTTTCGATGCGTCTTGCAAGACGTCGTCTCAAGTGGCCTTAAATGACATCCTGATGGTTGGGCCGACAATTCAAGAAGAGTTGTACTCCACTCTACTCCGCTTCCGGCTGCACAGGTATGCCCTGACTGCCGATGTAAAAAGATGTATCGCCAAGTGATGGTTCATGAAGCGGATAGGCAGTTTCAACTCATAGTGTGGAGAAGAGACCCTCTGAATCCTTGAGATTGTACAAGCTCAACACCGTAACGTATGGTACTGGACCAGCCCCATTTCTGGCTATTCGGTGTTTAAAAGGTTGAGTGAATCAGCAAAACTTTCATTCCCTAGAGCCGCTGACGTAATTGGATCCGATTTTTACGTCGATGACATGTTAACTGGTGCTGCATGCGTAGAGGAGCTAAAGACGATCAAGTCTGAAGTGTCTCAGGTTCTTCAAACAGCAGGATTTGAATTGACAAAGTGGTTTTCAAACTCACCTGAGGTCACTGCATCTGAGAGCACAGTTAAGTCGATACCTATCTCGGATTCAGAGTCAACGAAGGCGTTAGGAATTTCGTGGTTGCCAAGCGAAGATGCCTTTAAATTCAAAATTGACACATCTGTCATGGGTCTCCGAGCGACAAAACGGAACATACTATCGGTAACATCGAAGCTGTTCGACCCCTCGGCTTATTAAGTCCCATAGTAATTAAAGGAAAGATCCTATTGCAGGAACTTTGGCTTAATAAGTTAGATTGGGATGAGTCAATTCCTATACATTTGGAAACAGCATGGAATATGCTAAAAGCACCCTTCTCAACTGGACGAGATATCTATTCCTCGGTTTGTGCATACCGAACCGATGTCACCGGTACAGTTGCATGCCTTTGCCGACGCATCCATGAGAGCATATGGAGCCTGCGTCTATATTCGTAGCAAAACTGCCGAAGGTTTCAAACTATCGTTGTTGACTTCCAAGTCTAAAGTAGCGCCGCTCAAGACTAAAACGCTCCCTAGGCTTGAGTTATGTGCCGCTCACCTTCTCGCAGATCTCTGCCATAGAATCAAACCCTTATTAAAAGTCCCTATCGAACGAATAGTATACTGGTCGGATTCTGAAGTTACTCTTCATTGGATTCGATCTCATCCATCTTCGTTGTCGACATTCGTTTCGAACAGGGTAGCGGAGATTCAAGAATGGATAGGAGAAGCTACATGGCGGCATGTACCAACAAAGCAGAACCCAGCAGATATTGTTTCGAGAGGTTGTGACGTCGACGAACTTGGGCAGTCAATCTGGTTTACTGGACCAACGTTTTTGAAGGACGAGGAAGAAAACTGGCCCAAAATGCACATTTCGAGCTGGAAGAGGAAGTCTTGCGACAGGAGGCAAGGAAGACTAAGGTCGGACTGACCGCTGCTGTGCAAACTTCAGAGTTGCTGGATGTCATCGAGGATTTTCGTCACACCTCAAACTGCTAAGGGTGTTCGCTTATATGTTCCGCTTCATAAGAAAATGCAAAGACAAGAGTATAGTTTTCGAAAAACTCTGTCTCCGACTGAATACATTGAAGCTTTTAATAAAATTGTTGAAATAGTACAAAAGCACGAGTATCCAATAGAAATCGAAAAGTTCGTAAAGGCGCCAATGTTGGCCCTAGTCTTCAACGTTTGAACCCTTTCATTCATGAAGATACGGGCACTTGGTGCAAATTTTCGTTGTTGCGAGTTGGGGGCGACTAGCTAAAGCTCCTATATCGTATGATGCCAAGTTTCCCTTGCTGTTGACGAAACGCTCCCACTTTGTGCAAAGCTACGTCCGGCATCTGCACCATTCAAACTTTCATATCGGTCCACGAGCACTTGTGAGCATCCTACGACAGCGTGTTTGGATCGTAAACGCTCAGGAACTCTGCAGTCAGACAGTTCGATCATGTGTGCTCTGCTTTAAATGCAAGCCTCGACTGATGACACAAATCATGGGAAACTTACCCGCAGATAGACACCGTGCTCTCCGCCCATTTGCGATATGTGGCGTTGATTTTGTGGCCCTGTCTATACGACTTTAAAACTTCGAGGAAGGCCTCCGTACAAGTCTTACATTGCCCTGTTTGTTTGCTTTGCGTCCAAGGCGGTTCACTTAGAAATTGTTTCAGATCTAAGCACTGACTCCTTTTATTGGCTCTTCAAAGGTTTATTGGTCGCCGGGGATGCCCCAAACAATTCATTGCGACAACGCGACGAACTTCGTCGGAGCAAGTCGCCACTTCCAGGCTCTTCGCGAAAGAATCGAGGAGCAAGCGGACGCGATTCGCGAATTCGCATCAAGAAGAGGATGCGAATTTGCGTTCACACCCCTCGGGCTCCGCACATGGGCGGACTATGGGAGGCAGGTGTCAAAACTGCCAAGCACCTACTCCTACGAGCGGTGGGCAGCGCGCTCCTCAACGCAGAAGAGCTGGGGACACTCCTCGTCGGGATCGAAGCCGTGATGAACTCGCGGCCTCTCGAAGCGATCAGCCAGGACCCAAGCGACGGAGAGGCGCTAACTCCCGGACACCTGCTGACAGGCGGGCCGCTCTCGCAGCACCAGCACTCCGGACCCCGGACCAGGCGGGTCTCAGTTGCTTGCGGCGATGGCGGCTTGTCTCGTCAGTCAGGCAAACGTTCTGGCGGCGATGGTCCCGGGAGTATGTGCTGGGCCTACAAATTCGGGGCAAGTGGCATCAGCAGCAGGACAACATCAAGGAGGGACAGCTCGTCGTCGTGGCAGAAGACAACCTGCCGCCTCAAGAGTGGCTCCTGGGAAGGATAATCGCGACACACGCAGGAGAGGACGGCATGGTCAGGGTCGTCGATCTTAGGAGGAGCGATGGCGGAGTGTTCAGGAGAGCAATCCACAAGCTGGCGCCACTACCAGTGGTTTGAAGCCGTGCAGGCGTTCAACGGGGCCGGTGTTGTGTCATTTGGTAGTTTTTTGTCAAGGTCATGAAATGGATACAAAATTATGAAGTCTAGTGTAAGTTAGTTTAGGGCGAAGGCGGGAGCACAATAAAGCTCTCTCTCGCTCTTTGCGATTTCGCCCCGCCTTCGCCAACCTTCGTTAAGCTAGGCTCTAAGCATATAATTGTGAGAATAATATATTGTCGAAAATTTGAAGTCAATGCGCAAACACGTATCTTTTCGTTCTGCCGAATTAAATAATTTCTTGCCACCAAAAGTTTTTCGGTTTTATTCTAATAAACTAATTAGAAATTTCAATTTTAGTTATCCTCAAATTCGTCTGCCCGATTTGAAACAAGAAAGGAAGCGCAAGCCTGTTTCTACTTTTCACTCAAACCGGGTTAACGAACGGGGTTGGCAGCCCTGTTTCGACCTATCTCCCTACTCCTAGCCACATCTCTACCGGCCTATCGATAGGTCCGTCGCCACTCGATATTTCGGACATAACAACAATCGACTCGGCTGGTGATGCTAATTAAGAATATATATACTTTATGGGGTCGGAGATGCCTCATTCTGCCTGTTACATACATTATCGGTTGGCACTAACTTATAATACAGTTGTACTCTATGGGTACCGGGTATAATAAAATACTTAGAAATTATGGCGTGGGATTTTGTCACATAAGCAGTGGCAAATTATTAGAAATAAAAGGAAAAATATATTTCGCGACAAAAGTCTTCTTAATCATTTGGTATTGTCCGATGAAATATGTGAAGCTTGTTTAAATGGTAAAAGCTATATTATGCCGACTTTGTTTGTAGTTCTGTCAGATGATTGGGGCGCAATTACACCTGTAACAATAAATGACAAAACATATTTTGGCATTTTTGTAGATAAATTACACACTACTGTGTAACATATTAAATAAAGCACAAATCAGATGTATTTACAATGATTTAAGATTTTTAGCAAAAAGCGAATCACATTTTAATCTCAAAATTACAATGGGAGAGAATATTTGTCCTAAAAGTGGTGGTTTTGTCCAAAAGGTATTTCTTACGAAATGCATAACAAAATGTATAGTCCCTTGATGCCCAAGCCATTGCTCATCAAGCTTAATTTGTTTTTGCAATTGCTCTTGCTATAGGAAGAGAAACTGCCATATGCATGTGCGGCTCACTCCATTGACAAAACAGACTACACTAACAATTTTTCGTGTTCTCTTTGTTCTCCGCGCCTTCGTTGAACAGGGCAACAACACTTCCATAGGCTTTACCGTTAACTCGCTAATCCGAATGTAAATTGTTGTTGGATCTTGGCACAATCTACATTGCAAGAAATCAGTCGTACTTTTCGTTGCAGACCAGATGGTTGTCATCGCAGAGACTAATCTATATATATAAAAGAAAGTCGTGTTAGTTACTGATTTTATATCTCAAGAACGGCAAAACAGATTTGGGTGTAAATTGGTAGGGAGGTTGCTTAGAGCCAGGGAAAGGTTTACCACAAACAAAATTCAGGAAAATGTTCAACAGGAATGCAGAAAAACCGGGAAAGTTTTTTACAACTTTAACAAAAATCTCTAATCAAGTAACCATTCGATTACATGTTGTTACATTGTTTGACAGCTTCTTATTGTAATCTGTTCAGTTTTGGGGTAAAAGTTATTCGTTTGTTAACAGTTCGATTGGAAACACGTTTATTGTTCAGTTTTGTTGTAAAATTTATTCGTTTGTTAACAGTTCAGTTGGAAACACGTTTATTGTGCAAACTTTTATTAAATTTCAACAGCAACCATTTGTCTTGAAGGTGGTAAGTTGATCTGTGTAAACTATGAGGATTGTGCATTTGAGGTTAAATTCACCAGTCTGTCCATAGTCTAAAATGCCTAGAAGACGACGTGGAAACATCGGCCGCCGTACAAGACATGCAAGCCAGCAACAAGTGTATACACAGCAACGAAATACTGCAAATGAAAGAACTGAAGAACATACACGTGAACAGCGCCGCGAAAGTATGGCTCGACTTCGTGCTTCTCAATCACAAGAGCAAAGTGAAGCAGCCCGTGAAACAGCTCGGTTGGCAATGCGGAATCGTCGAGCGAACAACAGAGGTCAATGGTGAAGAAACCACAAAGAAAGTTAGCTCAATGAATTATTACGCATATCGTTTGATGATTCGTCAAAATGCTGACAACATTCAAATCAATTGACTGCGTCACAAATGAAGATGAAGCCACCAACTATCCCATTGAATTTTTAAACTCTTTGGACGTGCCTGGTTTACCACCACACAATTTACGCCTAAAGGTTGGCTCCGTAATAATCATGCTACGAAACATAAACCAACCAAAACTGTGCAACGGTACGCGTTTGGTGGTTAAAAATTGATAAACAATGTCATTTACGCCACGATAATGATAGGAAAATTCAAAGGTGAGAAATTCTTATTCCGAGAATCCCGATGATCCCAAACGATATGCCCTTTGAATTTAAAAGACTTCAATTTCGATACGTCTTGCATTTGCAATGACCATTAACAAATCACAAGGCCAATCCTTAAAAGTTTGTGGCTTAAACCTAGAAAATCCATGTTTTCTCATGGCCAATTATACGTGGCATGTTCACGGGTCGGAAGACCATCTGCGTTGTTTGTTTTGCGCATGATAAAACAAAAATATCGTTTATCACAAGGTACTTAAGTGAAGAGCAACCAAACTGCGTTCTGAGAAGTACATCTATGGCTATGGTAATCAAACAAAAACATCGTGTTTCATAAAGCACTACAGTGATTTGTTAATAATTATGATTCTCATGATAAACAATAAACCGTTTACTTTTAAATCCTTATATAATGTTTTTTTAATTTTTTTTTTTTACAACACCCTATCACGGGTGTCTGTCGGGTCCGCCGCTGCAACGCGTGGCTGGGTTAGCTAGTTCTATATAAATTTCTACTTATGTTTGCGAAAGTGCGTTTTCAATATTGAAACAAATAAAAACCGTGCAAGGCTTACAATCATTGGGAGTCCTTTTTAAAATTATCTTTGACAAAAATTAATATAATTATTGACAATTTTTTATGTAGTTATTAAGAAAATAGGATTATGAGAATGTTTTTTTATTTTTTTCGTTTTGCTTATCTTTTATTCATTACAATTTTTCAGTGTAGAAACTTAAAATAAAAAAAGTTCCCTCCTATGTATTTGTGTTTTTATTTGTGCGTATTGGTGAGTTTCTCTGCCATAAGCAGCATTTGGTCACCCTGGTATAATCTAACACACTTAAAATTATTTGGTTCTACTGTGTACGTTCACATAAAAACAAGGAAAAGAAAAGTTGATGATAAATCCTTCAAACCCAAATGGTTTAAAGTTGTGGGATTCTATAAATCTGAAATTCAGGAGGAAGCTGTTAAAGTAGAATTAAATGCTGATGAAATAAATAATACTTGAAAATGGTAAAGAAACTTGAAAACAAAAATATTGTGGGCAGTAAATGGGTATTTTCTCTAAAATATGATGGACTAGGAAATCCAACCAAATACATTGCGCGATACATAAGTATCAAATGACTATGATGAAACCTAGGTGCTACACCCAGAAAAATCTATTGCCTAAAATGCCGCCAAATTGCCTAAAATTTTAGTCCATGGAGTCGAGGTATAGTCCACGGAGTCGAAGTATTTATTGCCTAAAATTTAGCAAAATTCTATATTTTAGGTAATAAAACTGACTTAAACTTTAGGCAATATTTCTACAAAATATACGATGCCCAAAATTATTTTTAATTTAAAATACAGGCTAAAACTAGATTTTAAAATTTAATAAAATTTTTTTTTATAGGAAGAGGTTTACAAAATATCCGTTATGGCCTAAATTAATGTAATATTTAATATGATTTGTGAAACCTTAGGTTTCATACACCCAGAAAAAAATCTTCATAGAATCGATACGATTGTTACATGAATTGTATACTTTCGAGTATTAAAAATTTCTTTCTAAGATGCTTATTGATTTTAAACTTTTGAAAGTATAAAAATTATACTAATAATACTAATTCGTATAAGTTTTATACTGTGCAGTATAAATTCTATCCTCTTGCATATAAATGCTAAACCATTTCGTATAAACTCTATACAACGCTAATATAAATTCCATATTTTTTTAATAAAACCAGCTTTTCGCCCGTATATCTAAAAATCGTAAAAGTTTATTTGTTTCGCTATTATTGCTCGTTTCGACAATAGCTTTATTATCAACGGTTGGTGGTTTCAAATTAATGTTATATTTTATTATATTATATATTACATACATGGCAATTTTTGCACTGCACTGGGCCGTTTCTTTTATGTGACTCTTCCACCGTAATTCTTCTGTACAATGGGAATTGCAGGTAATAAATGGTATGCACTTCGTATTTCTTCAAGGCTCTGCTGTCAGGCTCCAGCTCGACCTTAAAGAGTGGTTGCGGCTTTTTATTTTTGTTTATAATGTTGCTAACGTTTATGCTGAAACCCCTTTTCTTTAAGGGCATCTATAATTTCGTTGGGAGTTACGTCGGGCTCGATTCCTTTTAATACTACTTGCAAGCCCTGCTGCTTTTAATTGGTACGTGTAATAATTTATCTTAGCTTCATCCAGGTATTTGGACACTGCTCGGAAATGTTCTTCAGATTTTGTTTGCAGTTTCGTTTCTTGTATATTCCCTTTAGTAAGCGGAACAACATGAAAATTTCCATCCCCGACCAGTGCAACAATTTTGTTGACTAGGGCGTTTGAGCTTTTCTCCCTAATGTGAATTGGTGGGGCTTCGGTTTCTTTTGGGTCTCTTGACCCAGTTCCTGTTGTTCATCCGCTAAAGGGCAAATCTGTTGTTATTAGATCTCCCGGGTTGATCGTTGTCTCTTTGGACACTGTTTATTTTGGCTTATTACCGACCGCGTGGTTCTGCGGGCTAAGCTTGCGCTTAATTTGGATGTAGCGATCTATGCCGGTCTGTATAGCCGGGGCCGCTTGTTGAACATTTGGAGCTTGCAGTTTTGGTTGTTATTGTATTTGCAGTCGATTGCATCGTAGTCGTAACCGCGATACTGGCCGTTGCTGTAAATGTTGCTGTAGCCTTTGCCGCCGTTACTGTAGTTGCTGCTGTTGCTTCTTCCGCCGTCACTGTTGTTGTTGCTGTTGCTTTTGCTGCAGTTGCAGACATTTTTCAGTGCTTGTTGTTGGGGTTTTGAACTGAGAATAGCAGGTGAGCAAGACCGTGCTCTTTGGCTATCGACCGCCAAACGGTTGCTCTTTGTCGCCGTTTCGTTGTTGATGCGCGTTGAGAAATACGAGAAATAACCGTTACTTGGGCTCACGGAGCTTCTACGCTCTTTCTTTTGTTCGTCGCTCATTGAGCTATTTCGCGTGGCACTTATTTTTATAAAATAATTATGCCCTTGTTTTAATCATTGGAATACTCCAGTATTTTAAACTTTATTTTTGACTTTAAATCATCCACTTTCTATAATTTTCCCGGAGCTCGCGCAAAACACGTCCGCTCTCTACGGAAGTACGAATACATATAAAAAAAAAAATTTTAATTTTTCCGTGCTATTATTTTTAGATCTGACCACTCACCTGGATGTTTCGCCAACCCGGCTTCACAGTCTTCCTTTTGATTTGGGATCCGCTCCCTTGTCGTCTCTGGTCTCTGGCCAATTTGTCAATTATTTAATTTTAATTTGTTCACCCACTGGCGGACGGCTCGAGCAATCATCCTGCAATCGAAGTATCTCGCACTCGTTTCATAAGCAGTGAGTGACACTGGCGGACGGCTCTCGCAATCTGTTAATATCTTATTTAACTCTGGCTGCACTTAATTATTTTAGTTCTCCTCAAATTCGTCTGCCCGATTTGAAACAAGAAAGGAAGCGCAAGCCTGTTTCTACTTTTCACTCAAACCGGGTTAACGAACGGGGTTGGCAGCCCTGTTCCGACCTATCTCCTACTCCTAGCCACATCTCTACCGGCCTATCGATAGGTCCGTCGCCACTCGATATTTCGGACATAACAACAATCGACTCGGCTGGGTGATGCTAATTAAGAATATATATACTTTATGGGGTCGGAGATGCCTCATTCTGCCTGTTACATACATTATCGGTTGGCACTAACTTATAATACAGTTGTACTCTATGGGTACCGGGTATAATAAAAATACTTAGAAATTATGGCGTGGGATTTTGTCACATAAGCAGTGGCAAATTATTAGAAATAAAAGGAAAAATATATTTCGCGACAAAAGTCTTCTTAATCATTTGGTATTGTCCGATGAAATATGTGAAGCTTGTTTAAATGGTAAAAGCTATATTATGCCGACTTTGTTTGTAGTTCTGTCAGATGATTGGGGCGCAATTACACCTGTAACAATAAATGACAAAACATATTTTGGCATTTTGTAGATAAATTACACACTACTGTGTAACATATTAAATAAAGCACAAATCAGATGTATTTACAATGATTTAAGATTTTTAGCAAAAAGCGAATCACATTTTAATCTCAAAATTACAATGGGAGAGAATATTTGTCCTAAAAGTGGTGGTTTTGTCCAAAAGGTATTTCTTACGAAATGCATAACAAAATGTATAGTCCCTTGATGCCCAAGCCATTGCTCATCAAGCTTATTTTGTTTTGCAATTGCTCTTGCTATATGAAGAGAAACTGCCATATGCATGTGCGGCTCACTCCATTGACAAAACAGACTACACTAACAATTTTTCGTGTTCTCTTTGTTCTCCGCGCCTTCGTTGAACAGGGCAACAACACTTCCATAGGCTTTACCGTTAACTCGCTAATCCGAATGTAAATTGTTGTTGGATCTTGGCACAATCTACATTGCAAGAAATCAGTCGTACTTTTCGTTGCAGACCAGATGGTTGTCATCGCAGAGACTAATTTCTATATAAATTTCTACTTATGTTTGCGAAAGTGCGTTTTCAATATTGAAACAAATAAAACCGTGCAAGGCTTACAATCATTGGGAGTCCTTTTAAAATTATCTTTGACAAAATTAATATAATTATTGACAATTTTTATGTAGTTATTAAGAAAATAGGATTATGAAAATGTTTTTTATTTTTTTCGTTTTGCTTATCTTTTATTCATTACAATTTTTTCAGTGTAGAAACTTAAAATAAAAAAAGTTCCCCTATGTATTTGTGTTTTTATTTGTGCGTATTGGTGAGTTTCTCTGCCATAAGCAGCATTTGGTCACCCTGGTATAATCTAACACACTTAAAATTATTTGGTTCTACTGTGTACGTTCACATAAAAACAAGGAAAAGAAAAGTTGATGATAAATCCTTCAAACCCAAATGGTTTAAAGTTGTGGGATTCTATAAATCTGAAATTCAGGAGGAAGCTGTTAAAGTAGAATTAAATGCTGATGAAATAAATAATACTTGAAAAATGGTAAAGAAACTTGAAAACAAAAATATTGTGGGCAGTAAATGGGTATTTTCTCTAAAATATGATGGACTAGGAAATCCAACCAAATACATTGCGCGATACAAAAGTATCAAAATGACTATGATGAAACCTAGGTGCTACACCCAGAAAAATCTATTGCCTAAAATGCCGCCAAATTGCCTAAAATTTTAGTCCATGGAGTCGAGGTATAGTCCACGGAGTCGAGGTATTTATTGCCTAAAATTTAGCAAAATTCTATATTTTTAGGTAATAAAACTGACTTAAACTTTAGGCAATATTTCTACAAAATATACGATGCCCAAAATTATTTTTAATTTAAAATACAGGCTAAAATTAGATTTTAAAATTTAATAAAATTTTTTTATAGGAAGAGGTTTACAAAATATCCGTTATGGCCTAAATTAATGTAATATTTAATATGATTTGTGAAACCTTAGGTTTCATATACCCAGAAAAATCTTCATAGAATCGATACGATTGTTACATGAATTGTATACTTTCGAGTATTAAAATTTCTTTCTAAGATGCTTATTGATTTTAAACTTTTGAAAGTATAAAAATTATACTAATAATACTAATTCGTATAAGTTTTTATACTGTGCAGTATAAATTCTATCCTCTTGCATATAAATGCTAAACCATTTCGTATAAACTCTATACAACGCTAATATAAATTCCATATTTTTTAATAAAACCAGCTTTTCGCCCGTATATCTAAAAATCGTAAAAAGTTTATTTGTTTCGCTATTATTGCTCGTTTCGACAATAGCTTTATTATCAACGGTTGGTGGTTTCAAATTAATGTTATATTTTATTATATTATATATTACATACATGAATGACAAATAAACATAAGACGACATAAACTGAAAATTTGCCTTACACAGGGCTCGAACTCTCAACCTAATGCATGGCATGCGAACGTCTTACCACTTCAGCCAATCGGCATCACATAAGAAAGCGTTATAAATAGCCATATGAGGATGCATTTGCGGGCGAGGAACATTAACCATATAAAATCTATTTATAGCTTCACCAAGACTTGACAAAATCCCTATCGCGACAAACAGAATACCACTAAATTCCTGCCACATGTTATCAAATTTTTGATGTGTGTTTGTGCGTAGAGGAGAAAATACTGCTTTGGGGACTTTAGTTCAATTAGTAGACGCGTTTGATTAGTCCACTTCAATAATATTCTGAATTTAATGATTTTTCCAAGTCTCCTTTCGCTGGGTGCCAATCGATCATCTTTACAATTACTATGTTGTTTACTTGTAAATTTTCCTGCTCCTTTATCCAAAAATTGACGGAGTAATTTTTGTCCTTGGAGGAATTGTGTAGTAAGCGGCGCATCCTTAGCGGTAATACCAGGGGTGCCAATAGCGAGTCCCCAAACAAGAAATGTGTCGGTGTAAGCATAGACAGATCATCTGGTTCAGTGGACAAAGCGGTCAAAAACTTAGCCAGGCTCTATCTGTGTTAAACGGTCATCTTCTGTCCTTAGAAGACTCGATTTAAATGAGATTTAACTGCTTTCACATTGGCTTACCATAAGCCTTCAGAGTTTGGGCTATGTGGTGGGTTGAAATGCCACTAAGTCTGACGAAGCGCTAGCAAAGGGACTACTTCTTTAGAAAGTTCATGTAGAAATTTGTAGTTCCAGCTCTGAAGTGCTGTATCAGCTCCAATAAAATTGGTGCCGCAATCGCTATACATGTGCTGGCAGTATTCACGACGGGCAATTTAGGGCCATTAGAAAGTGTTCTGTTGAAAAATCCGTCACAGCTTCGAGATGAATTCCCGAAAATCCATGACGCGAATAAAGAAGTTTCACTTCAAAAGTGACAGTATACACCCAAGTCGAAAATGGATGGAGGTGTTCGTTACAAAGAAAAATAACAACAACAACAACGATAACTCTTTACGAAATTATAATAGCCACAACAACAACAACAATAACTCTTTCCGAAATAGGGTTGCCAGATCGTAAAAATATTTTATGGAAAAAAACTTAACTTTAAATGGTCGCACTTATATAAGAGAGAAAAAATCAAAAACAATAACAAATGCTGGTTTCGGATAGAACCGCATATTTATGCGTTCTGAGCGATGATTGCACGTAACCGAAGCTATAAAAAACCTGACTTTTCAACAAGCGCGCGGGTAATTTACTTCCAAAATAACGTATTTTATGCGTTCTTAGAGAAGCAACAGTTTCACATTATATTTACTTTATAACTAATTTGTTCGCTTCTTATATACCAACAAAAACACTTGTTATTGCATACATCTAATATGTATATATCATTGTTCTGACATTTTTGAGCTAGCGTTGGCGGCATATAGAACCGTTCTAGAACCGTTCTTTTTACAAGTCATTCTATAAAGTCCGACTGGGGTGGTCCGCACCACTACAGTCACATGCCAAGATTGCATTTGTATGTGTGAAAATGAACAATCCATGGCTAGATATAAAAAAGAGATATCTAAAATATTCTTTAATATACCAATAAATAGCTATAGGTTAAAACTAGCTATTTAACGCTTAAAAGGCTAAATCTAGCCACACAGTTACAATTTGACTGCACTGATTATTCTGTTCTCTTTTGTGCATACTGTGCGTGAGCGATTGAGAAATTTTCTATTCCTTTGCTAATAATTAGATTCCTGGAAACACTTTTATTTTATTATACAGTGAATTCTTTTTGCAGCTGCCCCTATCTCTAACATTACACGCACATATTTCCACTAACGCGCCGGATCCCTTCCCTCCTTTCTTTTCCAAAAATTACTCCATTTTATTTCCCCTTTTTTCCGTTTTAATTTATTATTTAATATTATTTAAACCTTTTTAAATAACGGAGAGACCTTTTATCTTTAGCCAACCGAAGATTTGTTTAGGGTAATATCTTTTCGCTTCTGTACTCAAACGTAAAATTTTAAGAAGGGCCCACTCACAAAATATACATAAATAAATAAGTAAATATGGATAAGAATTTCGAAATTAATATGGATATAAATAAATAAAACAAACAAATAAAATAAATACATCAAATAAAATTTTAACAAATAAAGAAAAAAACTAACTATAAAACTATAAAAAACTATCTGAAGCCTTTGGTAGCTCCCGGTGCCGCCACTAGAGAGGCGTGTCGGTCTTCCAGGCGACGAAAAATTTTAAGATGTAATGGCTGTGGTTGATGCTGCGAGCTTGGACAGTGGCGACAAAATGGGTCCGCCGGCTTCTCAAAATTCTGCATGACCACTTGCAGCTCAAGGACTAAAATCAGAGAGCACCGCCAAAAACAAGATTTATCTTCGTCCAGCAACCATACCAAAATTTAATTACGAGAGTCAACCACAAAAATATATTTTGGCAGCCATTAGAACAAATTTTGGGTCCGCAAAATATATGGCGCCAGGCCGAACAATAATGACCTATCGTTTTCCTCTAACCTTTTCTTCGAAGGTCCCTGGGTCTGGTCGGCTCTAGAAATAATAGCAAAAAAATTGAAATTTTTCTGTGTTATTATTTCTTAGATTTAACCACTCACCAGGATGTTGTGGCAACCCGGCTTCCCAGTCTTCCTTTTGAGTTGGGATCCGCTCCTTGTTGTCTCTGGTCTCTGGCCAATTTTTCATATAATTAATTTTAATTTATATTTTAATTTGTTCACCCACTGGCGAGCTGCTCTCGCAATTTGTTAATATCTTTGAATTTTCTAATTAGTTTATTCGAATTAGTTTATTAACGAAAACCGAAAACTTTGGGTGGCAAGAAATTACTTTTAATTCGGCAGAACGAAAAATACGTGTTTGCGCTTCGACTTCAATTATACGACAATATATTCTTCTAACAATTATATGCTTAGAGCCTAGCTTAACGAAGGTAGGCGAAGGCGGGGCGAAATCGCAAGAGAGAGATCTTTATTGTGCTCCCGCCTTCGCCCTAAACTAACTTACACTAGACTTCAAAATTTTACATCCATTTCATGAGACTGACAACAAAATGACACAACACCGTCCCCGTTGAACGCCTGCACGGCTTCAAACCACTGGTAGTGGCGCCAGCTTGTGGATCGCTCTCCGGAACACTCCACCATCGCTCCTCCGAAGATCGACGACCCTGACCATGCCATCCTCTCCTGCGTGTGTCGCGATGATCTTTTCCAGGAGCTACTCTTGAGGCGGAAGGTTGTCTTCTGCCACGACGACGAGGTGTCCCTCCTTGACATTGTCCTGCTGCTGATGCCACTTGCCCCGAATTTGTAGGCCCAGCACATACTCCCGGGACCATGGTCGCCAGAACGTTTGCCTGACTGACTGAGACCCGCCTGGTCCGGGGTCCGGAGTGCTGGTGCTGCGAGGAGCGGCCCGCCTGTTAGCTGGTGTCCGGAAGTTAGCGCCTCTCCGTCGCTTGTGTCTCTGGCTGAGCGCTCCGAGAGGCGCGGGAGTTCCCTTCGATCCCGACGACGACTGTCCCCAGCTCTTCCGCGTTGAGGAGCGCGCTGGCCACCGCTCGTAGGAGTAGGTGCTTGGCAGTTTTGACATCTGCCTCCCATATACCGCCCATGTGCGGAGCCTGAGGCGGTGTGAACGCAAATTCGCATCCGCTTCTTGATGCGAATTCGCGAATCGCGTCTGCTTGCTTCTTGATCCTTTCGCGAAGAGCCTGGAAGTGGCGACTTGCTCCGACGAAGTTTGTATCGTTGTCGCAATGAATTATTTGGGGCATCCTCGGCGACCAAAAACTTTTGAAGAGCCAATAAAAGGAGTCAGTCAGCCACAAAAATCAACGCCACATATCGCAAATGGGCGGAGGGCACGGAGTCTATCTGCAGAGTTCCTGAGCGTTTACGATCCAAACACGCTGTCGTAGGATGCTCACAAGTGCTCTTGGACCGATATGAAAGTTTGAATGGTGCAGATGCCGGACGTAGCTTTGCACAAAGTGGGAGCGTTTCGTCAACAGCAAGGGAAACTTGGCATCAGACCATATAGGAGCGTTAGCTAGTCGCCCCCAACTCGCAACAACGAAAATTTACACCAAGTGCCCGTATCTTCATGAATAAAAGGGTTTAAACGTTGAAAACTAGGGCCAACCTTGGCGCCTTTACCACCTTTTTCAATTTCTATTTGATACTCGTGCTTTTGTACTATTTCAACATTTTATGAAAAGTTTCAATGTATTCAGTCGGAAACAGAGTTTTTCGAAAACTATACTCTTGTCTTTGCATTTTCTTATGCAGCGGAACATATAAGCGAACACCCTTAGCAGTTTGGGGTGTGACGAAAATCCCCCAATGACATCCAGCAACTCTGAAGTTTGCACAGCAGCGGTCTTGCCTCCTGTCGCAAGACTTCCTCTTCCAGCTCGAAATGTGAGTTTTGGGCCAGTTTTCTTCCTCGTCCTTCAAAACGTTGGTCCAGTAAACCAGATTGACTGCCCAAGTTCGTCGACGTCACAACCTCTCGAAACAATATCTGCTGGGTTCTGCTTCGTTGGTCCATGCCGCCATGTTGCTTCTCCTGACCATTCTTGAATCTCCGCTACCCTGTTCGAAACGAATGTCGACAACGAAGATGGATGAGATCGAATCCAGTGAAGAGTAACTTCAGAATCCGACCAGTATACTATTCGTTCGATAGGGACTTTTAATAAGGGTTTGATTCTATGGCAGAGATCTGCGAGAAGGTGAGCGGCACATAACTCAAGCCTAGGGAGCGTTTTAGTCTTGAGCGGCGCTACTTTAGACTTGGAAGTCAACAACGATAGTTTGAAACCTTCGGCAGTTTTACTACCAAAATAGACGCAAGCTCCATATGCTCTCATGGATGCGTCAGCAAAGGCAAGTAACTGTACCGGTGACATCGGTTCGGTATGCACAAACCGATAGATATCTCGTCCAATTGAGACAGGGTGCTTTTAGCATATTCTATGCTGTTTCCAAATGTATAGGAATCGACTCATCCCAATCTAGCTTATTAAGCCAAAATTCCTGCAATAGGATCTTTCCTTTAATTACTATGGGACCTCAGGTGAGTTTGAAAACCACTTTGTCAATTCAAATCCTGCTGTTTGAAGAACCTGAGACACTTCAGACTTGATCGCCTTTAGCTCCTCTACGCATGCAGCACCAGTTAACATGTCATCGACGTAAAGTCGGATCCAATTACGTCAGCAGCTCTAGGGAATGAAAGTTTTGCTGATTCACTCAACCTTTTTAAACACCGAATAGCCAGAAATGGGGCTGGTCCAGTACCATACGTTACGGTGTTGAGCTTATAAAATCTCAAGGATTCAGAAAACAAAACAAAAACCGCCGTTTTGCAACCTCAAAGGAGTTGCCTAACCCATTTGGATCGGACTTAAACGGCACCCTTACTTCGAACCGACCTGATGGCAATAACTGAGTAGTCTTCCGGTAATGGTCTTCACATAACTTGTGCTCAGGCGATAGAATTTTCTTTGGAGATGGCATTTCCTCCAGTGACCAAAACTTCTGTAGTGTGCTCTCAATCGATACTAAGGGCTCTTCACTACAACTGAAACTATTCACAACTTGTTTCGGGATGGAAGATTTGTATCTGCCCGAGACAACCCAACCAAGAAGGATCTTTGCAGAGTTGGATAGTCAGGACCTTGTCTAATTTGACCAACAGCTAGCAATTCGAAAAATGATTCTGCTCCTATTAACATATCAATTTTTGAGACTTGTAAAAGTAAGGGTCTGCTAATGGTAGGTTCTTTGGGATCTTCCAATCACTGATATTCACCGATTGATCAGGATGATAACCGGAGATAGATTTCATGATCCAGAAATCGAAAGAGAACTCACTACCATTTATTCGCGACTTCACCACTGTGTGTACCTTTTCTTCACTTGAGAATTGGACTCGCCAATACCAAGTAAGTTGATACACGACTCCTCTCTACGGATCTGTAAGCGGTTAGCCAGTTCTTCCGTTATAAAATTTATCTGGGACCCAGAGTCCAGCAGTGCTCAAGCTAACACGTAGTCACCGCTCTTTGTTCGGACACTTACGATCGACGTAGCCAAAATCACCCTGTCCAATGACGTGGCATGCAAAACATGTGACGTGGAAGGCTGATCTTGGTTAAAAGGAGAGATACTCTCTTGGGGGTGGCAACGCTAAACTGTTATCAGGCACTGTATATCTGTGGAGTAGAATGTGATGCGAACGGTCGCAAGCTCGACACCTTTGCCTTTGCATTTTGAAACAGTATGGCCCTTTCGCAGACAATTGATACATAAGGAGGCAGACTTAACAAACTCGAACCTTTGCATGACAGCAAGACGCCCAAACGGACTACAACTTGTTAGTGAATGATCTGCTGCATTGCAGTAGCTACAAGTTTGCTGAGGCTTACTGTTGGAGGAGGAACACGAAAATGAGCTACGGTTATGTTGCTTGCTCGACACTAATTTGTCTTGCTTTGGCTTATTCGACTCTTCAGCGGACAGATGCTGATATCGGCGATTCAGCATTTTTCAAAATCGGACCAAAGCGGCAAAGTTTCATAATCGAGCTGTTCCTCCCATTTTTGTTTGGTCACTGGGTCGACTCGATTCAATACCAAATAAATCAACATTGCATTCGAAATTTTTGTATCATCTCCTATCGATAACAGAGAACCGTAAATCGACGAAACAGTATCGATAAGGTTTCTCAAGGAGGATGCGGACTGATGCGATATTTTCGGAAGACTAAACAATGTTGAAATATTATTCATAAAGATTAGGCATTCGTTATCGTAAACCTTTTTAAGCTGGCCATTGCCTTTTCGTAGTTGCTCTCGGTGACTTGGTAAGCTTTAATTGTTCCTAAAGTTTCACCCAGAGAGACAATAAATTAAATGGTTAAATTTTTCGATAACTGGAATGCTGGCGTCTTTATGGACCAAAGTTTCGAACAGGCTGATGAAATTTTTAAACTCGAATAATTTCCACTAAATTTTGGCAATGCCAAATTCGGAAGTCGCGCACGAGTTGGTGGTACAGCAGCTAATCCAGAAGATTCGTTTTTGCTGGCTGTTTTAAGGCAGCTAAAAGCGACATTATTTTGCCTTGGTCACTATACATAACTCTTCCAACTCGTCGCCAAATTCATCTTCACTATCTATGTCTTCTATCTGTTCTTGCAATTGATTTGCCTTATTAATTGAAGCACTTAAGTTTTCGAGTCGACATTTTAATTCTTCTTCGAGGATCGGAATCGAACCCTGTTCTAAACGGTCGTTCAAGCGGCTAATAGTTTTAACCCGATTTTGGAGCTTGCTTTTCAGCTCTTCCAGAACTGACCTATTTTTGATTCTGTACTCATTGTACCTAAAGTTATTTATTTATTAAAATTCGAAAATAAATAATTAAATGGCCGAAAAATAATCTTCTCAATCAGACGACGACAACGAAGGTTTAATAAACTTTCGAATCAAAAATTATCGAATTAAACAAAAAATCGATTAATATATAATATTAACAAATTAATAAATTGATGTTCGAATAGTTTATTAATTTATTTTCTGATGAGAACCACAACGAAAATGATTTAAATTGAAAATCAAGTCACGCAGTATCAATATTAATAGTGGGTGCAAATGACGCCAAAAGTATATACCCGGCGAATATAGTCTGAGCGCGCCAAACGAAAGGGCCAACAAAGGGCACAAGCGAAAGCGAAAAACGAAAAAGTTCACCGTTGCAGCTGCTGTATATTAGGCTTGTGTGTGTGTAATGGTGTGCGGCTTGGATTAATTTTCAAACTATTAATTCGAGTTTTAGCGAGAGAGGGAGAGGGGCGACAGTGATTGCAGTAATACAATACAATAAATAATTTAAATAAATGTTGCGTCCAAAGCGGTTCAACATACATATGTATGTATGTATGTATTTTTAAACAAATATATATGTGTCGGAGTGGAGTTGTGGCCATCCATTATTAAAGCCGCCTCTGAAATATTGCTGCGAGTTGTGCATTTCCTCGGCTGTGACATTTCGTGACCACTCTTCTATGACGCTCAGCCACTACTGAACTATTTCACAATATTGCATCATCCAAGCATTGTCTAAAGCGCAACTGATCGAATTCGCCGCGATTGCTCTCTTTCTCTCTTTCTAACACGTTGTCACGCCGAGGCTACGCGAAACAGAGAGCTCTGCTGAACTCGCTCTTACAGTAAACAGAAGACGGAGATAAAAAGGATGAGACAAAATTGTATACACATTTTATTTAACAGAGATGCCAATATTTCAATTGAGATGACAGTTTTATTAGAGATGACAATATTCAATAGAGATGACAAAATTGGTACATGATGTTTTTTTTTTAACAAAATTAATAGCGATTCGACACGGCCTTCCTGACCATCACACGTCCTCGTGTGTTACAAAAGATTCAAAATAAAGTAACTCAGTCTGAAAAGAGTCCATCCAAAATAAATCAAAAGTATTAGTTAAACGTAACTTTTCATAGTTCACATTACAATTATTATTATTAATATGCTGACCAACCTAACTGACAGAAGTGAGAAGGAAACCCATACTACGAAGACTGACTGCGGATTCCAAAGATATGTTAACTTTGTACCAGGACAGCCCATCGGCTTACCGCAATGCCGATCACCAGACATCACATAAGTCAACACATTAACTCGTGTACCTATTAGCACTGGCAATTTGACATGTGGCCCACCTAAGGGTTTGGCGTCCCAACTAACGCATTGAAGTCCATCAACGCAGATTATTCGCCTGAGTCCTCAAATGGATTCGTGTCGTCTCTTTGCACGTCTTCGCTCTCATTGGAATCCACCAATGAATCTCTAACGTCTCTTTCGACGTTTTCAGACACATCACACTTATCCAATTTCTTAGGAATCTCTTCTGTCGGCATGCTCCTTAAAGCTTCATGCGCATACTTATATGTCCGCTTATTCACCAAAGACTTTAGAGCATACCGATCTCCTTCCAGCACCTCTGTCACCAGGAATGGACCTTTAAATTTTTGGTCTAACTTTGTTTGGTGTCTCTCTTCATTTCTGAGTAGAACATAATCGCCAACCTTAAAATTTTAAATTTAGCTTTGTTCTTATCACATCTAGCTTTATCATACAATGCATTTTTCTTCATATTTTCTTTTGCCATATTTCTTACAAAATTTACATCAACTTTATTATTATCTTCACATATTGGAAACATGTTAAGAGGTCTGGCTTCTTTTCCAATTAGTAATTCAAGAGGACTAGCTTTTGTTACTCGATTTGTTGTACAATTTATAGACAATTGTTTGTCTCCTAAGGCATCTTGCCAAGAACGCGGGCTACTTTCAATGGCAGTTAACATACGTTTTAGCACTCTCATTATGCGCTCCACTTGTCCATTTGCTCGACTAGCTCCTGTTGCAACTAGATATAATTGGATTTTTGCACGGAACAGAAATCACTAAAACATGAGCCTGTAAAGCATCTACCCTGATCTGCGATGATTCGTGTTGGTACTCCAAATATAGATATTGCTGATTTTAAAGCGTCTATGCAGCTTTCACTATTAATATTTACCGTGTGGTGCAAATAAACAAATTTCGTAAATGCGTCTATTTGTACGATAATATACTCCTTCTGATCCTTCTTGCCACTTAACTTGCCCGTAATATCCATATGGATCGTGTGCCATGGAATCTCTACCTTGGGTATTGGGTGGAGTGCGATTGGCAACTTTCCCGAAGGAGGTTTAGTTAGTTTACAAGTAATGCAATTGTCTACAAATTTATGGACGTACTTGGCCATATGCTCAAACCAATAAAATTCGTACATTTTGTCTAACGGTTTTTCCCATCCTAAGTGTACGATTGCTTCATGCACATGGTTTACTACCGACCATCTGAAAGCTCTAGGGACAACTGGAAGACATCTAGTTTTGCCGTTTCGATGAATTTTACGGAAAAGAGTTTTGAGCGCAATTCATAACTTCTTGCTAAATTCTCCTCGAGTTCATTGTTTTGAATTTTAGATGCAATAGTTGAAATCTCTGAATCTTTTGTTGCTAGCAAGAAGCCAGTTATCTGTAATTTCAGCTAATAGGATAAGCATCTTTTCTTTACCTGTATGAGCAATTGTCTTAGCCGGCTTACATATGGGATTACGCGAAAAAATCAACATGAGCCATTTTAGCACCTGGCCTATACTGAATGTCAAAGTCGAATGACTGCATATATGCCCACCAACGGTGCACTCTTGGCGTTAGTTCAACTTTAGTGCGAGTGGCTTTTAACGAATTGCAGTCAGTCAATACGACGAAACGTCGGCCATGTAAATAGTGCCGAAAATTTTTCAGGAATTATACACAGCTAAAGTTTCAAGCTCATATGAATGATATCGTGACACCGAAGGAGATGTTTGTTTGCTATAATACTCGATAACGCGAGGTTTATTATCTATTTTATGGAGTAGATTAGCGCCATAGCCATCCATACTGGCATCAGTATGCAGCTCAATGGGATACTGAGGATCAAATATAATAAGAACGGGTTCATTTACTAATGTTTTGATAATTTTTGTCGTATTTGCTCCTGTTCATGTTTTCATTCAAATGTTTTATTCTTACAGGTCAAACAGTATAATGGTATCATGATTTCTAAAAATTTTGACACAAATTGCCTAAAATAAGGGGCAAGGCCAATAAATTGTTTACTTGGGTCACGGACTGTGGAGGGTAAGGCGACCAATGCTTGTATTTTGCGTGGATTTGGTCGGATTTCACCCTCACTAACAAGAAACCCAAGATATTCAATGCTTGATTTAAGGAATGAGCGTTTGGAAATATTGAAAGAAAACCCAGCCCGTGATAACATTTTAAAACCGTTCTTAGCCTTGTTAATGGTTCCTCTTTGGTTTGTGCAATAATAATGATGTCGTCCGTATAGACGATTACGTAAGAATAGGTCATCTTACCTAACACTTTTATAATTGCCCGCTGAAATACAGATGGAGCATTTTCTAACCCAAACGGCATAGTTAGGGAATTCCGTATTAGCCCTCTGGAGTCACAAACGCTGTACGCTCAATCGAATTTGGATTAATAGGGATCTGGTGGAACCCGCTGGCCATATCCAAACAACTAAAGAATCTTGCTTCACGTAGCCTAGATATTTGATCGCTAATTAGCGGCAAGGGATATTTTTCAGCAACTGTGTTTGCATTTAGCTCGCGGTAATCTACACAAAGACGATCTGATCCATTTTTTTTTAACGATTAGCATAGGACTGGCAAATGGGGAACTACTGGGTCGAATTATATTGGATAATAGCAATTCCTTAATTTTATTTCTCACTATTTCTTTTCTTCTATACTAAGCCTGTATGGTCGTCTGTGTACAGTTTTAATTGGGTCAATTAAACGTATTTCTAACTCGCCAGTTGTGAGGCGGCTTTTCGGAAATCCGTCTATAAATGATTTTGAAAATTCATTTAAAATATCTAACCAATTTGCTTTATCTACACCACACAATTCGGTATCCACATTAGCAAGATTGACATTATTTTTCAAAGCAGAAAGGGTATGCACAGACTTAGTCTTACATAATTTGATTTCATCATTTGTTATCGTAGCACTAAATTCCTGACTTAAGATTTCTTGACCAATTATTATATTGTAATTAATGCAACTGTTAAGTACCACGTGAAAAAGGACTTCAAGACAGTATTCACGTATAATCACTTTTGACAAAATTTGTAATGTACTAGTGACAGTATTATTTCCAATACCATTTAAATGTAACGATGTTATTAACTCGTGTGCCTGAGAGTTTCATAGACACAGATTCCCTTACGAGTGAACACTCGGCTCCAGAATCGAAGCAAAATGGATACGACTCACCGGATGAAATCAATGTTCCAATTGGCTCAGCAACATGGCATAGGTTAACGCGTTTTCGTCCGATCTGCTTTGGCTTCCCATCGGCTGTCGTTTAGGGCACGCTGATGCAATATGCCCTCGTTTCCACATCTGTAGCAAGTAATTGGTCCAGCTTTTGACTCGGATGAACGTGCAGAACTCGAACTTGGTCCTTGTGGCTTCATGTTATTTTTCCTGGAGCGGCAGTCGGCTATTTTATGACCCATTTTTCCGCAGAAATGACATTTAACAGGTGTCTGCAGGCGCACTTTCTTGCTTACAAAATTTTCCCGATCGGAATGCTCCTTTCGCTTAGCAATCGAAAATGCCCTTAGCTCATTTTGCAACTCGTTGCGCGTCTTAATAGTGGTTGTAAAAACGTGCGTTGCAACCGAGCATCTATGGTTGCCGAATGCGATAAGGCTACCGACACTGCAATTTCTTCTGGTGTCATTGTCTTCCATTTTGCCATAAGAGTAGTCACCAATCGGCTTCCGTACAGCGCCAGGCATTCGCCGTCATTTGGGCGGCTGTTTAAAACATAAAATACCGTCGCTGCTGGCGTTTCATTGCCTTCAAACTGTTGTAGGAACATTTCTTTAAATTGAATCCATGTCATTCCTGCAAAGCAGATTTGTGAGAACCAGTTGGAAGCACCACCCTCCAAGGATTTGGTTAGCGCTGTAAGCAAAGCACTGCCGTCCAGAGGATTTTCCCCTACAATAAGGTCCACCGTTGAACACCAGGTGGATGCACTGGAACCAGCGGAATCAGGGTTGAACTTCGAGAACGTAACTGATTTGGACGCGCTTGGTGCCGCCTGCACATTTTTCACGGCACTAAGTACTTCAATTAGATTGCGGTGCTGCATTTCCAGCAAGGCGCACAAACGGTTATAAGGATTGACTTGGTGCTGAGGCGATCCCACTTCTGATGTCGGAGTGGAGTTGTGGCTATCCGTTATTAAAGCCGCCTCTGAAATATTGCTGCGAGTTGTGCATTTCCTCGACTGTGACATTTCGTGACCACTCTTCTATGACGCTCAGCCACTACTGAACTATTTCACAATATTGCATCATCCAAGCATTGTCCGAAACGCAACTGATCGAATTCGCCACGATTGCTCTCTTTCTCTCTTTCTAACACGTTGTCACGCCGAGACTACGCGAAACAGAGAGCTCTGCTGAACTCGCTCTTACGGTAAACAGAAGACGGAGATAAAAAGGATGAGACAAAAATGGTATACACATTTTATTTAACAGAGATGCCAATATTTCAATTGAGATGACAGTTTTATTAGAGATGACAATATTCAATAGAGATGACAAAATTGGTACATGTTGTTTTTTTTTTAACATAATTAATAGCGATTCGACATATGTATAAAAGTTGAATAATTTTAAGCATGCAAATCTAGCTCTACTATATTGATACGTATGTGCCAGAATTGAAAGCGAAATGCAATTTCTCAGCACAAACAATGAACAAATATTTATTTTGTCTTAAACTCGAGCTTTCAATTTTGCACAAATACCTCTTTCTCCTGATTGCGGTATTTATATATAAATCCAACAGCCACTTTCCTTTGGAGTGATCCCTCGGTGATGGCTGTAATTCGGCGCAGGCAGAAAGATTTTTCGCGACCGACACGAATAGTGTTAATTCACACAATAGCGCGACGCGGGCAACAATTATTTGTTTTAAACAATAATTTTTAAGCACAAAAATAAACAAAATTTTTGATTGCACTTTATTTGTTTTTGTCACTGTCACTGTTAATTTGTTGCCTTTATTTATTGTAGTTATTGTCCACCCGGGGGCGCCATGAATTTTCTAATTAGTTTATTAGAATTAGTTTATTAACGAAAACCGAAAACTTTGGGTGGCAAGAAATTACCTTTTAATTCGGCAGAACGAAAAATACGTGTTTGCGCTTCGACTTCAATTATACGACAATACATTCTTCTAACAATTATATGCTTAGAGCCTAGCTTAACGAAGGTTGGCGAAGGCGGGGCGAAATCGCAAAGAGCGAGAGAGCTTTATTGTGCTCCCGCCTTCGCCCTAAACTAACACTAGACTTCAAAATTTTACATCCATTTCATGAGATTGACAACAAAACGATACAACAATCTTATTTGAAACGGAACTGCCTATTTCCCGGAGGGCAGTGCCGGATAGCTCCGGAGTCCCAGGGACGAGTGTCCCCTCTGCTTCCAGTCCGCACAATCGATATATCGATAACATAACGACGTCTCACTAACATAAATTTAACCACCACTAGCAACAACACGTAAACAGGCGAAATAAATTAAATTTGGACGACATTAAACGGAAGGAATTGGTGGCACTGATGGACTCGCCACTACGCACCCACCCATCCATAGATGCCTCTTGGGATTTTGAGAGGCATAACCGAGCTCCGGCGGACCGGAGTCTATTCCGGGCGGGTTGGCGACCGGCTCACCTCCCATTTTTTGGTCTTTTATTTGCCACTCACGTTTTTCTTAATTTTCAGAAAATCACTACACTTTATTTGTTGGCAGGCTGCCGCTCCTCCGTGTCTTTTCCTATTGCCTCTCCTCCAACGCTTTGCCTCCCTATATGGTTCGTTTTACTGACCGCGATCCACCTTACGGGACTCTTTAAGCGCTCAGTACAACGACCCAGTTCAGGGCAACCCTCAGAGAGCAACGTATGAGCGAAGGTGAGATCGCTTGCCCTTGCCTTTCGACATTTACGTGGCGCCACCAATTTAAAGAATACCTATCGCTATTTCCCCGACTATCACCTCTATCCTATCGGTCCATTTCAGCCGATTCCAACTCGAAATGCAACATATTTCACTCTGGCTGCACTTCATAATTTTATTTGCGAAACCGCAGTACCGCACTCTGACTCTCCTTATTTCGTCTGCCCGGTTTGAAACAACGCGTTGTGCGCAGAATTTGATTTTTAAATTTATTATAACCTCTTAAATATATATATATCTTTTTCAAGACCTTTGATTAATAAATAAACCAATTAAATCCGATTCTCAACAAAGTTTCCTTAAGCCAGTCACGCGTACGCAGGTGAATGGCGTTGTCTCAGACGCACTGCAAAGCTGTTGGGCAAGGGTTCGAAGCGCGGTCTGGGCAAAATGGTAAGAGTTGTGTTTTCTAAAGCTTATTTGACTTTTAGATAGTCTCTTAATAAAATTTGAGCAGTAAATAAAAAATTTAATCAAATTTAGCAGTTCTGTCAAAATAATATGCGACATATCAGAAAAATATATAACCATGGTTTTAACATCCCTGGCATGAATTGACGGTTACCGGCCAACTCTTAGACATGTTTATGCTATTACGGAAGTAGCAACTCTACTGCAACAGTAAAAATAAATACAGTATACATTTTCGAATATAACTTTAATTTTTTGAAATGGTTGTATTACTACAAAAACAATATTAATGCTTAAGTTAAACTGTTTAACAGAATACTATATTCATATTATACGGATTCGTCGTCTGTGCGCAAGAGATCAGCTGTGCGGCGAATTCAAAGCTACACAGAAACCGCTCTCCCAGATGCACACATTGCTGTCGCCGAAGAAGAAGAAGAGTTGTTTTGGAGATCACTGAGTACAGTCGCATGCTGGTCGATAACATTATATACGTTTTAAAACCTTTTGTACAATTACCTATTAAATACAGAATATTCTTGAAGTGCACTAAACTAACCGCGTCTACTAATTGATCGATCTTACAACAATTTTGGTGGCCTTTGAGAGCAAAGTTCCATCCACTTTTCAATTAGTGCACTTAATAAAAGTTTGAAAATTAGTAACATTCATCCTAATAACATCATAAGCTAATCCAGCCGCGCCGTTTCTTCTCTACGCTCAGCCACCTGCGCCGTTTCTTCGCTCACACCAGTTCCATTATTTGTAGATGAGTTAGTTTTAGTTTCCAAAAAAAAAAAACACCAGCTGATGATCGTGCAGCAATGCCCGAATATGTACAGAAAGAGATAGCATACCACTTCGACGAGGAGGCGTTCGAAGCTAAATATCCAACAAACTCTGCAGCAAAAATTTTTCAGAAAATTCATCGACATTCCAAGACCATAAGTCCAATGAGCATTACCGCGGACTCGGCAATGCAGCTGCTCAAACTTGTTTCTGGAAAATTTGTGGATTGGCCGGCCTTTTACGACGCTTTCGTACAGCTCATCCACGACACGGCGTTATCAAACGTGCAAACGTTTCATTTTTATATAGCATTGTCCATGGATTGCGATGAGGACGTTGCACAAATTGCTCTTACTGGAATAACTACTCAATAATCCCAGGTTGCAGTTCATGCACCATATAAGCTCCCTGCATGACTTGCCACAGATTACCCAGGAGCGCTCGTCCGACCTTAAGCATATGGTAAATATTTCCAATGTATGCATTAATACCCTACAACGATCAGAAATCGCAATCAAACCGTGTGACCATTGGATCGCCCAATTTCTAGTGGCCAAACTCTTAAAGGGCACTCTGGAAGCTTGGGAGCACTACCTCGGAAGTTCAGTACAAATTCCAACATTCACACTATTGGAATCCTTTATCAACAAACGCCTTATCAGCATTGATATAATCGAAAGCCGTGGTCGCAGTACTTATCCACGGTCATCAACACCTAAATCCGTTTCACGGAACCCAAACAACATATCGTACAATGATAGCAGGTTTCACGCAACAACAGGAGCTGCTAACCTCATTCGCTGCGCTCATTGTGCAGTCAACTTATCCTGCGGCATTGTCCAGAGTTTTGGCCAAAGATTATTTTGCGCGAAAGGGCATCGTAGATCGAGTTAAGGCATGTTTTATTAGCTTGGCTTGTCGCATCCTCTTTCCCAATGCCGCAGCAACAAGAATTGTCTACAATGCGGCCACAGAGACACCTTACCCTTTTACATTTTCTCATTGTTTCAGCGCAACTCTATTTTCTGATATAATAACAAATTTCTTGAAAAACGGTATGAATTAAATTAAATAAAACTAGTTAATAGAATATAAAATAAAATATAAAAACCTTAAAAATAATAAAAATTCTACAAATTAAAAAAACAAAATTAAGCAAATTAGCCTTAGAGTATAAGTAAAATTTCTGTTACATGTTAGCTTAATTAATAAATGTTTCTACTTAAGAACCATGCTTCTTGGCACAGCTTTGGTCAAGCTTCACAGTTCACAGTGGGCGAAATGATTTATTTAGCGGTGATTTATTTATAACTTCTGCAAAAATGATTATGTCCTGGAACGGATAGTTTCATTTTACTGATAAATACATATTTTATCTAAATAATTTAAAAACAATTTATTGTTGCACAGAAAATAAAAAAATTTAGAAAAAAATCGTAAAATGGTCAAAATTATTATATTTGATATTTGGTCAGTTACGACCGATTATAATGTATTTTCTAATTCATTTTCGTGATTTTTTTATCTTTTATATTTATGAAATACATGTACACATCCTTACAAAATTTGGTAAAACCAGCAGCTATATTATTAAAACAAGTTGGAAAGCTACAGTCGAGCCCGGTAACAAAAGTATTGTGGATGAACTTGAACAGCACATGAACAAACAACAAATGTTGACAAATGAAGACAAATATTGAAACATCTGTTGGACGTTGATGCACTACCGTCAGTACATTCAAGTGGCCCTTCAAAACCAAGCACGTGCTTGTTAGGGTTAGGTGTTAATAGGCGCGAAAGAAAAGGATAGGTAAAAGAATGCGAGGAAATATAAACTACTATTAGGCAGCTCGATTGCTATCTTGCATGTGTACTAAGTGGGTTAAGATTAATGATTTTAGTTTAGGAAGGCTATTAACAGATAAGGTAATTTCATGCATTTAGTACGATGTTCTGTATGGTGCAAAACTAAAGGCAGGTAGGATCTTGTGGTTCTACATGGTACGTGGAAATTTAACTGACCCAATAGATCGCTGCTTTCCACGTTACCACGGATCATAAAGACAATGCCTAACATCGTTCTACGGTTTGCTAAGGAAGGTAGGTTAATAAGGAGAAGTCTACTAGAATAAGAGGGCAACCTTAGGTTTGCATCCCATTTTAAGCCACGAACAGCGAAAGTAAAAAGTTCTTTTGAACTGACTCAATGCTGTGGACGTCACACTGGAGACTCCAAACGCAAGATCCATATTCTAAAATAGGACGAACTAACGAAGTGTATAAATTCTTCGTGACGTAGGGGTCATCGAATTCCTTCGACCACCGTTTAATAAATCCAAGCACACCCCTGGCTTTATTCACAATGCACAAAATATAATCAATAAACTCCAGTTTAAGTCGGGAGAGACACGTGAGAATGTCATCAGCTTGCATTTGGAGCCATTTAGGTTTAATAAGTTTGCATTGCACGATGTTTGAAAGTTATTAAGATCTGTTTGTATTGCACACAAAGTTTAACGTCGTCAGCGTACATGAGTACTCTGGAGTTAGTCAAGACTTTGCGCAGGTCGTTAATAAATAATGTAAAAAGTAATGGACCCAGGTGGCTACCTTGCGGGACACCAGAGGTCAAATCCATGTTGGCATGGAGAAATTACTGATCTAGACAGGTGCTGCAAATGGGGAGTAATTACGTTTTCGAAAAGTTTTGGGATGGCTGACAGCTTAGAGATTCCTCTACAGTTGTTAGCATCCACTTTGCTACCTTTTTGTGGAAAGGAATGACAAATGATTCCTTCCAAATAAGGGGAAATTGGAACTAGAACTATTAAAACTAGAAACATGTTGAGCAACACTCAAAAGAGACAAATGTTGCTAGGAACATGTTGGGCAACTCTCAAAAGCGACAAATGTTGCTAGGGACATGTTGAACAACACCCAACAAAGACAAATGTTGCTAGGAACATGTTGAGCAACACGCACGTGCGCTCTGTGTCTCTCTGTCTCTCTCTTAAAAAGCTTACACAGAAACTTTATTGTTTAATAACTTCTATGTATATCCGATGTCACGCCTATAGATTTTATACCATTTCTTATGATTTTCGGGGCGGAAGTTGGCGTGGCCAAATTTTAAAACACACTTGATCGGCGTGCAACAGATTTCAGTGTCGTCACAAATTTTGGTAACTCTAGCTCTTATAGTCTCTGAGATCTGTTTACCAACACGGACAGACGGACAGAAAGACGGACATGGCTAGATCGACTCGGCTGGTGACGCTGATCAAGAATATATATACTTTATGGGGTCGGAGATGACTTTTTCTGCCTGTTACATACATTCTCGGTTGGCACTAACTTATAATACCCTTGTACCCTATGGGTGCCGGGTATAAAAATACACCTGCAGCCAATATTGCTCGCGCACTTGCACTTTTTGCAAAAGGCTATTCTGTTAGAAAATTGTCAAATATTGCCAAAATATACTTTAAACTTATACAATAAATAAATCGTTTTTTTTTTTGTTAAAGCTTAATATATAAATTAATGAACTCCGAACTTGACGACATAATCATGGCCGCACTTCGAACACATGGCAGAAATGAAAAAATGTATATTAGCCGCAGATACAAGCGCATCACAATGCATTTTTTTTACGATGTTTATTTTGGACATTTTCACAGCTCAAAACGTTGACGAATTTTTATATTCTTGCAGGGTATTATAATTTTGTTTAGAAGCTTGCAACGCAGTGAAGGAAGCATCTCCGACCCCATAAAGTATATATATTCTTGATCAGCATCACCAGCCGAGTCGATCTAGCCATGTCCGTCTGTCCGTTGCTACGCAAACTAGTCTCTCAGTTGTTGAGCTATCCAAATGAAACTTTGCAGATAGTCTTCTTTCTATTGCAGTTAGTATATATGTCGGAACGGCCGGAAGCGGACCACTATATCTTAGCGTACTTTTCCACTACGTTGCTTTTCCAACTATTGCACGAGACTCACGAAAAGCAGAAAGAGTGTTTGTACTAGGAAAAAGTGTTTTTTAGCACTCTCTTGAAGGGAAACAGTTGTTTTTTGTTTTGGATTTGATTTGGCGAAAAATTAAATTCAATTCAAAATTCAAAACAATACTTACTCAGATTAAAAATTTAGGAGCTAGACTTTATTTTCTATTTGCTAAGTAACAATAAAGATTTTACGTGGTTCCACCAGCCAGCCGCTTGACTGGAGACGTAAGACTTGCAGGAACCACTGCAGTTCACTGGAATCTCTTAGCCTGAAGCCGAGTCTACAACTCGGATGCAGACGCATCAACCCTTCTCTTCTTAAGCAAGTCTCTTATGATCCCGAATTGACATCACCTGGCCCTGCCCAAGGAGGAGTGGTTGGAGGTGGTCCTGCCCCCGGAGGAAAAGAATAAGTTTGGCTATGCGCCTCCACCCCTACCCGACTCCTGTGCAGGCTCCGGCACCGGTTCCGTTAGAACATGTCGAAGAGGCGAACTCGGAGAAGTGATAGGATCCCTGTGCACCGCCTCCAACGCCACTACTGCGCATCAACGCTCTTCCGTCCACAGGGCTCAGCTATCTGAAGGTGTCAGATTGCAAACTTAAGAAGGCGGTTGCAATGCCCAAGTAGTTTTACAAAGGCGAGAAGCTGCAGAAAAGTGGTCGTCTAGGAAGAGAGGACACTCTTAATGAAGGAGGAGGCGGTGGCCGCCAGTGCCGCATGTACGCCAGCTAGGATCATCCGGAAGTGCAATAGCCAGTTGAATCTACAGAAGCTGAATGAATTATGTATTAAATGCTATTTAGCTTACAAAACAGGGAGAAAATCATGAATTTGTTCAATATTTGTTCTGCTAGTCAATTTCATTTGCGGCTGGCTATTGGTGATAGTTGGGTAAAGTCCCATATCGATAGGCAGAAAAAGACTAAAATAATCGATACTGTCGTACTAAACCACGAAAAAGCAACTTTTTAATCATTTTTGTCACCACTAGATTCCTATACCTTATACACAGGGAAAAAGTTACTTTTTGGCCAAAAAGCTGAATTGGAAAAAGCTCGTCCAATTTTTTTATACCCGGTACCCATAGGGTATAAGGGTATTATAAGTTAGTGCCAACCGAGAATGTATGTAACAGGCAGAAGGAGGCATCTCTGACCCCATAAATTTGATATATTCTTGATCAGCATCACCAGCCGAGTCGATCTAGCCATGTCCGTCTGTCTGACTGTCGGCTTCTACGCGAACTAGTCCTTCACTTTTGGAACTATCTGAATGACACGTTGCAGATAGTCTTCTTTCTATTGCAGCTAGTATATATGTCGGAATCGGACCATTATATCTTATAGCTGCCATAGGAAAGATATGACCACAATGTCATATATTCGCTATTTTTGAAGATATCGGTCTTAAATTAAATATATGATCCTTTAATTATATTTTAGCTATACGTTTTACATTTAATGCAAATCGGACCGCTATATTTTATAGCTGCCAAGAGAACGATCGGTCCGAAATAGTTAATTTTCGTTGTTTTTAAAAATATTGGACTAAAAATTATTAAATTGCGTTTTAATTTAAATATTGCCATACATTTAAAATTTCATCCAAGTCGAACCACTATATCTTATAGCTGACATAGGAATGATCTGGCCAAATTAGCCGATTTTCGTTGTTTTTAAAGATTTCGGATTAAAACGGTATTTAAGGTTCCTTATATTTGTTTTATTTATTATCTGCAAGGGTATATAAACTTCGGCTTGCCGAAGATAGCTTTCTTTCTTGTTTTAATTTGAGTTTTATACAAAATCTTCCGATATCAATCAAAAACACCTCTTAAAGAGTTGCCAAATTTTGTGACAAGCTCAGTGGTCATAACTATAATCCTTTATTCAACAAGCAAAATCATTATTGTTTATGATATTTAATTAATGTAAATTATATATTGTATATAATAAATATATTAAAATAATTTCATAATTTTATATCATTTTTTTCTATACAATAATTTTTTCTTAATTTAAGATGGTTCTATGTAGCCTAAAATCTTCACCTGGGAAATTTATTAAGAAATTGCCTATAATTAGTTAATATAATTTCCCAAAATGTTTTTAATTTTGTAAGTTTTTTGTTAACTTTTGCATTAGAACAAGCTTTTTTCCGCTAAAAATTCTTTCAGCACTAGTTATTATCCACCGTTGCGTGATACAAAATTGCCCATACGTAAGAGCGAGATAGCAGGCTGTAACAGTAACTTGCAAGCATAACGGTTAACGGTGGTGGGGGTATCGCCGATTTTCGTGACGATCCTGACTTGGTTTTACTCCTCCCCGAAAATCTAAGACGCGCTTGAAGAAGTTTCACTTCAAAAAGTGACAGTATACACCCAAGTCGAAACGTGATGGAGGTGTTAGTTACAAATAACAATAACAACAACAGCAACAATAACTCTTTCTGAAATTATAATAACCACAACAACCACAATAGATCAGATCATCAAAAATATTTAACTGAAAACAAAAACTTAACTTTAAATATCATCACTGTGGTAGGGAGGGACACATAAAAAAGGATTGTTCTCATTTAAAAAAAAATAGTACATAAAAAAAAAAGAAAATAAACAATCTCAAGTCGCATCGTCACTACATTGTAGTTTCGCATTCATGCTAAAAGCAAATAACTCCGTGCCGAATAAGTTCGGATTTATCCTTGATTCTGGCGCCACAGACCACATAATCAACGATGATTATTTGCTGTTTAATTAAAATTACTGTGGCCAAGCAAGGATCGTATATCTACGCTACTAAACTTGGCATTGTGCGAATCCACAATGGCCATGAAATAACTCAGAGCAAAAGAGGCTCATGGGGCCTTACATAGGTCAATATGGCCCCGAGTTATCTGGATCTGTTTGTATAGACCTGACGAATTTTTACGAGATTTTACCTAAAAGATCGAGATGTTTTTCGCAAAGGCAAGTAGTTCACTTGGCGTCCTCCTGGAGGCATCTTCTAGTGATACGTACGCCGGCTAGGGCGACGTGATTCAGACGGGTAACACGGAAGAAAATCAATAATAGCCAATGCAAGAATTTTGCTCTGGCAGATGACACCGCCAAACTCGCCAAATTAGGCCATGCAATCACTAGCAACCCAACACCGCTGATTTTGCTGAACTGTCAAACGTTAGAACAAAGACGACCCAAATCGAACTCTAGCCAATAGGTGAAAAGAGGGGAATTGATGACACTAGCTGGGAACACTTTTGTGTTCCATTCCGGTGATCCATAGCACAGTCTTTGGTATAAAAAAAAACCCGGCTTAGCAGTACCAGAAGATAGTCAAAGTCAGAGTTAGGAACTGGATGTCTATTCAGAGAGTCTGAAAATCCAACAATACCAACTTGAATGCGTGCAAACCGCATAAGTGTAAAAGTCGGATAGCCTCTCGCGTTTTTGACCGCGGTAAATTTACGGTGCCGATGCAGTCCTTTTAAAGATGCAAATATGCTTAAGACTGTCGACCGGCTTACAACGTCCCGTCGAACAATGCCGAGTGCAATGTGAATCCGGAAGGACATGTGTTCCTAATACCACGCGTAAAACAATCCTGCCGATCTTTGCCGAGTCAAAAGTCAATACTGAATACCAATTTGGAGTTCCACTATGTACAGAATAAACCGTGCAACTAACGATAAACAGGCTATGTTCCCGTGTCACTAGGCGTAGCTTAAATCCTGCAACTACAACCCCGAGACACATATTAGCTCCAAGCGCTTCCAGAATTCTGGACATCACCAAAGCGGACTCACATTAATAATGAAAAACCGATCCAATACCATCAACGCCACATTAATCTGACAACAAACATATAAAAGCAAATCCGCAACAACATAAACAATTTCCTAAACGTTTAAACGCATTTTTTAACACCAACACCTATAACTCTTAATTTAGTGAATGAATTTATAACCCCAAACCCATATCACCATATTATATATATATATATGCTTAATTCTACTTAACTTTTGCAACAAGTAAAACCTCAACTCCGAAACGAGAGCTCTCAACGATGAAATAACCGAGGATGAGTCAACGGGACCTTTTGCCCAATACTGCCTAATATATATAGTTAAATGTTTTATATTCTTCGAGTCGAATTAATGCCCCGTCTAAGGACTAAGGACAACGCTAAGAATTTAATAAACGCGAGAAAATAATTTTATGCCTTTATTCATTCGTTCTCAGCTTAAGACTAATTTCTTATGACAAAGATTTAACTTGTGGTGCCCTTTTGTTTACATTAATTTGGGAGCGAGCTCTCCCGCTTGGGCTACGGGTTGTACATAATAATTTGAGCGTAAGAGAGAGTGGGTCTTAGTCATTTCAATAAGTGTTTATGTTATATAGCTGAATATGTGAATATGTCACTGAATATGTGAATATGTCACTTCCCTCCCCTTAAAAGGGTTGCCTATGCTTGGACTGGCATTTCAGGGTACAATGCAGGCAACTGGTTTTGTGCCAGTTCTATTTCTTGTTGTGGTTCTTGATTATTTTTGCTTGTTTTCTAAATTTTGTATATAAAAGGTAAGTGAATTTAATGTAAAAATTTTTGACAGGACAAGAAAAATAATAAGAACAATAACTACTAATATTATAATTACGTAAAGTGTGGTATTATTTTCTGAAATTAGTTTTAAAACGTCATCATGTTCTACTATCTTTATCTTAGTTACATTAATCGGTGAATACAATGCTGTTAAATCAAATTCTGGACTTAACGAATTTTCGCTTAAAATAACATTTCCAATCTTAACTCTACATTGTTTTATTCTAATAATTTTGCTTCCATTTATTTTAATATCGCCATTTAATTCTTGACAATTTTGTTCGATTGTAGTTTCAGTTAGATTCCATGTAAGTATAATATTTGGTTCAACGTATTGAATCATTTCTTTTGAAAGAGCTGGTATAAAATTACAAATTGGATTTTTGCGCTTAATTATATTTTTAATGCATTCATTATTAACTTCTTTATTGTCTTGATTATAAATTTTATTCTCATCTTCAAAATATGATTGTTGATCTGAATAGTCTAACTGATACCCATTATGGTCGGGATAAGGAATTATTTTAATGGTGTTAATGATTTTGTGGTTAATAGGGATATGTGAAATAAGTAGTAATTCGTTATTTTTGTGGTCAATCCAAGTTGATGTTTTGATTAAAAGTATATTTTGGTTGTTAATGCTTTCTAGTTTGTCGTAATTGAGTAACTTTGGGTTAAAAGTCCAAGACGTGAAAGTTGCATGCCCATTTCTATGTCTTCAATGTACTCAATAAATTGCATGAGTTCATAAACAAGTGTGTCAATACTATTGCGGTTATTTTCGTAGTTAGTAAGTTTCTCCAGTCCTTCATTCACAAACTTTACGACATCATTTAATTTATGAAGTTGAATTGAATTTTTGCAATTATATCTATTTTTATTAATTTTTACCCTATCATTTTCATCAAGTGTGCCAAAAGAAATTTAAAGATGAACCTATTATGTCAAATAGTCCACGTTTCTGCCTATTTTGCTGATGAATAGTTATACCATTTAATTCTTTCAGTAGTTTGTCGTACAAATATTTCATTCTGGGCGAGTCTGTGATTTTTTCTGTATCTAGTGTCAATGTTAAATTCCTGTCGATCTTCATTTATTTTATCTATTTTTCTTTCTTTAATATTTTGAGTGTCTAATATTGGATGCCCTGCGTATAAGAATATATGAGCAGGCGTTTGTCCAGTGGTGTCATGTTTTATTTTATGGTTGTATGTGTAAAGAATTGTCTCTATCTTGCTTAATTTTACTTCTTCATCATCAGATGAATTAATTATTCGGATTTTTTCATTTATTGTCTTGTGTAGTCTTTCAACGTCTGCTACGCCGGTTTTTGCCGTGTTGAGTTGTAATTCAATTCCTTCTGCTTCAAGCCATCGCTTTAAAGTCAAGCTGGTGAAAGCTCCGTCTCTGTCTGCCTTTAATAATTTGGGTTTACCTAATTGATTAAAAATGCGCATTAGCGCGTTCCTGCATTCTATCCAATCCTTTGTTTTAATTTGTTCCAGTGTAGCGAATTTAGAATAAATGTCAATGCAACTGATGTAATGTTTTCCCTCAGATGAATAAATATCTACCACAAATTTGTCTCGGCAATGTTCAGGGTTGGGTGTGATTTTAAAAGGCATTTTGGTATTTCTGTGTTCTGTCTTAGCCAAATTGCATATGTTGCATTCATTTATTATATTCTGAATTAATAGTTGGCTATTTGGAAAAAGTGATTTTCTCTGAATAATTTAGTCATTTTCTGTATACCTGGATGTAAAAGTTTTTCATGTGATTGAAGTATAATTTCTTTGAATTCGGCGTATGAACAAACATTCTTTAATAGGTAGAGGCTGCGAATTACTTTAGTGTAAGTGGTATTAATAATTTCTCTGTATGCTCTTTGAATGATTTCAAAATCTACATCGCTTTCAATATGAATGGTAATGTTTCTATGAATAAAATGATCTAGTAAAATTTGTTTGGCCTTTTCGAATGTCATTACATTATATTGGATTGTGGTAATGGAGTTACCGAATATTGTTGAATGCTCTACTTTATTGTTATCGGATTTAATGAAAATTATTTGTTTTTGAAATAGTTTATTGGTTTTCTGTTAAATGAATTAGGTTACTATTATCTTCTTCTGCACTATGTTGAGTAACTTCACTGTGATGATTTTCTTCAATTTTAATTCTTGATAATGCATCGGCAACTGAATTTTCTTTGCCTTTAATATAGTCGATTTTAAATTGGTATTCGTTTAACTTGGCTCTCCATCTTTGTAACTTGGCATTCGGTTCTTTTAAGGTATGCAGCCATCTAAGAGGTTGATGGTCACTAGCAATGAGAAAATGTCGTCCTAGTAAATAATGTCGAAAAGTTTTAGTGGCCCAAACTATGGCGAGTAATTCTTTTCGATAGCACTGTAATTTAATTCATGTTCATTAAGTGTTCTGCTAATAAAAGATATAGGATGACCATTTTGAGAAAGTACGGCCCCAAGGGCTAAATTACTGGCATCTGTGGTTAAAGTGAATTTTTTCGAAATCGGGTAATTGAAGAATTGGTTCTCTAATTATTAAAGCTTTAAGTTTTTGAATGCTTCTATGTAGTCGAGATTTTGTGTATCTATCTTTGCTCCTTTTTAAACATTTGGTCATTGGTTTTGCTATGTCTGCGTAGTTTGGAATAAATTTACGATAATAACCGGTTAATCCAAGGAAAGCTCTGATCTCTTTTACTTTTGTTGGAATTGGATATGAAACTATGGCTTTAATTTTAAGGGGGTTTGGTTTCATGCCATTAGGGGTTACGATGTGACCAAGAAAGCTAGCTTCTTTTTTAGAATTCACATTTGTCTAACTGTAATTTTAAATTTGCTTCTGCGAGTTTGGAAAAACTAGTTGTAATGAATTTAAATGTTCGGTAAGGGATGTAGAAAAATTATAATATCGTCTAAATACACTAAACAGTGTTTATTAAGTAACGGTCGAAGGATATTATTCATGCACCTTTGAAAAGTAGCGGGTGCATTTCTAAGGCCAAATGGCATTCGAAGGTATTCATAATGACCGCTTTTGGTGGAAAATGCAGTTTTAGATATTGATTCTGGGTCCATTTCTATTTGATGAAATCCTTTTGCCAAATCGATAGTTGTAAAATATTGGCATTTTCCTAGTTTACCAAGGATTTCGTCCATGTTTGGTATTGGATATCTGTCGGGAATAGTTATTTCATTGAGCTTCCTATAATCAATTACTACTCTATACTTAATTTTACCAGAAGCATCCGGTTTTGGGTACTACCCAGGTAGGACTATTGAATGGTGAATTACTTCCCTAATTAATCCTTGATTAAGCATTTCCTGCACTTGGTTATCGACTTCAATTTCGTGCGCTTGAGCAAGTGGGTACTGTTTTGAATAAATTGGGGAGTTATGTGTTGTATTTAGAACGTGCTTAATGGTATTTGTAAATGTTAGATTGTCTCCTTCTTAATATTGAAGATTTTTGAATTTATTTAATAAACCTTTCAATCCTAAAGTTTCCTCCTGATTCAGGTGAGCTAATCGAAACAATCCAAAATCTAATTTTTTATTGATTCCTGAGGTGATTTTTAATTGGTTCTAGTGGCTTTTGGATATAAAAATTTTGGTTTTTTCTGAATTTGAAGTTATTAATTTGTATGTTTTATCAAAAGGGTAACTGTGCTATTTTTGTAGTTTATAATTGATTGTGCATTTTCAACAATTTTCTGCCAGTTAGTATATCATAATTATTAGAAAAGCTGTGTACATAAAAGTGGTTCAGTTGTTTTAAAAATAGTATTGCTGGGTAACATAATTAAGTTGTTCAATGTAATAGGACCATTTGATGTCAAAACTTCACATTTAGTATTTTGAATAGGAAGACAAAATATATTTTTATTGATCATATTTATTGTGGATCCTGTGTCTATAAGGCATTTGTATGTGCAACCTTTGTATGCTATTTCTATGTATTGGTGTTGTCCGAGGCTGTTAACCGAAAATTTTCGTTTGGTTCTGAGCTATTTTGATTTTGTTCATCTATATTTTGGGGATTGTACCTGTTGTTGCCCTTCATTAATTAACCCATGGTATTGATTGTGGTCATAATACTGTTGTTCATAATAATTAGGTTGTATTTCTTCGTATTCGTGCGCGTCTTGAAATCTCAATTCGTCAATAGACATTTTGGTTTGCTCACTGTCCGATGGTTTTAGTCGTTTGTTAATCGGGAAGTTAGTATTTTTAGATGTGGAGGTTGTTGCTGTTGAGGGTATGTATTTCCTTTAAAATATGCTGTTTGAGGATTTTGAATTTTATTAAAATGTTGTGGAAAGGATTTTTGTGAGTAAATGGTTGGGTGTTCATGTATTGGTTGGGTCCGAAATGATTTGGTGCACGCCACATAGCCTGGTTGTTAGGTATCTGCTGTATACGTGGGTCTAAATGATTGCGTGTATTGATTAAAATTAGGTTGGAATGGTTGAGAATATTGTGGGTAACTTGGTCGATATTGGGTTTGGGTATTTGTATTGAATTTTTGTGATTTAGAATTCTGATTATGGTTTGAGTTTTTATTACGGTATTCTGGATTTTATTTAATTCAAAATTAATATGTTCTTCATATATTCCCTCATTTTGTGCAATAGTAATTAACGATCTTAAGTCTGTAATATTATGATGAACCAAAATAGTGAATAATTGTATTGGTAATTTTCTGATCAATATTTTAATGGAATCTTTAATTGCCTGAACATAAATAAGAAAATCTGCCTGGTTACCTTCCAGATGCAATTTCGAAATCAGTAGTTGACGTCGTCTTTCCGCTTCTTCGCAGAATGCCCTCAGGTTTCCTTTGTAAGGTGTCTCCTGAAGTTCTCCAATAGTTTGTAGTTCGGTGTTTGGGGTTTAAATTCTGCAACTAGTCTCGATCTAAGGGTAGGCCAATCTTCAATGCTCGGAAGGCCCAATGATCGTGTTACGTGCCCATCAAGTTTCTTTCGATGGCTCCAAGAAGAATCCTCTGTTGTCGCACATCATTAGTTTGGTAGAGTGAAATTACATAATCCACTCTGTTGACGAAGGTGTAGAGAGTTTCTGGATCACCCTTGAATGGCATGATGTCTTTTAGCTGCCGACGAGCTTCAGCAAGGTTGTTGTCGCTTAGCGCAACGATTTGGGGTGCGGCGATAATTGGTTGTGCCATTGTTATAGTAAAATTTGTTGTAAAATAAAAATTTTGTTTTAGTTTATTTTTGATTTTACTTATTTAAGTGTTTGTTTAAATTTATTTTTTCTTAAATTTTATATGTTGTTATTAACTGTTAGGTGCCGTTGGACTTATTGTTTTTTGTTTTATTCTTCTTCCACTTTTTGTTGGACAACCGAATTGGAATTATAATCCAAGTTGAAGGGTGTTGCGTAATTATTGTTCGAGAACTGAATTATAAAATTTAATTTATTTTTCACTCGAGGTTCTTTTTGCGGATACTTTTTGTATCCTACCGACTGCGCCAGTTAAATGTTTTATATTCTTCGAGTCGAATTAATGCCCGTCTAAGGACTAAGGACAACGCTAAGAATTTAATAAACGCGAGAAAATAATTTTATGCCTTTATTCATTCGTTCTCAGCTTAAGACTAATTTCTTATGACAAAGATTTTACTTGCTGTGCCCTTTTGTTTACATTAATTTTGGAGCGGGCTCTCTCGCTTGGGCTATGGGTTGTACATAATAATTGAGAGAGTGGGTCTTAGTCATTCAATAAGTGTTTACGTTATTGAGGAGCAGCATAGCCTGCTCCGGATGTGAATGTTTACAATGGGTTTTGTGTGAGATTGCCTACGCTGCATATTCTTGCTGCTGCATATTTTGTACATAGCTGAATATGTGAATATGTCACTGAATATGTGAATATGTCACTATATATATATATGATCGTGACCATGACATTACACACACCATACCTAATAAAATGTAAGCTTTCAAAGATACACTTACATACCTAACATAACATAACTACTCATTTAAATATTATTATTATTATTATTTTGCTATACAAAACCACTTTTCAATACACGTTCATGTCCAATAAACAATTGAACAACCTTTATAATAAACTTGTAATGTCAACTTAAACCAACAAAAATGCATTGGTAGAAACCCATTAAAATTTGGGCATTGGTACGAATGGAAGACTGGGTCAAGAAAATGACATAACTTTTGACGAACGACATAAACAACAGGGGATCGTATTGCACGGACCGCGACGATCCAACGGCGCACGAAGTTTGCGAATGGGGAGGGAAAACGGCCAAAACATAGCCCGATTGTTTTCATGATCAAGCATAAATCCGCTTGCGGGGCAATGTGGACAGAAAGACAGACTGACGAACGATTTCTTCTATTTTTCAGGCACGTAAATAATTGTTCTGATTACGTTTGGAGAGGATATTGGCGTCAAAGAACCCACCTAAATCCGGCGAGCTCAGCTGCACAAATCGTGTCTGCTATCCGGGCGGCCACTTCCTCAGCCCTATGTCCTCCAAGGACTGAGGCACAACGACACCACCGACGTAACAGGGCGCCTAGGTATCTGATCCTTGGCCGTGAAAGGGCGGGGCACTTGCAGATGATATGCTCCAAGGTTTTAATTGTCTCGGATTCATCACATTTCCTGCAGTTGCCATTATTAATGATGCCAAGTTTAACTGAGTGCGCCGCAGCAAGGCAGTGACCCGTTAGGATTCCCACTAGCAGTCTGCAGCCTTTTCGTGGTAGATGCAGTAGGTAGTGGCTGAGTTTTTCGTTGCGCTCTTTGCACATGATTTTTGAGATTTTGCAAGCTGTGGAATTCCGCCACCTTGCTTTAGTTCGCGCATCTACCCGTCTCTCTAGCTCGCTTTGGAGCGTTCTTAAGGAAACAGGCACGTTATCCACTCTGTCATTCGCCAGCCTGACGCCTTCCTTTGCAAGATCGTCCGCCGCCTCGTTACCATCAATGAACTGGTGGCTGGGAACCCAGTAGATCCGTACTTACTTAGTCGCTCTAAGGATGTCTAGTGCCTCCCTGCTCGCCATTACATTTTCAAAACAGACCGCTGACGACTGCATGGCTCTGATCGCCGCTTGGCTGTCGACGAATAGCTTAACTGCCTCGTATTGGCGGTTTATACTCTAATGGAAAAGACTTCTGACTGGAATATGCTGCATTGACTTGGTAGCTTATATAACAGCCTTATCTCAGGGTCTGTACAATATATGCCAGCTCCTACTCTTCCTTCCATCTTTGATCCGTCGGTGCAAATGTATAGGTGTTCATTATGTTCCTGACCATTTTTCCAGTCGTCCGTGAATGTTGTTGTTTTGACATCCGGGTAAGTTCTGGGTATCATGTAATCAGATATACTGATCATGTCTCGCCCAATTGAACTATGCGCGAGTCCCTGTAGCGACATGTTTCCTGCTGCAACTTGGCGTTGTGCTGCCTTTCCTGCAGTAAGTTGCGCGTGGATGTATATGGGGTCGATACCGAGTATAGTTCCGAGCGCTTTTGTTGGGGTAGACCTCAGCGCCCCTGATATGCAGAGCAGTGCCTGCTGCTGAGTTTTCTCCATAAGGCTGTTGTACGTCCTCTTAGAATAACAAGAAGCGTATCACGCATCATGCCCATGTTGTTTTAAGAGTGACTCACCTCTGTCGTTGATGTCGGAGCTCCCCCACACGCTGTGATGTGCGTTGGCGTCTGCACCCACGAGCAGTTGCTGGTCTTTCGGGCCGGACTCTGTTAGGCTCCTGAGTTTCTCCGGTAAAGCTGGCCTGTCGTGTGCCATGTAGCAGGAAGGCACTTCTCCTCACTCTCTAGCATCACCACAGTCAGGTCGTCACAGCTGTAATGAGACATAGGGTTAGCGTGAATGCCCTTCCGCACGAGTGCAGCGGTTCTTTTCCTGCTTACCGGTGGTGTGTAGAGTACGTTGAAGTTTTAGGACTTTAGTTCGGCCACAGAATTGCAATCCCTTGCTCCATGGCAATCAGGAGTTCCGCCGATGCGATTTTGCTCTTATGGAGGTTGAGCTCCAGTACCCTCAATGGCATGGGTACTCTCGTCACCTCCCGACGGGTTGACTATAATTGTCAGGTCACCGTCCTCCACCTCGTCCGATTCGTTTTCTCTTTCAAAGTGAACGGTCGTGTTTTTGTTTTGCGCCTCGTATTTGTGTAAAATCTTTGCTATAAACCACCGGGGTTTATTTTAAACTTCTATCCTGTGTCAATAATAATTCACCGTTTTACTTCGCGTGTGCATGCAGCTGTTTTTGTGTATTAATAACTATATTAATTGCAATTTTAGTTTTGTGCAGCGATTTGCTTATCTGCTTTTTTGCATTCCTCTTTGTGCTTTATCCGTTACGCCGAAATTACAGCTCGACGGCTTAAGCTCCCTAACTCTCGCTTGCTCTCTCTTAGTGCACGTAACTACTCTTAATTTCTCTTAACTTCTGACTGGTACAGTGGTAAGTCACTATAATGTCTTCTAGTGTTGTCTGTGTAATTAAAACCTGCAAGAAAGAAATTTCTGCAGAGGACCATAGTATTGGCTGCTGGCTGTGTGACAATGTCGTGCACGCCAAGTGCATTGAATGCACAGGCCGGATGGCTGATATTATTACAAAAAACATTGGATTGCGCTACTGCTGTGAGGCTTGTCGCGATGTTGAAAGGGAAATGATGGCATTCATGCGGCAAACCAAAAATGGTTTCAAAGAGCTACTTGTTAGTTTTCGCAAAACTAATGAGGTGCTCATGGCGCTGGACTCCAAGTTTAATGGCCTATAGCTGTTAAACGAGTCCCCAAAGCGCAAGAAAACCACGGTTTGCACACCGTATTTGGCCGCTGCCCTGCAACTCGACGCAGGTTCTCAACAGCTGACTCCCTCGGCACAGCCACCGACCCCAATATATCTAACTCCTATGATACTGAGGTCGGGTGCAAGGAAAGATTCTGCCTCCGAATGTGCCGTGACAGGGACCGCAGCTCCAGTGTTGTCCGTTGAGTCCGCTGGCTGGTCAAAATCAAAATTAACGACTCCTCAGATCCCCGTCCCGAATGCTCCCCAGGGTGAAAGGCCAGGATTAATGGCCGAAATTGGTAATACAGCCAACCAGTCTGTGTTGCCAAAAGCCCTTATTGCAGTACCACCAACGAGGAAGATATTTGTCTCTCGGCTTCACCCATCTCAAACATCTGAAGATGTTACTGTCTTTATTCGAGACAGAACCAAGTCCGATAAAATTAAGGCGGAAAAATTTTAATTTTCTTACGCTAGGGATATTTCATCTTTCAAAATAAATGTCCCGGACGAACTCTTTAACACAATATGCTCTGCCGATTTCTGGCCGCAGTAAGTTGTTGTTAAGGAGTACGAAGCCAAGAAAAAGAAAAGACGGCCTGTAGGAATTAGTCTACCCAGGCCGGACAAAACCACTGTGCCAGCTCCAAAAAACTAACCAATTCCCTCCTTCTTACCTATCAGAATGCAAGGGGTTTACGTAGTAAGCTTCTTAAATTGTATTCTAATAGTGTTTCCTTTGCATCCCAGGTGATAGTGTTCACAGAAACCTGGTTAAAGCCGTAGATCCTAAGCTCCGAAGTTTTTCCAGCTGTGTACACAACATACAGGCTTGATCGGCCTTCCAGGCGAGGGGGTGGGGTCCTCATTGCGGTTGACTCAAACCTCACGTCTGAAGTATTAGCTTTCGAGGAATGCAACGATGTGGAATTCCTTTGTGTGAAGCAATCATTTAATGGTAGTTTTATTTTTACTACATGTTCCTACATTCCTCCCTTGTCGGAACTTCCTATTTATTGGAACCACCTTTCCGCTATCCTTTCGGATAGGGACCATTTAATTGTTCTAGGTGACTTTAACATTCCTGGAGCTATTTGGTCCACAACTGAATCCTCTAACACACTTTTAACTACTGCACGTCACGATTTTATTGATGGCTTGTTTGACATTTCGTTGTCTCAAGGCAATTATGTACGAAATTCCTTAGATCGCTTGCTAGACCTTTGCTTTGTCTCTGATCCGGCAAGAGTCAGTTTGGTTAGGGTTCCGCCCTTGACGCTACCCGAAGATCCATACCATCCTACTTTCGATGTGACTATCGATATTGGGACTGCTATGGAGAATAAGTCTGATCGGCCAGAAAAGAAAATTCACTGCTTTCGCAAGGCGGATTTTCGACGGCTGAATAATTTTATATCTGAATTTGATTGGTCCGATCTCTACATGTGCACTGACATGGTAGGTGCCATGGATATTTTTTACAATGCCATGAACTCCTTTTTTACAGAATGTGTTCCGTTATACTATCCGTCAATCTCCAATAAGCCTCCCTGGTTTAGTAAATAGTTGACTAGCCTCAAAAATGTTAAGTCCAGCCTTTATTCTAAATTTAAACGTAACGGTTCTCAAGCTGTTCATTCTCGCTATTTAGCGGCTCGGTCAAAGTTTACCGTGCTTAACGCGCAGTGTTACAAAAACTATTTGACTCGTTCAAGGGTTCAGTTTGCGCAGGACCCAAAACAGTTTTATAATTTTTTCAACACTAAACGTAAGCCTATTACACATCCTTCCTCGCTTTTATTTGAAAATACGACAGCAAAACAATGATCAGGCAATTGCTCAGTTTTTTCAAACTACTTATTCTCCGTCATCCGATTCAAACCAAACCTATTCGTATAGCATGCCCAAATCAAACCTAATCTTCAGTCCAAGCTTAAACGAAAGCTCCCTTCTTTTGGATCTTCAACGTGTCAAGCCGGTTTATTCGCCAGGTCCCGACGGAATACCAGGCTGTGTGCTTAGGTATTGTGCCGAGTCCCTGTGCAGTCCCCTTCTAAAATGGTTTACCTTATCCTTAGAAACTTCCCAATTTCCCCTTATTTGGAAGGAATTATTCGTGATTCCTCTCCACAAAAAAGGTAGCAAAGTGGATCCTAACAACTATAGAAGAATCTCTAAGTTGTCAGCCATCCCAAAACTTTTCGAAAACGTAATTACTCCCCATTTGCAGCATCTGTGTAGATCAGTAATTTCTCCATGCACACATGGATTTATTAAACGAAGATCAACGACTACTAACCTTCTGGAGCTCACTTCTTTCATTATAAGGGGCTTTCCACAAAATTTGCAGACAGATGTGATCTATACTGATTTCAGTAAAGCATTTGACTCCGTTAATTACTCCCTTCTTGTTAGGAAACTCGACTTAATGGGTTTTCCTGTCGATCTTCTTAGGTGGATCTCAAGTTATCTGAAAGACAGGGGTGTACTTAGATTTATTAAACGGTGGTCGAAGGAATTCGATGACCCCTACGTCACGAAGAATTTATACACTTCGTTAGTTCGTCCTATTTTAGTATATGGATCTTGCGTTTGGAGTCCCCAGTGGGACGTTCACAGCAAACGCATTGAGTCTGTTCAAAAGAACTTTTTACTTTTCGCTCTTCTTGGCTTAAACTGGGATGCAAACCTTAGGTTGCCCTCTTATTCTAGTAGAATGTCTTTATGTATAATCTGATCCGTGGTGACGTGGAAAGCAGCGATCTATTGGGTCAGTTGAATTTCCACGTACCATGTAGAACCACAAGATCCTACCTGCCTTTGGTTTTGCACCACTGCAGAACATCGTATGAAATGCATGAACCCTTTAGAGTATTATGTGCAAACTATAATGATTTGTACAAAATTACCTCATCTGTAGATAGCCTTCCTAAACTAAAAACATTAATCTTAACCCACTTAGTACACATGCAAGATAGCAATCGAGCTGCCGAAGGGCCACTTGAGTGTACTGACCGTAGTGCATATCAACGTCCAAGAGGTCGTCACAGCTGTAATGAGACATAAGGTTAGCGTGAATGCCCTTCCGCACGAGTGCAGCGGTTCTTTTCCTGCTTACCGGTGGTGTGTAGAGTACGTTGAAGTTTGAGGACTTTAGTTCGGCCATAGAATTGCAATACATGGATCCTGGACCAAGGCTGTGTCGACGGACCCTTGCTCCATGGCAATCAGGAGTTCCGCCGATGCGATTTTGCTCTTATGGAGGTTGAGCTTCAGTACCCTCAATGGCATGGGTACTCTCGTCACCTCCCGACGGGTTGACTATAATTGTCAGGTCACCGTCCCCCAAATCGTCCGAGCCTTCGAGCGTTAAATTCAGGGCGGCGTCTACAATCGTGTCCAGACCTAAGTCCTTTTCCACCGCGCCTGCCGGCAGGGTGTGTGCGTCCTTGTCTGCGGGGTGGTGCTTTTTGAGACACAGGTAGACACTGCCCATCCCCCACGCCATCTTCCCGTACCGTGGGTACATCACATCCTCGGCCTCAATACTGATCTGAAGGATCACGCATTGGCCCCCCTCATTGGGTAATGGGCTCCCAATGTGGAGGATCCTCCAGTCTGCTGTCGGGATGTCCAAGTTCTGTCGCTGTAGCAGCTTCAACGCAAGGTCCCCCTGGATTGCGATGAGGAAGAGTACCTTCGCCTTTGGAATAGATGGGATTAACTCCCTGTCCACCTGCAACTTGGCCCCCCTTCCACAAAGCTTTCAACTTGGCAACCGTTTGCGTCAGCCACTTCTGAGTCGGGTCGTCCAGGCACTTCGGCATTTTGACCCCATTCAGCCACCCGGCACCATCAAATGTGGGCATGGGAGCCTTGGGGTCGTCCTCCACCCGTGCAAATAGCGATTCCACGAGCCACGCGTACAGCTTCTTCCACCGCGCCTCGGTCATCTTGCCGTTCTCGTCACTTCGGTCAATGAGTGCCACGATCAGATGTCGTTTGGTCACCACACTGACCTTTGTTTTCGTTGGCTTTTTCGCCTTTGGTGGACGGCCCGCCTCCTTGGGCCCGCGTTGCGTCCTTGGCTGCGCTCTCGGCGGAGCTTTGCCTTTTGTTGGCAAGCATCTCCTCCACGTTATGGGCAAAAGCTTACGAGGCCATTTGCGGGAGTTTTGCGAAGTGCAGCCGGCTTTCCTCAATCATTTGCTCTGCCCAGGCCAGCTTTTCCTTTTCCTCATTGGAGAGGTTGGGCTTGTCCTGGAGCCGGCCCTGGATTTTGAGGGCAGCCTTGTACTGCGCCTTCGCCATCATCGCCTCGCTTGAACGCTTCGGCCCGTCCCTGCGCAGGGAGCTGGGTCCGAGGTCTGTCTCGACGACGGCACCTGTGCGGCTAAGCTTAATCTGCGGTTTCGTTGTTGTTGTTTTGCAGTAGTGTTGCCACTGCTATGACCTGCTCCCGTCATAACAGAGGTGTGACCGCTGGCGACACGCAGAGAGGATTGCTTCCCCCCGTGCCCGCCGTTGATAGCAGTCACGCCTTCCACCGACGTTTGGGCTGACATCCCAGCCCCGGTTTCCTCCATTTGTCCGTCCATACTGTTTATTTGTCCGTGGAACCACCCACTACGTTTTAAGCCTACCGCCAGGCACCTCCAACCATTGCTACTGGTTCGTTTCCTCCGGCTTTGGGGGGCTGCAGCAATTGAACCGTTGCCTTAGCTAGACACTGCAATACCCCGGACAGAGCAAGCGGCATTGCATTACCCGTTACCCAGGATAAAAGACTTCTTAATAATTTGGTATTCTCCGATGAAATATGTGAAGCTTGTTTAAATGGTTAAAGCTATATAAAGAGGCCTTTGCTTGTAGTTAACTCAGATGATTGGGGCCCAATTACACCTGTATCAACAAATAACAAAAATTATTTAGCTATTTTTGTAGATTACACATTACTGTGTGACATATTTAATAAAGCACAAATCAGATGTATTTACTACTTTTAAAGATTTTTTAGCAAAAGGCGAAACAGATTTTAATCTCAAAATTGTGAATCTTTACATTTACAATGGGAGAGAATATTTGTCTAATGAGATTCGTGGGTTTTGTGTACAAAAAGGGATTTCTTACCATCGAACAGTACCACTTACACATCAATTTAATGAGGTTTCAGATCGAATGATAATAACCCTCACTGAAAAAGCTTGTGTTGTAATCTAACACACTTAAAAGTATATGGTTCTACTGTGTACGTTCACAATAAAACAAGGAAAAGAAAAATTGATGATAAATCCTTCAAACCCTTTCTTGTTGGTTACGAACCAAATAGTTTGAAGTTGTGAGATTCTATAAATCGAAAATTCAGGAGGAAGCTGTTAAAGTAGAATTAAATGCTGATGAAATAACTAATACTTGAAAAATGGTAAAGAAACCTGAAAACAAACATATTGTGGGCAATAGATGGGTGTTTTCTCTAAAATATGATGAACTTAGGAAATCCAACAAAATACATTGCGCGATTCAAAAGTATCGAATTGACTATGATGAAACCTAGTTGCTACACCCAGAAAAATCCATTGCCTAAAATGCTGTCAAATTGCCTAAAATTTTAGTCCATGGAAGTCAAGGTATTTATTGCCTAAAATTTAGATAAATGCCATATTTTTAGGTAATTAAAACTGACTTAAATTTTAGGCAATATATCTACAAAATGCCATATTTTTAGGCAATACGATGCCCAAAAATTATTTTTAGTTTAAATAGAAGCCTAAAACTAGATTTTTTTGACAATATAAGCCTAATTCTTATGCAACGATTGTTTAAATCAAAGTTGTCTGGTCCAGGATAAACTTCAATGATTTTTAAAAGTCTCCATTTGCTGGGTGACAATCGATCATCTATTACAATTACTATGTCGTTTACTTGTAAATTGTCCTGCTCCTTTTTCAATTTGGGACGAGCTTTTAGGTGCTACAGCCAATCATTACTCCAACGCATCCAAAATTGACGGAGCAATTTTTTACCTTGGAGGAATTGTGTAGTAAGCGGCGCATCCTTAGTGGTAACATCAGGGGGTGCCAATAGCGAGTCCCCAATCAAGAAATGTGCTAGTGTTAGCGTAGACAGATCATCTGTTTCAGTGGTTCAGTTGCGACCTGTTCGTAGGTCATCTTCTGTCCTGAGAAGTCTCGATACATAAGTTTTAACTGCTTTCACATTGACTACCATAAGCCTCCAAAGTTAAGCTATGTGGTCTGTCGAAATGCCACTGAATTTGACGAAACGCTATCAAAGGGACTACTTCTTTAGAAAGTTAATGTAGAAATTTGTAGTATCCGCTCCAATAAAAGTGGTGCCGCAATCGCTTTACATGTGCTGGCAGTATCCACGACGGGAGATAAACCGATTTAAGGCCATAAGAAACTGTTCTGTTGACAAATCCGTCACAGCTTCAAGATGAATTGCTTTCGTAGCTAGCTAGAATTCTACCCGGAATCGGGAGGCTCGTATTTCAAATGATTCGGTGTAGTCATCTCCTCTTGCAATTAAGGCTCGGCTCGGTGGATTCACCCTGTGAAGAGGAAGGTCTGACATCATTTTTGTACTTGGCCTTGGGCGATGTCTAAAGCAGAGTATGCATTTGCGAAGAATACGTTTGACAACTTGTTTTCCGTTCACAATACAAAATTGATGTCCGATAATAGCCAGGGTGAGCTCGGTGCCACCATGGAAAGCGATCCGAAGTGCATTTTGCACAAGAAATTCCGTAAACGGGTGGTTTTAGGGCACTATCATGGGGTTTCTTTGTTCCATTGCAAGATGCCTTGCGTTTCGCAGACGAACGCGTAGAATCTGGTTTTCATCCAAAAATGTTGTTGGCATTGATTGCTAGCGGTTGGTAGTGATTTCTTGTTTTTCAGCCAGTTTATTTCGTAGGTGTATTCATCCAATTGGATTATCCGTATTGTATGTCCTAAGGCTGCAGTTTGTAGATCGCTTATTCGCTTTCGCATATTGGTAATGAATATTACTGAAAACGATTTATTGTAAGATGAGTATGGCTTGAAAAATGGTGGTTGTCCTTTAGGGCCCTGCTGATACGAGAGTAGAAGATTTTTTCTCGCAGCTAGATAAGTCGACGTTTTGGATTGCCATGGTGCCGGTTGGCCAATGTAGTTCCAGTTGCTGAAGTTATGGAGGTCCTATTCACCATAACGGATGAACTGCTATCTCTTAAAATGTGAGACCACGCGTTGCGCAGTCAGCTGGGTTGTCGCTTATACTGCAATGAAGAATTTGTCCCACGCGGTTTGCGACAAAAGTTTATCCAATATAGGACGTTAGAGGCGTCTGACTAGTAGATTACACCAGTTTACAAAATAAAACAAAATAAATGCTCCAAGCCTGTTAATGCGAAATTCTGGTAGAGTTGAGTCCCCAGATCACGAAAATGGCTTTGATTTTTTTTTCTATGGATATGTTCTTTTTAAAGATTTTTTAAAGTTTTACACAAACAAATTCTGCTCATTTTACGTTTCTCATTTTATAGCTCGAGTTGTAGCCAACCAATTAAGCCGTCGAATGTTTTATTTTACAGGTAATGAACTTACCTTTCGATTTTTTTACACTGTTCATCACATCTAACAAAGTTAACAGACCATCTAAAGGCGGTGTTCAACACTGTACCTTTAATCTAGTAGACATCTGGCAAAATATTAAAAAAAGATTCTCATTTTACTTAACTTTGAAAATCCACGATAAATCCATTTTTCAACGGATTTCTGGAGTTGTCGGCCTGTTTGATACTTTAGCGGATCAACTTTAGAAAAAACACGTTTTGATTTTCTAACGGATTTTTTTTCGAGTTTTTAGGATGCTAGCAGCATGTTAACATTTGAGTTAACGGATTGAAATTTCCACTTTTTTCAAGTTTATCGACCTCCAGCACACAAAGTACTTATCCAATATACATAAAGTGTAAAAAATCGAAAGGTTAGTTCATTACCTGTAAAATAAAACATTCGACGGCTAAATTGGTTGGCTACAACTCGAGCTATAAAATGAGAAACGTAAAATGAGCAGAATTTTTTTGTGTAAAACTTTAAAAAACGTTTAAAAAAAACGTATCCATAGAAAAAAAATTAAAGCCATTTTCGTGATCTGGGGACTCAACTCTACCAGAATTTCGCATCAAAAAGCTTGGAGCATTTTGAGTGTAAACTAGTGTTACAGGTAAGTTCCATAGGTTTTGCTGCTGGTTGACTGTTGTCCTCTGTCGTTGTAATTTTGCTGACTTGGCCTAAATCAAAACATTCATTAATGACTTTGGCACAACGGTGATAAACATCTGGTTGTCTTTGGAATTTTTGTTCAAGCATTTGGAAACGGTTTAGTGTAATTTGTCGTGACCTACCCAGAACCTGTGATTGAAACGCTGTGATTGAAACGCTTTTTGGAAGTGGGTTTTGCACCATTCTTCTTCTGGTGTTAGGCAACGCGTAGAATTAAGTTCATCAATATCAAAGAATTTTTGTAGCAGCTTTTCCAAATTTGGATGATGCTGATTTGACCTGACCGAGAAACAATCAAGCCAAGCTTTGTTCGCTGCGCAATCGGTTGGCCCTCGTTTCCTTTGCTCAGTTCCGGCAGCATTATTTGTCGTATTATGACTACGCCCAGCAGCAGATCAATTCGAATTGAATCGAAGAACGTTGGATCTGCAAAATCCAGCCCTTTAAGGTACCTGTAGTTAATGAGTTCATTTTTCTGTCTTAAACATTTAATTGTTACACGCGCTCAATGAAATGTGAGTGGTGTATCTGCATCGGTTAGTGGAAGAGTCTCCGACTCGAGATATTTAACCACTTGGACAATGTGTTCGGTTATAAGCGTGCCTCTGAACCTGAATCGACTAGTGCACGTATGACATGTGATTGGCCAGTCTCTCAATTGCACAGTGGGCGAAATGGAGGATTTAACTAAGCCTTATTCAATTTTCAACTTTAATTTTTGCACCTATATTTTTAAAAAATCGATTTCTTTTATATCCGATAGACTAAAAGCACTTGTCGTTTGGCTTAATATTAATTTTGCTATAAAGTTTCAAACACAACAAATGTTGCATCAGCTGCTTCCCACAGTGTTCCCGCCAATTTTCACGTCAACATTAAAATTTGAATGTAAGATTATTTTGGTGCCCTGTAAATCATTTTTTGGCTTCATTTAAAGGAAAGTATGTAAATATTAAACCAAATAAGTATTTGTGATCTGTGATTGTGATTCGTCCCGAAATTCAGTATTAATTGTAGTGCTTCTAGGAGATGCAATGTTTACCTCTGAAATTAACTTTCGTAGAGCTGATCTTTTAAAGTTTGATTGGTTTATTATCAAAGTATTTTTAAGCAAGAATATATACCCTTGCATATAATTAATAAAATAAAAGTAAGGAATCTTTTAAATGGTTTTAATACGAGATCTTAAATACAACGAAAAGCGGCTAATTTGGACCGATCGTTCATATGTCAGCTATAAGATATAGTGGTCCGACTTCAAAAAGTTTTAAGACGTACATATTCCTATATTTAAATTAACGCCATTTACTAAGTCTAAGTCCGATATCTTTAAAAACAAAGTAAATCAACTTTCCTTTTAACAATTCTTTGGCAGTTATCTTATTTAAATTTAATTTTAAATTTAAATTTAAACATATAACTTAAATATAATTAAAGGATCATATATTTAATTTGAGACCAATAAAAGCGAGAATATGACATTTTGGCCATATCTTTTCTATGGCAACTATAAGATATAGTGGTCCGATTCCGGCCGTTCCGACATATATATTAGCTGCATTAGAAGGAAGACTATCTGCAAAGTTTCATTTGGATAGCTCAACAATGAGAGACTAGTTTGCGTAGCAACGGACAGACGGAAATGGCTAGATCGACTCGGCTGGTGATGCTGATCAAGAATATATATACTTTATGGGGTCGGAGATGCTTCCTTCACTGCGTTGCAAGCTTCTAAACAAAATTATAATACCCTGCAAGAATATAAAAATTCGTCAACGTTTTGAGCTGTGAAAATGTCCAAAATGAGCTGCAACTTCCCGCAACTTTTCATATTAATTTTTTTTTTAGTTTCAATGTCTTTGGCCAAGAGAGTGCTTTTTTCGGATTGGCATGCGGAAAAGGATGCTTCCAAAAAGCTTTCGGCCGTGGAGACCTAGATATACAGCTACATTATAAATATAACGATTTAAATTGATGGTCAACGCGCCAGCATATCTGACAAAATGAAGATTTTCGTTAAAAAATTGGCATTGAAATGGAAAGAAAATCACAGAATTCTTAAAAGTTTCAAAGCACTCCACAAGGATTGGCTTGATTATGAGCTTATATTAATATACCTGAGGTCAATTACTGGACGATTCGAACTTTATTTTACTAATAATAATAGTAAAACACAAAAAAAGTTTCGGACATCGTAAAAAAAATGCATTGCGATGCGCTTGTATTTGCGGCTAATATAAGTTTCTTCATTTCTGCCATGTGTTCGAAGTGCGGCCATGATAATGTCGTTGTCAAGTTCGGATGAAACAAGATCAGTATTATTTTATTTGTTTAATACTTCATTAATTTATTTTTATTTTATTTTATTTTATTTATTTATTTGGTTCATAGTTAACAATGAACTGCTAACTTGCCTTAACATAGCTTATTACTAAAGTACATGTATATTAAATAAAAATTTAACAAAGCGAGATTATTATTATAAATTATTCGAATCCAGGAAGGAGTAAATTTTACTTGATATGCATACAATTGAATCTTCGAAAGAAACCACAGTATATAACAAATTATAATTTGAACACATTACCCTAAAGGGCTCATGAATGGCAAAGTTTGATCTACATATTGGCAAGTGAATTGGGCGAAAAGTTCAGTGAATCTCAAGGGACAGCGATGTCAATGTAGCTTAGGAGAAGGGAGAGTTCACTCACCTGTAAGAAGTTTGTGTAAAAGAATTACTCCACCGCACATTCTGCGATGTTTTAGAGATTGTAAATCAATTAGTTTTAATCTAGATGCGTAGGGTGGTAAGTGTCTAGTCGGATCCCAATTCAGCTGATGAAGAGCAAACAATAAAAACTGTTTTGAACTGACTCAATCAATCTTTGTTGCTCAATATATTGAGGGCTCCATATACTTGAGCAATATTCCAAAATAGGGCGAACCATGGAAACATACAGAGTTTTGTTGTGTAAGGATCGTCGAACTCTTTGACCCAACGTTTTATGAATGCTAAAACCCCTAGCTTTACCAATGGTAACGGAGATATGACTTTTAAAACATAAATTGCTATTAAACAAAACACCTAGATCTTTGACTTGGAAATACGTTCCAGACTACAATTTCCAAGATAGTAAGGTTGAAAATGAGCTGAAGTTCGATAAAGGACATCGACTTGCATTTCGCATGGTTTAGATAAAGCAGATTGATGGAGCACCATAACTGCAATTCGTTTAGATCCGATTGCAGGCGAGGGTGGGAGATTTGATCGGAGTATGATAGGCAAATTTTACGTCATCAGCATACATTAAAGTTGTGGCAAAAGACATGACGTTTGGAAGATCGTTTATAAAAGGACAAACAGTAATGGACCCAAATGACTGCCTTGGGGGACACCAGAAAACCCATTTACGACAGAAGACAATTGATTGTTAAAAGAACGTTGAGTTCTATTGGAAAGGTGTGCACAAATCCATTTTAGTAGAATTGGTGTGAATCCTAAAAGAGAGTTTGTGGAGGAGAAGGCTACGGTTTACTGAGTCAAACGCCTTGCTGAAATCAGTAAAATTAACATCAGTTTGGCATTTGTTAAGGAAACTTCGATGAATGAAAGAAGAGAATTCGAGGAGATTTGTAGTGGTAGACCGATGCTTAACAAAGCCGTGCTGAGCTGAAGAGATTATGGAGGTACACATATGTTGAAGTTGGCAAGTTATCAACTGCTCAAAAAGCTTAGGTATGGCCGAGAGTTTAGCGATACCGCGATAGTTTTCAACGTCGGACCTTGAGCCTTTTTTATGTAGAGGAATGATAAAAGATTCACTCCAAATTCTGGGGAATTCTGAAAGATGTAGGGATTGGTTGAAAAGAAATGTGATTGGCCAGGACAAAGCTTCAGCACAGTTTTTAAGGACACAACTTGGAATCTTGTCGATTTATTTTTTGTATAAGTTTTAAGTATATTTTGCCATTATTTGACAATTTTCTAACAGAATAGCCTTTTGCAAAATGTGCAAGTGCGCGAGCAATATTGGCTGCAGGTGTATTTTTATACCCGGTACCCATAGGGTACAAGGGTATTATAAGTTAGTGCCAACCGAGAATGTATGTAACAGGCAGAAGAAGTCATCTCCGACCCCATAAAGTATATATATTCTTGATCAGCGTCACCAGCCGAGTCGATCTAGCCATGTCCGTCTGTCCGTGTTGGTAAACAGATCTCAGAGACTATAAGAGCTAGAGTTACCAAAATTTGTGACGACATTGAAATCTGTTGCACGCAGATCAAGTTTATTTTAAAATTTGGCCACGCCAACTTCCGCCCCGAAAATCATAAGAAATGGTATAAAATCTATAGGCGTGATTTTCGGCTTAAAGTAAATAGATTGACTTAATAAGTGGACAATCGCGGACGTGTTCTGAAAATTTGAGTAAAATCGGATATACATAGAAGTTATTAAACAATAAAGTTTCTGTGTAAGCTTTTTAAGAGAGAGACAGAGAGACACAGAGCGCACGTGTGTGTTGCTCAACATGTTCCTAGCAACATTTGTCTTTGTTGGGAGTTGTTCAACATGTCCCTAGCAACATTTGTTGCTTTTGAGAGTTGCCCAACATATTCCTAGCAACATTTGTCTCTTTTGAGTGTTGCTCAACATGTTTCTAGTTTCAATAGTTCTAGTTCCAATTTCCCCTTATTTGGAAGAAATCATTTGTCATTCCTCTCCACAAAAAGTTAGCAAAGTGGATGCTAACAACTGTAGAGGAATCTCTAAGCTGTCAGCCATCCCAAAACTTTTCGAAAACGTAATTACTCCCCATTTGCAGCACCTGTGTAGATCAGTAATTTCTCCATGCCAACATGGATTTGACATCTGGTGTCCCGCAAGGTAGCCACCTGGGTCCATTACTTTTTACATTATTTATTAACGACCTGCGCAAAGTCTTGACTAACTCCAGAGTACTCATGTACGCTGACGACGTTAAACTTTGTGTGCAATACAAGGACGGCGCTTGCCAGTCGGATTTACAAACAGATCTTAATAACTTTCAAACATCGTGCAATGCAAACTTATTAAACCTAAATGGCTCCAAATGCAAGCTGATGACAGTCTCACGTGTCTCTCCCGACTTAAACTGGAGTTTATTGATTATATTTCGTGCATTGTGAATAAAGCCAGGGGTGTGCTTGGATTTATTAAACGGTGGTCGAAGGAATTCGATGACCCCTACGTCACGAAGAATTTTTACACCTTGTTAATTCGTCCTATTTTAGAATATGGATCTTGCGTTTGGAGTCCCCAGTGGGACGTCCACAGCAAACGCATTGAGTCAGTTAAAAAAAACTTTTTAATTTTCGCTCTTCGTGGCTTAAAATGGGATGCAATCCTTAGGTTGCCCTCTTATTCTAGTAGACTTCTCCTTATTAACCTACCTTCCTTAGCAAACCGTAGAACGATGTTAGGCATTGTCTTTATGATCCGTGGTGACGTGGAAAGCAGCGATCTATTGGGTCAGTTAAATTTCCACGTACCACAAGATCCTACCTGCCTTTAGTTTTGCACCATACAGAAAATCGTACGAAATGCATGAAATTACCTCATCTGTAAATAGCCTTCCTAAACTAAAAACATTAATGTTAACCCACTTAGTACACATGCAAGATAGCAATGGAGCTGCCTAATAGTAGTTTATATTTCCTCGCATTCTTTTACCTATCCTTTTCTTTCGCGCCTATTAACACCTAACCCTAACAAGCACGTGCTTGGTTTTGAAGGGCCACTTGAATGTACTGATGCATCAACGTCCAACAGATGTTTCAATATTTGTCTTCATTTGTCAACATTTGTTGTTTGTTCATGTGCTGTTCAAGTTCATCCACAATACTTTTGGTACCGGGCTCGACTGTAGCTTTCCAACTTGTTTTAATAATATAGCTGTCAGGTTCTTACCAAATTTTGTAAGGATGTGTACATGTATTTCATAAATATAAAAAGATAAAAAAAATCACGAAAATGAATTAGAAAATACATTATAATCGGTCGTAACTGACCAAATATCAAATATAATAATTTTTGACCATTTTACGATTTTTTTTTTAAATTTATTTTTTTTATTTTCTGTGCAACAATAAATTGTTTTTTAAATTATTAAGATAAAATATGTATTTATCAGTAAAATGAAACTATCCGTTTCAGGACATAATCATTTTTGCAGAAGTTAGAAATAAATCGCCGCTAAGTAAATCATTTCGCCCACTGTGAATTGTGAAGCTTGACAAAAGCTGTGGCAAGAAGCATGGTTCTTAAGTAGAAACATTTATTAATTAAGCTAACATGTAACAGAAATTTTACTTATACTCTAAGGCTAATTTGCTTAATTTTGTTTTTAATTTGTAGAATTTTTATTATTTTTAAGGTTTTTATATTTTATTTTATATTCTATTAACTAGTTTTATTTAATTTAATTCATACCGTTTTTCAAGAAATTTGTTATTATATCAGAAAATAGAGTTGCGCTGAAACAATGAGAAAATGTAAAGGGTAAGGTGTCTCTGTGTGGCCGCATTGTAGACAATTCTTGTTGCTGCGGCATTGGGAAAGAGGATGCGACAAGCCAAGCTAATAAAACATGCCTTAACTCGATCTACGATGCCCTTTCGCGCAAAATAATCTTTGGCCAAAACTCTGAACAATGCCGCAGGATAAGTTGACTGCACAATGAGCGCAGCGAATGAGGTTAGCAGCTCCTGTTGTTGCGTGAAACCTGCTACCATTGTACGATATGTTGTTTGGGTTCCGTGAAACGGATTTAGGTGTTGATGACCGTGGATAAGTACTGCGACCACGGCTTTCGATTATATCAATGCTGATAAGGCGTTTGTTGATAAAGGATTCCAATAGTGTGAATGTTGGAATTTGTACTGAACTTCCGAGGTAGTGCTCCCAAGCTTCCAGAGTGCCCTTTAAGAGTTTGGCCACTAGAAATTGGGCGATCCAATGGTCACACGGTTTGATTGCGATTTCTAATCGTTGTAGGGTATTAATGCATACATTGAAAATATATTTACCATATGTTTAAGGTCGGACGAGCGCTCCTGGGTAATCTGTGGCAAGTCATGCAGGGAGCTTATATGGTGCATGAACTGCAACCTGGGATTATTGAGTAGTTATTCCAGTAAGAGCAATTTGTGCAACGTCCTCATCGCAATCCATGGACAATGCTTGCTATAAAAAATGAAACGTTTGCACGTTTGATAACGCCGTGTTGTCGTGGATGAGCTGTACGAAAGCGTCGTAAAAGGCCGGCCAATCCACAAATTTTCCAGAAACAAGTTTGAGCAGCTGCATTGCCGAGTCTGCGGTAATGCTCATTGGACTTATGGTCTTGGAATGTCGATGAATTTTCTAAAAATTTTTGCTGCAGAGTTTGTTGGATATTTAGCTTCGAACGCCTCCTCGTCGAAGTGGTATGCTATCTCTTTCTGTACATATTCGGGCATTGCTGCACGATCATCAGCTGGTGTTTTTTTTTTTGGAAACTAAAACTAACTCATCTACAAATAATGGAACTGGTGTGTGAGCGAAGAAACGGCGCAGGTGGCTGAGCGTAGAGAAGAAACGGCGCGGCTGGATTAGCTTATGATGTTATTAGGATGAATGTTACTAATTTTCAAACTTTTATTAAGTGCACTAATTGAAAAGTGGATGGAACTTTGCTCTCAAAGGCCACCAAAATTGTTGTAAGATCGATCAATTAGTAGAGGCGGTTAGTTTAGTGCACTTCAAGAATATTCTGTATTTAATAGGTAATTGTACAAAAGGTTTTAAAACGTATATAATGTTATCGACCAGCATGCGACTGTACTCAGTGATCTCCAAACAACTCTTCTTCGGCGACAGCAATGTGAATCTGGGAGAGCGGTTTCTGTGTAGCTTTGAATTCGCCGTGCACAGCTGATCTCTTGCGCACAGACGACGAATCCGTATAATATGAATATAGTATTCTGTTAAACAGTTTAACTTAAGCATTAATATTGTTTTTGTAGTAATACAACCATTTCAAAAAATAAAGTTATATTCCAAAATGTATACTGTATTTATTTTTACTGTTGCAGTAGAGTTGCTACTTCCGTAATAGCATAAACATGTCTAAGAGTTGGCTGGTAACCGTCAATTCATGCCAGGGATGTTAAAACCATGGTTATATATTTTTCTGATATGTCGCATATTATTTTGACAGAACTGCTAAATTTGATTAAATTTTTTATTTACTGCTCAAATTTTATTAAGAGACTATCTAAAAGTCAAATAAGCTTTAGAAAAACACAACTCTTACCATTTTGCCCAGACCGCGCTTCGAACCCTTGCCCAACAGCTTTGCAGTGCGTCTGAGACAACGCCATTCACCTGCGTACGCGTGACAGGCTTAAGGAAACTTTGTTGAGAATCGGATTTAATTGGTTTATTTATTAATCAAAGGTCTTGAAAAAGATATATATATATTTAAGAGGTTATAATAAATTTAAAAATCAAATTCTGCGCACAACGCGTTGTTTCAAACCGGGCAGACGAAATAAGGAGAGTCAGAGTGCGGTACTGCGGTTTCGCAAATAAAATTATGAAGTGCAGCCAGAGTGAAATATGTTGCATTTCGAGTTGGAATCGGCTGAAATGGACCGATAGGATAGAGGTGATAGTCGGGGAAATAGCGATAGGTATTCTTTAAATTGGTGGCGCCACGTAAATGTCGAAAGGCAAGGGCAAGCGATCTCACCTTCTCGCTCATACATTGCTCTCTCTGGTTGCCCTGAACTGGGTCGTTGTACTGAGCGCTTAAAGAGTCCCGTAAGGTGGATCGCGGTCAGTAAAACGAACCTATATAGGAGGCAAAAGCGTTGGAGGAGAGGCAATAGGAAAAGACACGGAGGAGCGGCAGCCTGCCAACAAATAAAGTGTAGTGATTTTCTGAAAATTAAGAAAAACGTGAGTGGCAAATAAAAGACCAAAAATGGGAGGTGAGCCGGTCGCCAACCCGCCCGGAATAGACTCCGGTCCGCCGAGCTCGGTTATGCCTCTCAAAATCCCAAGAGGCATCTATGGATGGTGGGTGCGTAGTGGCGAGTCCATCAGTGCCACCAATTCCTTCCGTTTAATGTCGTCCAAATTTAATTTATTTCGCCTGTTTACGTGTTGTTGCTAGTGGTGGTTAAATTTATGTTAGTGAGACGTCGTTATGTTATCGATATATCGATTGTGCGGACTGGAAGCAGAGGGGACACTCGTCCCTGGGACTCCGGAGCTATCCGGCACTGCCCTCCGGAAATAAGCAGTTCCGTTTCAAATAAGATTGTTGTATCGTTTTGTTGTCAATCTCATGAAATGGATGTAAAATTTTGAAGTCTAGTGTAAGTTAGTTTAGGGCGAAGGCGGGAGCACAATAAAGCTCTCTCGCTCTTTGCGATTTCGCCCGCCTTCGCCAACCTTCGTTAAGCTAGGCTCTAAGCATATAATTGTTAGAAGAATGTATTGTCGTATAATTGAAGTCGAAGCGCAAACACTTTTTTCGTTCAGCCGAATTAAAGGTAATTTCTTGCCACCCAAAGTTTTCGGTTTTCGTTAATAAACTAATTCTAATAAACTAATTAGAAAATTCATGGCGCCCCCGGGTGGACAATAACTACAATAAATAAAGGCAACAAATTAACAGTGACAGTGACAAAACAAATAAAGTGCAATCAAAAAATTTTGTTTATTTTTTGTGCTTAAAATTATTGTTTAAAACAAATAATTGTTGCCCGTCGCGCTATTGTGTGAATTAACACTATTCGTGTCGGTCGCGAAAATCTTTCTGCCTGCGCCGAATTACAGCCATCACCGAGGATCACTCCAAAGGAAAGTGGTTGGATTTATATATAAATACCGCAATCAGGAGAAAGAGGTATTTGTGCAAAAATTGAAAGCTCGAGTTTAAGACAAAATAAATATTTGTTCATTGTTTGTGCTGAGAAATTGCATTTCGCTTTCAATTCTTGGCACATACGTATCAATATAGTAGAGCTAGATTTGCATGCTTAAAATTATTCAACTTTTATACATATGTCGAATCGCTATTAATTTTGTTAAAAAAAACATGTACCAATTTTGTCATCTCTATTGAATATTGTCATCTCTAATAAAACTGTCATCTCAATTGAAATATTGGCATCTCTGTTAAATAAAATGTGTATACCATTTTTGTCTCATCCTTTTATCTCCGTCTTCTGTTTACCGTAAGAGCGAGTTCAGCAGAGCTCTGTTTCGCGTAGTCTCGGCGTGACAACGTGTTAGAAAGAGAAAGAGAGCAATCGCGGCGAATTCGATCAGTTGCGTTTCGGACAATGCTTGGATGATGCAATATTGTGAAATAGTTCAGTAGTTGCTGAGCGTCATAGAAGAGTGGTCACGAAATGTCACAGTCGAGGAAATGCATCTCGCAGCAATATTTCAGAGGCGGCTTTAATAACGGATAGCCACAACTCCACTCCGACATCAGAAGTGGGATCGCCTCAGCACCAAGTCAATCCTGATAACCGTTTGTGCGCCTTGCTGGAAATGCAGCACCGCAATCTAATTGAAGTACTTAGTGCCGTGAAGGTAGTGCCGGGGCTAAGGTTCTGGTAGTGAAGCGTGTGTGCCTGTCGCCGCGCCAAGCTAACTCAGCCAGTGGGAGTTGGCAGCCACATGCCGACTACTGAAGACCGACCATACGTGGTGAAGAACCACATCCTGCTCGAGGTGCCTCTGCTCTAGACTAAATATGGCGGATCTAGAGAGGAAAACTCGAAAAACCCGTAATCACCGGTGTTACCGTACCGTGCCTCTGTGATGAATGGCACTACGTTAGTGTGTCTTCTAACGGTGGCTTCCGGATACCTGGCACCTCCGGTCGTATAAGTGCCCGATCCGGGGTATGAGGCTCTACCCGGGGATACTTCCTTCCTCATTACTCGTGGGACCAATTTATGGAATCTAATGTAAATAAACCTCAAGAAACAGGGTGCTCTAGCAGCCCCAAATCGATTGAAATCGAACCCATCCGGGAGCCCGAAGATGCTATGGACATATGTTCACAAAGCTCTGGCACCGACAGCATCACCAAGGAAGAGGAAGAAACTCTGCTCGCCTCCCTAAGGATGACAAAATAAGGCGGATCGCACTATCGGGCGCCGCAAGGAAGAGGTTGCGCAGACACCTTGCGAACGGCGTACCCTTGGAGGAGGCCAAAGGCTCGCCCAGAAGCGTATGGACCCTCCAAGGAAATGCCCAGCAGGAGTGGCGCTACCACCAGTAAAAGAGGTAGATCGGCCAACACGACCCCAGAAGAGGCGTCGAAAAAGAGGGCCATGTACAAAACCGCGGCACCTAGTGCCCAGACGAAGGGCGATCCTGCAAATGTTTTGCCGGCCACGGAGGCTCCAGCAGCCACCACAACCGCAGCAGCGGATGGGCAGGCAATACAGGCGCAGTCGCCCCAAGTCGGTGTCATGGCCTCTTACAGGGACGTTGCCAGCTCGATGAAGATGGCGATACTCCCTGCCGACTACCCTGAGCATCTCCTCACGACCGAACAGCTGAACACTATTCAGTCCGCCATCCTATCGAGAGTGATGGCCCTGAGACACGGCATTGTGAAGCCGTTGTTCTCTGGCTGCACCTTTCGACCAGGGTGGATGGCCGTGACGTGTGGAATGCGGAGACAGCCGAGTGGCTATGCACAGAGGTGCCAAAGCTACGGCTGTGGAAAGACGCCCACATCAAGGTGGTCCCAGAGGCAGAGGCTCCACGTGCCGCTGTCTTCATTGGGTACTTCCCGCTTCCAAACGCGGAAATGAAGACGGACGAGATCCTGAAGCTCGTCGAGGGCCAGAACAGCGGCCTGCGAGTGGGAGACTGGCGCGTCTTCCACCGTGAGATGAGGCAGAACATGGCCATCATCACGATTGCGCTGGACCCAGTATCGGCCAATCGACTGAAGTCGCTGTCGTACCAACTGTCCTTTGCGTGGCAGGCTACACTTAAGCCAAAGGCCAGCGCGCAGCCAAAGACGCAGGCGGTGGCTCCTGCTCTCGCAGCGGAGAAGCCCACCTGCTCAAAGGCAACAAAGGGCACGGCTGCGACAGCAACAAAGAATGCCGCTGATGGCACATCCCACGCAGGCACAGAGGCTAGCGGCACCACAGTTGCCCAAGAGCCCATGCCACCGAGGAAAATTATGCGCCCTCCCCCTGTACGGGAGCATCACGCGCGGAACAGGGCGTAAACAAAGGTGTGAGGCGCACACCTGAGGAGGAGGCCCTTCTGCGCACCAACCGAGGCCGGAAGATGGCGGCTAGGGGCCGCAAGAGGGCGGACTAATGTCCCGTCCTCCTTCCCCACCCTCCCCAACACCCGGAGACACCTCAGATGTCTCCAAGCGAACCTCCACCATGCAAAGGCCGCGTCTGACGTCCTTTGCGAGATGTTTTCTACGATGGACATAGCATTTATCCAGGAGCCATGGATAAATGCCGGACGTGTCCTGGGGCTTAGCACCCCATCTGGTAAGCTGCTATATGCAAACGGCCAACCTCGCCCCAGAGCGGCCTTGTTAATAAACAAAATCTAACGTTTGTTCCCTCTCACAGTTCATAACTGAGGACCTGGTGGCGGTCTGGGTTAAAATACCCACTGTCCATGGCGAGCAGGAGGCAGTGCTGGCCTCTGCCTATCTACCCGGCGACACTGATGATGTACCTCCGGCGGCTACCTGTGCCCTGGTAGATTACTGCCAGAGAAACCGGCTCCGGTGGATAATTGCTTGCGATGCCAATGCGCATCACACGGTCTGGGGAGCAGCAACATCAACAAAAGAGGTGAGTACCTTCTTGAGTACATAATTAGTAATAACATAGGTTTACTAAATCAGGGCAGCGAACCCACATTTATCAATGCAATTAGAGAGGAAGTCCTCGACCTAACTCTCTGCAGTCTGAATATGTTGTCCGCTGTCTCAAACTGGCACGTTGCGAATGAGATCACTATGTCAGATCACCAGCACATCAGATTTGATATAGGAGGTGCCTTGCAATGTAGCCTAGTTACTAGAAATCCCAAAACACAAACTGGGATCTTTTCTGTTTTGAACTTGAGCAATCCAGAGACTGCTTCACCCGTCCGATACTAACAATAGACGAGTTAGAGCGTGAGGCTACTGTGCTTCATACAAACATTGAATCAGCATATCACGTCAGCTGCGAACAAAAGTTCGTAAGATCAGTCGGGCTGTTCCTGGTGGAACAAGAGCCTTGACGATCTTAAACAAGCTGCGCGAAGGCTCTTCAATAAGGCGAGAAAGGAAGGTCACTTGGGATTCCTACAAATCCGCCTTAACGCTGTATAACAAAGAGCTGAGAAGGTCAAAACGGGCTACGTGGCGCCAACACTGCGGGCAGATTTCAACTCTCCCGGAAGCTGTCAGGCTACAAAAGCCCTCTCCAAAGACCACTCAAACGGCATCTGTACGCTGAAAAGCCAGATGGAACCCACACAAACAACCCAAAGGAAACGAGTAGTCTACTCCTATCTACTCACTTTCCTGGGTGCGTGGCCATGGAGCAACCCATCTCAGAAAGTGAGGCACCAACCTACCTCTCTGAGATTGGAGAGTGCCCACACCTGCGCGTGGCTATTGTGGCAGACTCCAATGGGGCTGAAAGAAGGAACCCCCTATCTATCAGAACGTATTGGAAACATGCCCTTTAGACTGTTTCATCAAAATAGCGTACAATGGGCCATACAAAGTTTTAGCCCATACAAATCCCTGGACCAGATGGAATTTATCCATGCCTATTGCAGCGGGGACTGCACCAATTTGCACTCCCCTGATCCGTCTATTCCGAGCTAGTCTCGTGCTTGGACACATACCAAGCAAATGGGCTAAAGTAAAAGTTGTGTTTATTCCAAAGGTAGGGAAGAAAGATTCCCAACTGCCTAAATCGTATAGACCAATTAGTCTTAGCTCCTTCCTTCTTAAAACTATGGAAAGATAATTGACCAGCACATCAGGAAGCGAACCTCAAGCATCTTCCCCTACATAAGTACCAATATGCGTACCAAACTGGCAAATCAACTGAGACTGCCATCCATTGCCTTACAACAGTCATTGAAAAGGCCATTGGCTCTCAACAAATAGCACTAGGTGCCTTTCTAGACATCTCAGGAGCTTTTGACAACACGTCTTACGAGGCAATCCGTGCCTCTCTTGTACGTAAAATGTCGCCACACCCATTATTAGGTGGATTCTGGAAATGCTCAAATCCAGAATCATAACTGTAGACCTAGGAGGAACCATGACCTCAATCACAGCCACAAGGGGATGCCCTCAAGGGGGAGTACTCTCTCTCCTGTGGACTCTGGTCATAGACGAGCTACTGTTTGAGCTCAACAACCTAGGGTTCCCACTCAGGGCTACGCTGACGATCTAGTCATCTATATAGTGGGCTGGCATGAGCAAACCATCTCGGACCGCATGCAGCAAGCCCTCAATATAGCCAATAGATGGTGTCAGGATAAAGGACTATCCATAAACCCGTCTAAAACTGTGCTAGTTCCATTTACCAGGAAAAGGTCTCTCTCTCTGACAAGACCATCCCTAAATGGATCAACCATTGACTTTTCGGTTGAAGCTAACTACCTGGGAGTTATACTTGACTCCAAGCTCAACTGGAACTCACATCTTGAAATGACCATTAACAAAGCCACTCGAGCATACTTTGCGTGCAATAGGCTTTTCGGTAGAACATGGGGCCTGAGTCCCAAAATGATCTACTGGTCTTATAACACTGTGGTAAAACCGATCATAACCTATGCATCTCTTGCTTGGTGGACGAAATCTACCCAGAAGACAGCTGCGGCTGCACTTACCAAAATACAACGACTGGTCTGCATAGGCATCACTGGAGCCATCCGGACACGCCCACTGCAGCACTTGGAGTTATAACTGGCATTCCCCTCTACCCATCGCCCTGAAAAGGAGGCCTGCCTGGGGCACTTCGCCTCAAAACATCACCGATATAAAAGTGGTGATCTAACTGGGCATCTACGGGTACTCGAACCCTAATAAACGAACCCATTCTGCGTATAACTGACGAGCAGAAACCAAAACTTGTTTTCCACAGAAACTTCTCTGTAGTTCTGTACACCAGACACGACTGGACAACAAAATCAATATCTCTGCCCAGTGGATCACAAACGTGGTACACTGACGGATCGAAATTGGAAAACGGCGACACCGGGGCTGGTATTTTCGGACCAAGGTTCAACAAATCCATAGCCATGGGAAAGTCCCCAACCATCTTCCAAGCAGAGATACACGCCATAGAAATCTGTGCTCGTGAATGCCTTCGCAGGAATATGCAAGGCGCACGGATTTACATCTTCTGACAGTCAGGCGGCGCTCATAGCGCTGAGATCCTTACGATCACCTCCAGACTAGTAGAAAACTGTTTCCAGCAGCTGAACGCCCTTGCCTCCAAAACACCTTAACGGTGGGCTGGGTGCCAGGGCATGAAGGCCATATAGGAAACGAGGTGGCAGACGCAAAACGCGGGCGATGACACCACTAATCGGCCCTGAACCATTCTGTGGACTTTCGAAAGGACACAAAAGGGAACTGGTCAGGAAATGGGAGGAAAAGGAGATAAGTCGTCACTGGACCGACAGTGCAGGGCTGAGACAAGCCAAACAATTCCTCGTCCCCAGATGTCGCGATCCAAACGCATCATCAATCTAAAAGAGTGAGATTCGCACTCTAACAGGCTACCTAACAGGTCACTGCAACTTAAGGTATCACCTTAAGAAATTAAAACTTTCAGAAATCGAAACATGTAGATTCTGTGAGCTGGAGCCAGAAACATCAGAACATGTTCTATGTGAATGCCCCTCACTAATCAGACGTCGACTTCAACAACTAGGAGTTGAACTTATCCCCTACAGGATTTGGGAAGAGATAGACCTCGCCAAAGTGCTCTCCTTTATCAGAAGCCTAGGAATAGAGGCTCTACCTTAATCCTACAGGCCGGCACAAAAGACCTAACATCTGGTCGCGGTGCAATAAGGCCATAGTAATAATAATAATAATAGTGCCGTGAAAAATGCGCAGGCGGCACCAAGCGCGTCCAAATCAGTTACGTTCTCGAAGTTCAACCCTGATTCCGCTGGTTCCAGTGCATCCACCTGGTGTTCAACGGTGGACCTTATTGTAGGGGAAAATCCTCTGGACGGCAGTGCTTTGCTTACAGCGCTAACCAAATCCTTGGAGGGTGGTGCTTCCAACTGGCTCTCACAAATCTGCTTTGCAGGAATGACATGGATTCAATTTAAAGAAATGTTCCTACAACAGTTTGAAGGCAATGAAACGCCAGCAGCGACGGTATTTTATGTTTTAAACAGCCGCCCAAATGACGGCGAATGCCTGGCGCTGTACGGAAGCCGATTGGTGACTACTCTTATGGCAAAATGGAAGACAATGACACCAGAAGAAATTGCAGTGTCGGTAGCCTTATCGCATTCGGCAACCATAGATGCTCGGTTGCAACGCACGTTTTACAACCACTATTAAGACGCGCAACGAGTTGCAAAATGAGCTAAGGGCATTTTCGATTGCTAAGCGAAAGGAGCATTCCGATCGGGAAAATTTTGTAAGCAAGAAAGTGCGCCTGCAGACACCTGTTAAATGTCATTTCTGCGGAAAAATGGGTCATAAAATAGCCGACTGCCGCTCCAGGAAAAATAACATGAAGCCACAAGGACCAAGTTCGAGTTCTGCACGTTCATCCGAGTCAAAAGCTGGACCAATTACTTGCTACAGATGTGGAAACGAGGGGCATATTGCATCAGCGTGCCCTAAACGACAGCCGATGGGAAGCCAAAGCAGATCGGACGAAAACGCGTTAAAATATGCCATGTTGCTGAGCCAATTGGAACATTGATTTCATCCGGTGAGTCGTATCCATTTTGCTTCGATTCTGGAGCCGAGTGTTCACTCGTAAGGGAATCTGTGTCTATGAAACTCTCAGGCACACGAGTTAATAACATCGTTACATTAAATGGTATTGGAAATAATACTGTCACTAGTACATTACAAATTTTGTCAAAGTGATTATACGTGAATACTGTCTTGAAGTCCTTTTTCACGTGGTACTTAACAGTTGCATTAATTACAATATAATAATTGGTCGAAATCTTAAGTCAGGAATTTAGTGCTACGATAACAAATGATGAAATCAAATTATGTAAGACTAAGTCTGTGCATACCCTTTCTGCTTTGAAAAATAATGTCAATCTTGCTAATGTGGATACCGAATTGTGTGGTGTAGATAAAGAAAATTTGTTAGATATTTTAAATGAATTTTCAAAATCATTTATAGACGGATTTCCGAAAAGCCGCCCACAACTGGCGAGTTAGAAATACGTTTAATTGACCCAATTAAAACTGTACACAGACGACCATACAGGCTTAGTATAGAAGAAAAGAAATAGTGAGAAATAAAATTAAGGAATTGCTATTATCCAATATAATTCGACCCAGTAGTTCCCCATTTGCCAGTCCTATGCTAATCGTTAAAAAAAAATGGATCAGATCGTCTTTGTGTAGATTACCGCGAGCTAAATGCAAACACAGTTGCTGAAAAATATCCCTTGCCGCTAATTAGCGATCAAATATCTAGGCTACGTGAAGCAAGATTCTTTAGTTGTTTGGATATGGCCAGCGGGTTCCACCAGATCCCTATTAATCCAAATTCGATTGAGCGTACAGCGTTTGTGACTCCAGAGGGCCAATACGAATTCCTAACTATGCCGTTTGGGTTAGAAAATGCTCCATCTGTATTTCAGCGGGCAATTATAAAAGCGTTAGGTAAGATGACCTATTCTTACGTAATCGTCTATACGGACGACATCATTATTATTGCACAAACCAAAGAGGAACCATTAACAAGGCTAAGAACGGTTTTAAAATGTTATCACGGGCTGGGTTTTCTTTCAATATTTCCAAACGCTCATTCCTTAAATCAAGCATTGAATATCTTGGGTTTCTTGTTAGTGAGGGTGAAATCCGACCAAATCCACGCAAAATACAAGCATTGGTCGCCTTACCCCTCCACAGTCCGTGACCCAAGTAAAACAATTTATTGGCCTTGCCCCTTATTTTAGGCAATTTGTGTCAACATTTTAGAAATCATGATACCATTATACTGTTTGACCTGTAAGAATAAAACATTTGAATGAAAACATGAACAGCAGCAAATACGACAAAAATTATCAAAACATTAGTAAATGAACCCGTTCTTATTATATTTGATCCTCAGTATCCCATTGAGCTGCATACTGATGCCAGTATGGATGGCTATGGCGCTAATCTACTCCATAAAATAGATAATAAACCTCGCGTTATCGAGTATTATAGCAAACAAACATCTCCTTCGGTGTCACGATATCATTCATATGAGCTTGAAACTTTAGCTGTGTATAATTTCCTGAAAATTTTCGGCACTATTTACATGGCCGACGTTTCGTCGTATTGACTGACTGCAATTCGTTAAAAGCCACTCGCACTAAAGTTGAACTAACGCCAAGAGTGCACCGTTGGTGGGCATATATGCAGTCATTCGACTTTGACATTCAGTATAGACCAGGTGCTAAAATGGCTCATGTTGATTTTTTCGCGTAATCCCATATGTAAGCCGGCTAAGACAATTGCTCATACAGGTATAGAAAAGATGCATATCCTATTAGCTGAAATTACAGATAACTGGCTTCTTGCTAGCAACAAAAGATTCAGAGATTTCAACTATTGCATCTAAAATTCAAAACAATGAACTCGAGGAGAATTTAGCAAGAAGTTATGAATTGCGCTCAAAAACTCTTTTCCGTAAAATTCATCGAAACGGCAAAACTAGATGTCTTCCAGTTGTCCCTAGAGCTTTCAGATGGTCGGTAGTAAACCATGTGCATGAAGCAATCGTACACTTAGGATGGGAAAAACCGTTAGACAAAATGTACGAATTTTATTGGTTTGAGCATATGGCCAAGTACGTCCGTAAATTTGTAGACAATTGCATTACTTGTAAACTAACTAAACCTCCTTCGGGAAAGTTGCCAATCGCACTCCACCCAATACCCAAGGTAGAGATTCCATGGCACACGATCCATATGGATATTACGGGCAAGTTAAGTGGCAAGAAGGATCAGAAGGAGTATATTATCGTACAAATAGACGCATTTACGAAATTTGTTTATTTGCACCACACGGTAAATATTAATAGTGAAAGCTGCATAGACGCTTTAAAATCAGCAATATCTATATTTGGAGTACCAACACGAATCATCGCAGATCAGGGTAGATGCTTTACAGGCTCATGTTTTAGTGATTTCTGTTCCGTGCAAAAATCCAATTACCTCTAGTTGCAACAGGAGCTAGTCGAGCAAATGGACAAGTGGAGCGCATAATGAGTGCTAAAACGTATGTTAACTGCCATTGAAAGTAGCCCGCGTTCTTGGCAAGATGCCTTAGGAGACAAACAATTGTCTATAAATTGTACAACAAATCGAGTAACAAAAGCTAGTCCTCTTGAATTACTAATTGGAAAAGAAGCCAGACCTCTTAACATGTTTCCAATATGTGAAGATAATAATAAAGTTGATGTAAATTTTGTAAGAAATATGGCAAAAGAAAATATGAAGAAAAATGCATTGTATGATAAAGCTAGATGTGATAAGAACAAAGCTAAATTTAAAAATTTTAAGGTTGGCGATTATGTTCTACTCAGAAATGAAGAGGACACCAAACAAAGTTAGACCAAAAATTTAAAGGTCCATTCCTGGTGACAGAGGTGCTGGAAGGAGATCGGTATGCTCTAAAGTCTTTGGTGAATAAGCGGACATATAAGTATGCGCATGAAGCTTTAAGGAGCATGCCGACAGAAGAGATTCTAAGAAATTGGATATGTGTGATGTGTCTGAAAACGTCGAAAGAGACGTTAGAGATTCATTGGTGGATTCCAATGAGAGCGAAGACGTTGAAAGATACGTCAGAGATTCATTGGTGGATTCCAATGAGTTAGAAGACGTGCAAAGAGACGACACGAATCCATTTGAGGACTCAGGCGAATAATCTGCGTTGATGGACTTCAATGCGTTAGTTGGGACGCCAAACCCTTAGGTGGGCCACATGTCGAATTGCCAGTGCTAATAGGTACACGAGTTAATGTGTTGACTTATGTGATGTCTGGTGATCGGCATTGCGGTAAGCCGATGGGCTGTCCTGGTACAAAGTTAACATATCTTTGGAATCCGCAGTCAGTCTTCGTAGTATGGGTTTCCTTCTCACTTCTGTCAGTTAGGTTGGTCAGCATATTAATAATAATAATTGTAATGTGGACTATGAAAAGTTACGTTTAACTAATACTTTTGATTTATTTTGGATGGACTCTTTTCAGACTGAGTTACTTTATTTTGAATCTTTTGTTACACACGAGGACGTGTGATGGTCAGGAAGGCCGTGTCGAATCGCTATTAATTTTGTTAAAAAAAACATCATGTACCAATTTTGTCATCTCTATTGAATATTGTCATCTCTAATAAAACTGTCATCTCAATTGAAATATTGGCATCTCTGTTAAATAAAATGTGTATACAATTTTGTCTCATCCTTTTATCTCCGTCTTCTGTTTACTGTAAGAGCGAGTTCAGCAGAGCTCTCTGTTTCGCGTAGCCTCGGCGTGACAACGTGTTAGAAAGAGAAAGAGCAATCGCGGCGAATTCGATCAGTTGCGCTTTAGACAATGCTTGGATGATGCAATATTGTGAAATAGTTCAGTAGTGGCTGAGCGTCATAGAAGAGTGGTCACGAAATGTCACAGCCGAGGAAATGCACAACTCGCAGCAATATTTCAGAGGCGGCTTTAATAATGGATAGCCACAACTCCACTCCGACACATATATATTTGTTTAAAAATACATACATACATACATATGTATGTTGAACCGCTTTGGACGCAACATTTATTTAAATTATTTATTGTATTGTATTACTGCAATCACTGTCGCCTCCCCTCTCTCGCTAAAACTCGAATTAATAGTTTGAAAATTAATCCAAGCCGCACATCATTACACACACACAAGCCTAATATACAGCAGCTGCAACGGTGAACTTTTTCGTTTTCGCTTTCGCTTGTGCCCTTTGTTGGCCCTTTCGTTTGGCGCGCTCAGACTATATTCGCCGGGTATATACTTTTTGGCGTCATTTGCACCCACTATTAATATTGATACTACGTGACTTGATTTTCAATTTATATCATTTTCGTTGTGGTTCTCATCAGAAAATAATTTAATAAACTATTCGAACATCAATTTATTAATTTGTTAATATTATACTAATCGATTTTTTTGGTTCAATTCGATCATTTTTTGATTCGAAAGTTTATTAAACCTTCGTTGTCGTCGTCTGATTGAGAAGATTATTTTTCGGCCATTAAATTTATTTATTTGAATTTTAATAAATAAATAACTTTAGGTACAATGAGTACAGAAACAAAAAATAGGTCTGTTCTAGAAGAGCTGAAAAGCAAGCTGTAAAATCGGGTTGAAACTATTAGCCGCTTGAACGACCGTTTAGAACAGGGATCGATTCCGATTCTCGAGGAAGAATTAAAGTGTCGACTCGAAAACTTAAATGCTTGAATTAATAAGGCAAATCAATTGCAAGAACAGATAGAAGACATAGATAGTGAAGATGAATTTGGCGACGAGTTGGAAGAAATATTTATAGTGACCAAGGCAAAAATAATGTCGCTTTTAGCTGCCTTAAAAACAGCCAGCAATAGCGAAACTTCTGGATTAGCTGCTGTACCACCAACTAGTGCGTGACTTCCGAATTTGGCATTGCCAAAATTTAGTGGAAACTGGAGCTTAACAATTTCATCTGCCTGTTCGAAACTTTGGTCCATAAAGACGACAGCATTCCAGTTATCGAAAAATTTAACCCTTTAATTTATTGTCTCTATGGTGAAGCTTTAGGAACAATTAAAGCATACCAAGTCACCGAGAGCAACTACGAAAAGGCAATGGCCAGCTTAAGAAGGGTTTACGATAAAGAATGCCTAATCTTTATGAATAATATTTCAACATTGTTTAGTCTTCCGAAAATATCGTATCAGTGCGCATCCTCCTTAAGAAACCTTATCGATACTGTTTCGTCGATTTACGATCTGTTATCGATAGGAGATGATACAAAAATTTCGAATGCAATGTTAATTTATTTGGTATTGTATCGAGTCGACCCAGTGACCAAACAAAAATGGGAGGAACAGCTCGATTATGAAGCTTTGCCGCTTTGGTCCGATTTCGAAAAAATGCATCTATCCGCTGAAGAGTCGACTAAGCCAATGCAAGACAAGTTAGTGTCGAGCAAGCAACATAACCGTAGCTCATTTTCGTGTTCCTCCTTCAACAGCAAGCCTCAGCAAACTTGTAGCTACTGCAATGCAGTAGATCATTCACGAGCACTGCTGGACTCTGGTTCCCAAATCAATTTTATAAAGAAAGAACTGGCTAACCGCTTACAGATCCGTAGAGAGGAGTCGTGTATCAACTTACTTGGTATTGGCGAGTCCAATTCTCAAGTGAAGAAAAAGGTACACACAGTGGTGAAGTCGCGAATAAGTGAGCTTTCGAAATCTGGATCATGAAATCGATCTCCGGTTATCATCCTGATCAATCGGTGAATATCAGTGATTGGAAGATCCCAAAGAACCTACCATTAGCAGACCCTTATTTTTACAAGTCTCAAAAAATTGATATGTTAATAGGAGCAGAATCATTTTTCGAATTGCTAGCTGTTGGTCAAATTAGACAAGGTCCTGGCTGCCGTTTAAGTCCGATCCAAATGGGTTAGGCAACTCTTTTGAGGTTGCATAACGGCGGTTTTTGTTTCTTGAGAGAAGGTTGTCTCGAGATCCTAACATGAAAGCCATATACTTGGAATTCATGGAAGAATATCTCGCCCTAGGTCATATGTCGCCTACAGACAACAAAATTCCTTCCGCTCCACACTATGTCATACCTCATCAATGTGTTTTGAGGCCCCAGAGTACATCCACTAAACTACGCGTCGTTTTCGATGCGTCTTGCAAGACGTCGTCTCAAGTGGCCTTAAATGACATCCTGATGGTTGGGCCGACAATTCAAGAAGAGTTGTACTCCACTCTACTCCGCTTCCGGCTGCACAGGTATGCCCTGACTGCCGATGTAAAAAAGATGTATCGCCAAGTAATGGTTCATGAAGCTGATAGACAGTTTCAACTCATAGTGTGGAGAAAAGTCCCCTCTGAATCCTTGAGATTTTATAAGCTCAACACCGTAACGTATGGTACTGGACCAGCCCCATTTCTGGCTATTCGGTGTTTAAAAGGTTGAGTGAATCAGCAAAACTTTCATTCCCTAGAGCTGCTGACGTAATTGGATCCGACTTTTACGTCGATGACATGTTAACTGGTGCTGCATGCGTAGAGGAGCTAAAGGCGATCAAGTCTGAAGTGTCTCAGGTTCTTCAAACAGCAGGATTTGAATTGACAAAGTGGTTTTCAAACTCACCTGAGGTCCCATAGTAATTAAAGGAAAGATCCTATTGCAGGAATTTTGGCTTAATAAGTTAGATTGGGATGAGTCGATTCCTATACATTTGGAAACAGCATAGAATATGCTAAAAGCACCCTGTCTCAATTGGACGAGATATCTATCGGTTTGTGCATACCGAACCGATGTCACCGGTACAGTTACTTGCCTTTGCTGACGCATCCATGAGAGCATATGGAGCTTGCGTCTATTTTGGTAGTAAAACTGCCGAAGGTTTCAAACTATCGTTGTTGACTTCCAAGTCTAAAGTAGCGCCGCTCAAGACTATAACGCTCCCTAGGCTTGAGTTATGTGCCGCTCACCTTCTCGCAGATCTCTGCCATAGAATCAAACCCTTATTAAAAGTCCCTATCGAACGAATAGTATACTGGTCGGATTCTGAAGTTACTCTTCACTGGATTCGATCTCATCCATCTTCGTTGTCGACATTCGTTTCGAACAGGGTAGCGGAGATTCAAGAATGGTCAGGAGAAGCAACATGGCGGCATGGACCAACGAAGCAGAACCCAGCAGATATTGTTTCGAGAGGTTGTGACGTCGACGAACTTGGGCAGTCAATCTGGTTTACTGGACCAACGTGTTTGAAGGACGAGGAAGAAAACTGGCCCAAAACTCACATTTCGAGCTGGAAGAGGAAGTCTTGCGACAGGAGGCAAGACCGCTGCTGTGCAAACTTCAGAGTTGCTGGATGTCATCGGGGATTTTCGTCACACCCCAAACTGCTAAGGGTGTTCGCTTATATGTTCCGCTGCATAAGAAAATGCAAAGACAAGAGTATAGTTTTCGAAAAACTCTGTTTCCGACTGAATACATTGAAACTTTTCATAAAATGTTGAAATAGTACAAAAGCACGAGTATCAAATAGAAATTGAAAAAGTTGGTAAAGGCGCCAAGGTTGGCCCTAGTTTTCAACGTTTAAACCCTTTTATTCATGAAGATACGGGCACTTGGTGTAAATTTTCGTTGTTGCGAGTTGGGGGCGACTAGCTAACGCTCCTATATGGTCTGATGCCAAGTTTCCCTTGCTGTTGACGAAACGCTCCCACTTTGTGCAAAGCTACGTCCGGCATCTGCACCATTCAAACTTTCATATCGGTCCAAGAGCACTTGTGAGCATCCTACGACAGCGTGTTTGGATCGTAAACGCTCAGGAACTCTGCAGATAGACTCCGTGCTCTCCGCCCATTTGCGATATGTGGCGTTGATTTTGTGGCTGACTGACTCCTTTTATTGGCTCTTCAAAAGTTTATTGGTCGCCGAGGATGCCCCAAATAATTCATTGCGACAACGATACAAACTTCGTCGGAGCAAGTCGCCACTTCCAGGCTCTTCGCGAAAGGATCAAGGAGCAAGCAGACGCGATTCGCGAATTCGCATCAAGAAGCGGATGCGAATTTGCGTTCACACCCTCAGGCTCCGCACATGGGCGGTATATGGGAGGCAGATGTCAAAACTGCCAAGCACCTACTCCTACGAGCGGTGGCCAGCGCGCTCCTCAACGCGGAAGAGCTGGGGACAGTCGTCGTCGGGATCGAAGGGAACTCGCGCCTCTCGGAGCGATCAGCCAGGACACAAGCGACGGAGAGGCGCTAACTTCCGGACACCAGCTAACAGGCGGGCCGCTCCTCGCAGCACCAGCACTCCGGACCCCGGACCAGGCGGGTCTCAGTCAGTCAGGCAAACGTTCTGGCGACCATGGTCCCGGGAGTATGTGCTGGGCCTACAAATTCGGGGCAAGTGGCATCAGCAGCAGGACAATGTCAAGGAGGGACACCTCGTCGTCGTGGCAGAAGACAACCTTCCGCCTCAAGAGTAGCTCCTGGAAAGATCATCGCGACACACGCAGGAGAGGATGGCATGGTCAGGGTCGTCGATCTTCGGAGGAGCGATGGTGGAGTGTTCCGGAGAGCGATCCACAAGCTGGCGCCACTACCAGTGGTTTGAAGCCGTGCAGGCGTTCAACGGGGACGGTGTTGTGTCATTTTGTTGTCAGTCTCATGAAATGGATGTAAAATTTTGAAGTCTAGTGTAAGTTAGTTTAGGGCGAAGGCGGGAGCACAATAAAGATCTCTCTCTTGCGATTTCGCCCCGCCTTCGCCAACCTTCGTTAAGCTAGGCTCTAAGCATATAATTGTTAGAAGAATATATTGTCGTTTAATTGAAGTCGAAGCGCAAACACGTATTTTTCGTTCTGCCGAATTAAAAGTAATTTCTTGCCACCCAAAGTTTTCGGTTTTCGTTAATAAACTAATTCGAATAAACTAATTAGAAAATTCAAAGATATTAACAAATTGCGAGAGCCGCTCGCCAGTGGGTGAACAAATTAAAATATAAATTAAAATTAATTATATGAAAAATTGGCCAGAGACCAGAGACAACAAGGGAGCGGATCCCAACTCAAAAGGAAGACTGGGAAGCCGGGTTGCCAAAACATCCTGGTGAGGTGAGTTAAATCTAAGAAATAATAACATAGAAAAATTTCAATTTTTTTTGCTATTATTTCTAGAGCCGACCAGACCCAGGGACCTTCGAAGGAAAAGGTTAGAGGAAAACGATAGGTCATTATTTTTCGGCCTGGCGCCATATATTTTGCGGACCCAAAATTTGTTCTAATGGCTGCCAAAATATATTTTTGTGGTTGACTCTCGTAATTAAATTTTGGTATGGTTGCTGGACGAAGATAAATCTTGTTTTTGGCGGTGCTCTCTGATTTTAGTCCTTGAGCTGCAAGTGGTCATGCAGAATTTTGAGAAGCCGGCGGACCCATTTTGTCGCCACTGTCCAAGCTCGCAGCATCAACCACAGCCATAACATCTTAAAATTTTTCGTCGCCTGGAAGACCGACACGCCTCTCTAGTGGCGGCACCGGGAGCTACCAAAGGCTTCAGATAGTTTTTTATAGTTTTATAGTTAGTTTTTTTCTTTATTTGTTAAAATTTTATTTTATGTATTTATTTTATTTGTTTGTTTTATTTATTTATATCCATATTAATTTCGAAATTCTTATCCATATTTACTTATTTATTTATCTATATTTTGTTTGTGGGCCCTTCTTAAAATTTTACGTTTGAGTACAGAAGCGAAAAGATATTACCCTAAACAAATCTTCGGTTGGCTAAAGATAAAAGGTCTCTCCGTTATTTAAAAAGGCTTAAATAATATTAAATAATAAATTAAAACGGAAAAAAGGCGAAATAAAATGGAGTAATTTTTGGAAAAGAAAGGAGGGAAGGGATCCGGCGCGTTAGTGGAAATATGTGCGTGTAATGTTAGAGATAGGGGCAGCTGCAAAAGAATTCACTGTATAATAAAATAAAAGTGTTTCCAGGAATCTAATTATTAGCAAAGGGATAGAACATTTCTCAATCGCTCACGCACAGTATGCACAAAAGAGAACAGAATAATCAGTGCAGTCAAATTGTAACTGTGTGGCTAGATTTAGCCTTTTAAGCGTTAAATAGCTAGTTTTAACCTATAGCTATTTATTGGTATATTAAAGAATATTTTAGATATCTCTTTTTTATATCTAGCCATGGATTGTTCATTTTTCACACATACAAATGCAATCTTGGCATGTGACTGTAGTGGTGCGGACCACCCCAGTCGGACTTTATAGAATGACTTGTAAAAAGAACGGTTCTAGAACGGTTCTATATGCCGCCAACGCTAGCTCAAAAATGTCAGAACAATGATATATACATATTAGATGTATGCAATAACAAGTGTTTTTGGTATATAAGAAGCGAACAAATTAGTTATAAAGTAAATATAATGTGAAACTGTTGCTTCTCTAAGAACGCATACGTTATTTTGGAAGTAAATTACCCGCGCGCTTGTTGAAAAGTCAGGTTTTTTATAGCTTCGGTTACGTGCAATCATCGCTCAGAACGCATAAATATGCGGTTCTATCCGAAATCAGCATTTGTTATTGTTTTTGATTTTCTTTCTCTCTTATATAAGTGCGACCATTTAAAGTTAAGTTTTTTTCCTTAAATATTTTTTACGATCTGGCAACCCTATTTCGGAAAGAGTTATTGTTGTTGTTGTTGTGGCTATTATAATTTCGTAAAGAGTTATCGTTGTTGTTGTTGTTATTTTCTTTGTAACGAACACCTCCATCCATTTTCGACTTGGGTGTATACTGTCACTTTTGAAGTGAAACTTCTTTATTCGCGTCATGGATTTTCGGGAATTCATCTCGAAGCTGTGACGGATTTTTCAACAGAACACTTTCTAATGGCCCTAAATTGCCCGTCGTGAATACTGCCAGCACATGTATAGCGATTGCGGCACCAATTTTATTGGAGCTGATACAGCACTTCAGAGCTGGAACTACAAATTTCTACATGAACTTTCTAAAGAAGTAGTCCCTTTGCTAGCGCTTCGTCAGACTTAGTGGCATTTCAACCCACCACATAGCCCAAACTCTGAAGGCTTATGGTAAGCCAATGTGAAAGCAGTTAAATCTCATTTAAATCGAGTCTTCTAAGGACAGAAGATGACCGTTTAACACAGATAGAGCCTGGCTAAGTTTTTGACCGCTTTGTCCACTGAACCAGATGATCTGTCTATGCTTACACCGACACATTTCTTGTTTGGGGACTCGCTATTGGCACCCCTGGTGTTACCGCTAAGGATGCGCCGCTTACTGCACAATTCCTCCAAGGACAAAAATTACTCCGTCAATTTTTGGATAAAGGAGCAGGAAAATTTACAAGTAAACAACATAGTAATTGTAAAGATGATCGATTGGCACCCAGCGAAAGGAGACTTGGAAAAATCATTAAATTCAGAATATTATTGAAGTGGACTAATCAAACGCGTCTACTAATTGAACTAAAGTCCCCAAAGCAGTATTTTCTCCTCTACGCACAAACACACATCAAAATTTGATAACATGTGGCAGGAATTTAGTGGTATTCTGTTTGTCGCGATAGGGATTTTGTCAAGTCTTGGTGAAGCTATAAATAGATTTTATATGGTTAATGTTCCTCGCCCCGCAAATGCATCCTCATATGGCTATTTATAACGCTTTCTTATGTGATGCCGATTGGCTGAAGTGGTAAGACGTTCGCATGCCATGCATTAGGTTGAGAGTTCGAGCCCTGTGTAAGGCAAATTTTTCAGTTTATGTCGTCTTATGTTTATTTGTCATTCATGTATGTAATATATAATATAATAAAATATAACATTAATTTGAAACCACCAACCGTTGATAATAAAGCTATTGTCGAAACGAGCAATAATAGCGAAACAAATAAACTTTTTTACGATTTTTAGATATACGGGCGAAAAGCTGGTTTTTATTAAAAAAAATATGGAATTTATATTAGCGTTGTATAGAGTTTATACGAAATGGTTTAGCATTTATATGCAAGAGGATAGAACTTATACTGCACAGTATAAAACTTATTCGAATTAGTATTATTAGTATAATTTTTATACTTTCAAAAGTTTAAAATCAATAAGCATCTTAGAAAGAAATTTTAATACTCGAAAGTATACAATTCATGTAACAATCGTATCGATTCTATGAAGATTTTTCTGGGTGTATGAAACCTAAGGTTTCACAAATCATATTAAATATTACATTAATTTAGGCCATAACGGATATTTTGTAAACCTCTTCCTATAAAAAAATTGTATTAAATTTTAAAATCTAGTTTTAGCCTGTATTTTAAATTAAAATAATTTTGGGCATCGTATATTTTGTAGAAATATTGCCTAAAGTTTAAGTCAGTTTTATTACCTAAAATATAGAATTTTGCTAAATTTTAGGCAATAAATACCTCGACTCCGTGGACTATACCTCGACTCCATGGACTAAAATTTTAGGCAATTTGGCGGCATTTTAGGCAATAGATTTTTCTGGGTGTAGCACCTAGGTTTCATCATAGTCATTTTGATACTTTTGTATCGCGCAATGTATTTGGTTGGATTTCCTAGTCCATCATATTTTAGAGAAAATACCCATTTACTGCCCACAATATTTTTGTTTTCAAGTTTCTTTACCATTTTTCAAGTATTATTTATTTCATCAGCATTTAATTCTACTTTAACAGCTTCCTCCTGAATTTCAGATTTATAGAATCCCACAACTTTAAACCATTTGGGTTTGAAGGATTTATCATCAACTTTTCTTTTCCTTGTTTTTTATGTGAACGTACACAGTAGAACCAAATAATTTTAAGTGTGTTAGATTATACCAGGGGTGACCAAATGCTGCTTATGGCAGAGAAACTCACCAATACGCACAAATAAAAACACAAATACATAGGAGGGAACTTTTTTTATTTTAAGTTTCTACACTGAAAAAATTGTAATGAATAAAAGATAAGCAAAACGAAAAAAATAAAAAACATTATCATAATCCTATTTTCTTAATAAATACATAAAAATTGTCAATAATTATATTAATTTTGTCAAAGATAATTTTAAAAGGACTCCCAATGATTGTAAGCCTTGCACGGTTTTTATTTGTTTCAATATTGAAAACGCACTTTCGCAAACATAAGTAGAAATTTATATAGAAATTAGTCTCTGCGATGACAACCATCTGGTCTGCAACGAAAAGTACGACTGATTTCTTGCAATGTAGATTGTGCCAAGATCCAACAACAATTTACATTCGGATTAGCGAGTTAACGGTAAAGCCTATGGAAGTGTTGTTGCCCTGTTCAACGAAGGCGCGGAGAACAAAGAGAACACGAAAAATTGTTAGTGTAGTCTGTTTTGTCAATGGAGTGAGCCGCACATGCATATGGCAGTTTCTCTTCCTATAGCAAGAGCAATTGCAAAACAAAATAAGCTTGATGAGCAATGGCTTGGGCATCAAGGGACTATACATTTTGTTATGCATTTCGTAAGAAATACCTTTTGGACAAAACCACCACTTTTAGGACAAATATTCTCTCCCATTGTAATTTTGAGATTAAAATGTGATTCGCTTTTTGCTAAAAATCTTAAATCATTGTAAATACATCTGATTTGTGCTTTATTTAATATGTTACACAGTAGTGTAAATTTATCTACAAAATGCCAAAATATGTTTTGTCATTTATTGTTACAGGTGTAATTGCGCCCCAATCATCTGACAGAACTACAAACAAAGTCGGCATAATATAGCTTTTACCATTTAAACAAGCTTCACATATTTCATCGGACAATACCAAATGATTAAGAAGACTTTTGTCGCGAAATATATTTTTCCTTTTATTTCTAATAATTTGCCACTGCTTATGTGACAAAATCCCACGCCATAATTTCTAAGTATTTTTATTATACCCGGTACCCATAGAGTACAAGGGTATTATAAGTTAGTGCCAACCGATAATGTATGTAACAGGCAGAAAGAGGCATCTCCGACCCCATAAAGTATATATATTCTTAATCAGCATCACCAGCCGAGTCGATTGTTGTTATGTCCGAAATATCGAGTGGCGACGGACCTATCGATAGGCCGGTAGAGATGTGGCTAGGAGTAGGAGATAGGTCGGAACAGGGCTGCCAACCCCGTTCGTTAACCCGGTTTGAGTGAAAAGTAGAAACAGGCTTGCGCTTCCTTTCTTGTTTCAAATCGGGCAGACGAATTTGAGGAGAACTAAAATAATTAAGTGCAGCCAGAGTTAAATAAGATAATAACAGATTGCGAGAGCCGTCCGCCAGTGTCACTCACTGCTTATGAAACGAGTGCGAGATACTTCGATTGCAGGATGATTGCTCGAGCCGTCCGCCAGTGGGTGAACAAATTAAAATTAAATAATTGACAAATTGGCCAGAGACCAGAGACGACAAGGAGCGGATCCCAAATCAAAAGGAAGACTGTGAAGCCGGGTTGGCGAAACATCCAGGTGAGTGGTCAGATCTAAAAATAATAGCACGGAAAAATTTAAATTTTTTTTTATATGTATTCGTACTTCCGTAGAGAGCGGACGTGTTTTGCGCGAGCTCCGGGAAAATTATAGAAAGTGGATGATTTAAAGTCAAAAATAAAGTTTAAAATACTGGAGTATTCCATTGATTAAAACAAGGGCATAATTATTTTATAAAAATAAGTGCCACGCGAAATAGCTCAATGAGCGACGAACAAAAGAAAGAGCGTAGAAGCTCCGTGAGCCCAAGTAACGGTTATTTCTCGTATTTCTCAACGCGCATCAACAACGAAACGGCGACAAAGAGCAACCGTTTGGCGGTCGATAGCCAAAGAGCACGGTCTTTGCTCACCTGCTATTCTCAGTTCAAAACCCCAACAACAAGCACTGAAAAATGTCTGCAACTGCAGCAAAAGCAACAGCAACAAAACAGTGACGGCGGAAGAAGCAACAGCAGCAACTACAGTAACGGCGGCAAAGGCAACAGCAACATTTACAGCAACGGCCAGTATCGCGGCTACGACTACGATGCCATCGACTGCAAATACAATAACAACCAAAACTGCAAGCTCCAAATGTTCAACAAGCGGCCCCGGCTATACAGACCGGCATAGATCGCTACATCCAAATTAAGCGCAAGCTTAGCCCGCAGAACCACGCGGTCGGTAATAAGCCAAAATAAACAGTGTCCAAAGAGACAACGATCAACCCGGAGATCTAATAACAACAGATTTGCCCTTTTAGCGGATGAACAACAGGAACTGGGTCAAGAGACCCAAAAGAAACCGAAGCCCCACCGATTCACATTAGGGAGAAAAGCTCAAACGCCCTAGTCAACAAAATTGTTGCACTGGTCGGGGATGGAAATTTTCATGTTGTTCCGCTTACTAAAGGGAATATACAAGAAACGAAACTGCAAACAAAATCTGAAGAACATTTCCGAGCAGTGTCCAAATACCTGGATGAAGCTAAGATAAATTATTACACGTACCAATTAAAAGCAGCAGGGCTTGCAAGTAGTATTAAAAGGAATCGAGCCCGACGTAACTCCCAACGAAATTATAGATGCCCTTAAAGAAAAGGGGTTTCAGCATAAACGTTAGTAACATTATAAACAAAAATAAAAAGCCGCAACCACTCTTTAAGGTCGAGCTGGAGCCTGACAGCAGAGCCTTGAAGAAATACGAAGTGCATACCATTTATTACCTGCAATTCCTATTGTACAGAAGAATTACGGTGGAAGAGTCACATAAAAGAAACGGCCCAGTGCAGTGCAAAATTGCCAGGAATATGGACATACCAGGACATTTTGCACACTTCTATCAGTCTGTGTAGTTTGCGGACACTTCCAAAATTCCGCAAACTGCCCTGCTAACAGGGAAGACCCCAGAAGAAAAAATGTGGAAACTGCGGTGGAAACCATACGGCAAACTACAGGGCTGTATGGTCTACAAGGAACTGAAGAATCGCATGCGACGAGTGACAGCAACTCGCCATCAGAATACACGAAACGTGTTCACTAATTCAGAAATGACGCCGGACGTATTTTTGGCTAAGGTCGCAAGATCCTCACTTGGTCCGCTGAATGCCCAGAAGGGCTTCTTCTACGCCGATGCCCTTCGAACAGGTATGGAAAACTCACTCCAGTCTAATCTGGAAAACGTTCAACAAGCCCCAGGACAGCCACAAAGCACAATGGAAGCTATGATGCTTACCATGCAACAAAGACTGACGGAATTAATGTCCTTTATGAAAACGACCATGCAGACACTTGTTTAAAACCAGAACATGGTGATACAGTTGCTTGCAACTCAGCAGGCCAAATAACTGATGTCTAGTCTACGAATAACCATGTGGAACGCCAATGGCGTCTCACGGCATAAACTTGAAATAACACAGTTCCTGAATGAACATTATATCGACGTTATGCTGCTTGGAGAGACGCACCTCACAAGCAAATACAACTTTCAAATAAAAAGGTTACGCCTTCTACCGCACAGATCATCCAGATGGTAAAGCCCACGGCAGAACCGGCGTCCTAATCAGAGAATGCATCAAGCACCACTTTCACCAAAGGTATTCAACTAATTACTTGCCGGCGACGTCTATTAAAGTGCAGTCAGGTAGCGGCAACCTTTCTATAGCCGCTGTCTACTACCCGCCTCGCTTTACAATTTCTGAAGGTCAATTCATGGCTTTTACAACTCACTTGGAGATCGCTTTATAGCTGCAGGAGACTATAATGCCAAGCATATGATCTGGGAATCGCGTCTCGTGACCACCAAAGGAAGGCAACTATATAATGCATTCATTAACTTGAGAAACAAATTGGACTATGTTTCCACTGGCAGCCCCACATATTGGCCAGCAGACCACAGAAAGATGCTAGACTTAATAGACTTTGCAGTGACAAAAATATTTCACGCAACATAATAAGTGCCAAAGCGCTTTCGGATCTTTCATCAGACCATTCGCCAGTGCTAATAACTCTTCTTCAAAGCCCAGAAATTATCAATCATCCCCACAGACTGACGTCGCACAGAACTAACTGACTTAAATATAAGAAATATGTAAGTTTCCACATTGAACTAACCCCACAGCTCAACATCGAAGCGGATATCGACTGCTCTACTGATGCTCTTGAAGACGTACGCACTGCAGCAGCCACTATTTCAATACCACAAGGAAAGGACGTACAGCCCAACAAATTTAAAACTAATCAACAAATTGAACAGCTTGTCCTGGAAAGAGAGCGTCTGCGACGTGCTTAGCAAACCAACAGACCGCCATCTTCAAAACAACGTTTTAAGGAAGCATCTCGCTTACTAAATCGAGCTCTGAAACAAGACGCTGAAAACGCACAACTACGGTACATCGAAAAACTTTCGCCAATCAGTACAAGGCTCCTTTGTGGAGGGCTCACCCAAACCTAAGCTCTCCAATCTAAACAGTCACCCCGATAAGGAAATCAACAGGTTGCTGGGCCCGCATTATTATTATTATTATTACTAGGGCCTTATTGCACCGCGACCAGACGTTGGGTCTTTTGTGCCGGCCTGTAGGATTAAGGTAGAGCCTCTATTCCTAGGCTTCTGATAAAGGAGAGCACTTTGGCGAGGTCTATCTCTTTCCAAATCCTGTAGGGGTATAAGTTCACCTCCTAGTTGTTGAAGTCGACGTCTGATTAGTGAGGGCATTCACATAGAACATGTTCTGAAGTTTCTCGCTCCAGCTCACAGAATCTACATGTGTCGATTTCAGAAAGTTTTAATTTCTTAAGGTGATACCTTAGGTTGCCGTGACCTGTTAGGTAGCCTGTTAGAGTGCGAAGAAGACAGAGCCGAAACATTTTCTTTACACCTCCGAAGCGTTTTCCAGCCGAACCCGGCCACTAGTCCACTTATCCTACCGCAAATTCAAACTAATTCTTTGTCTATACCAACATTGTTTCAGCCAAATGAGATCGCAAAGTCATTGGGGACCTGGAAACCAAAAAAAGGCTCCGGGCGATGACTTAATAACTCCAAAAATGATAATTGAACTTCCAAACTCTGCAATAGAGGTTGTTTTTAAAATCTTCAATGGGATTATATGTCTCGGCTACTACCCAAGGAAATGGAAAAAATTGGTTGTCTGTAAAGTCGGTTTACTGACGATAGTTGAAAGTGACAACGTCTTAAGAAAATATTGATGGAATGGTAGCATTTTTTTCCATGCTGGAATTGTAAGCGGTTCTGTAAAATAAATCGTCGTTCGATACAATATAAAAAATTTTTCGTAAAATTCTTCATTCAATTCTTCATTTTAAATTTAAAAATAAAAATACAACAAAATACTTGAATAAAATTTATTGTTTAAATTTCTACTCAATTGTTAAAATTTAAATTTTGATTTTATTATTTTAAAAATATAATTAAATTTTTCAATTATTTACTTAATTATTTTTGCAAATTTAATTGTAATTTGTTATAAAAAGTAATAATTTTAAATAGTTCATTATAAGAATAAACAATGATTAAATTATTGTTTATAAATCTTACATTTAAAATTTAAAATTTGGAAGCATTAAAATATTCGTAAATCTAGTTTTAAAAAGCCAATGTGTTTGATATAGGAGAAAATGTTCCCTTTGGCAGATGGCTGGTCCAACCTGTCATTTCAGACACGGTGTTGTGATATGTGGAAGATTTAATATTTATGTTTTAATCCATTGATTTTTCTCAACGTGAAATAGTTCTGTTAACTTATTGTTTTAATTTTGACAATTATAGCATAATCTACAATCGCTGCACTAGCGGACCGATGCTATTCATTTTAATGATAAAAGCACGAATATTCGACAATATATCACTGAATATATAATTAATATCGAAAGAATCATTACCTTTATCGCTGTAATTATCATTGCTATAAACAATTGACACCACTTTCACTTTTCACTGCACTTGATACTCGATCAAAACATGGAAATGTACAATAGTATAGCAGCTGTCCACGCAGAGGCATCGCTCACTCAAGTAGGAGAGAGACGGATGTCGAACGCTGCCGAACGCAAAGGCCGATTGTGCTTCTATGTCGCTCGTTCCGCGCTCTCGCTTGCACTTCAAGCCTTACATGGTAAGCCTCAGATCAGTGATGTCCACACAAATAAAATGACATGTGTGCGTAAGAGAAAACGAAGTTGGCTTCGCGCGAGACGTTACGGTTGCCAGAGCAGTGCAAAGCATTAAATTTTAACCACTTGACCTCTCAATCTCTCTCTCTGCTGCTGCTGCTGACGTCACGTTTGCGATGTATGTGTAGCGGCAGGGAATGGGAAGAGGTAACGACGCATGAGTCATGCTTTTTCTAGCGTGCAGCCTGCTCTATCGATTTATAAGATGTTATCACGTCAAAATCTGTCATCATAATGATACCGAAGCCCGGAAAAGAACACACAGTCCCGTCATCCTGCAGACCAATAAGTGTATTAACGTGTCTGTCCAAACTGTTCGAGAAATGCATGCTAACACGAATAATACCATATCTGGAAGCACACTATTTTATCCGGGCTCATCAATTTGCCTTCCGTCAAAACCATCGAACAATTCAACAGAATAACGTCAGAGATACGCACAGCCTTCGAGCATGGGGAATACTGCAGCGCAATATTCCTCGATGTATCTCAAGCTTTCGATCGAGTCTGGCTAAATGGCCTCATGCATAAAATCAAAATACACTTGCCTACATACACTCATAAGCTACTTGAGTCGTATCTTTACAATAGAGTTTTCGCAGTAAGGTGCAACGCAACAACATCTGGCGACTTCACTATCGAAGCTGGAGTTCCACAAGGAAGTGCACTTGGGCCTACTCTGTTTGTCCTTTATACAGCGGATATCCCTACGAACGAGCGGCTAACAACATCCACGTTCGCTGACGACACTGCGATCCTAAGCCGCCAACCCGAGCAACAACACAGCTAGCAAATAACCTCATGGTAGTTGACTGGCGTATTAAAATTAACGAACAAAATGTAAACACATAACTTTTACTCTCAACAGGCAAACATGCTCTCCAATATTCTTGAATAGTACGCAGATTCCCCAAGTCAACGAAGTAACGTATCTCGGCGTCCACCTCGACTGACGACTAACCTGGCGAAGACACATCGAATGCAAGAAACTTCATCTAAAACTAAAAGCCAGCCGCCTCCACTGGATTTTAAACGTCCGATCGCCACTGCGTCTGGACTACAAGGTCAAGCCTATCTGGACATATGGCTCCCAGTTGTGGGGAACGCGAGCAGCAGCAACATAGACATCATCCAGCGAGCACAATCGAAAACCCTGAGAACTATCACTGGGGAACCATGGTATATTCGCAACCTAAACATCCACAGGGATCTCGGCATTCTTGCAATAAAAGATGAAGTAGACAAACAAAAGACGACCTACAATAAAGAACTTAAACGTAAACTAAATCATCTGGCAAGAGGCTTGACTCGGGTTTCCAGCAGAACCCGCCTGCATAGAAACGACCATCCAACCCAGCAATAATTATCAGGGACATTTAACTTTGTGCCAGTCATATGACTGTTAGGTAGGTTATTTATCTAAGATTTGATACACATATTGTTAGTCTCATAAAGGAGAAGATTCAATAAACAACAGCAAAGTATAATAAAAAAATATATATATATATATTTCTAGAGCCTACCAGACCTAGGGGACCTTCGAAGGAGGAGGCTAGAAAACCGCCAGGCCATTATTTTTCGGCCTATCGCCATTTTTTTGCGGACCCAAAATTCTCTAATGGCTGCCGAAATATATTTTTGTGGTTGACTCGCGTAATTAAATTGTTTTGTTTTTGGCGGTGCTTTCTGATTTTAGTCCTGGAGCTGCAAGTGGTCAGGCAGAATTTTGAGAAGCCGGCGGACCCATTTTGTCGGCACTGTCCGAGCTCGCAGCCGCAACCACAGCCACAGTCACATGTTTGAATTTTTATTTATTATATATTTTTTTTAATATTTACGTTGTGGGTTGTACCCTTCTTAAAATGTTACGTTTGAGTACAGAAGCGAAAAGATATTAACCTATACAAATTTTCGATTGTCGAACGTGGAGTTCTCGTCTGGGTGTGTGAGTGGGCCGGGCTATGTAATCCACGACCAAACAAATGAGTTTGCCGAGACATGGCCCAAGCCGATGGCTACACGCGCTGGACCTGTGGTGGTCATAACAGCCATGGCGCCCAATTTTGAAATAACACTTTGTCCTCCATAAGGACGATAGAAATGGGTACAAATTTAGCTCCAAGGATCGGGGATAGGGAGTAGGGATCGCTTGAGAGGTAACTAGGCCAAATTTGTGATCCTAAGACAAAAATTATAATAATGAAGGCTCACAGATTAAAGTCGTAAGAAAAGGACGATGTCGTCAAATATAAGGCCAAGCCTAATATTAAGACTTGCGCAATCCACTCGCAATATAAAATCCTTAATCTGTGATATTAAGCTGTGATCTACGTTAAGATAATTTTTTTTGGTTTTATTTGTTTTGTTTGGTTTTTGTTATGTGTGTTAGTGGGTCGGGTTATGTAATCCACGATCCAAACAATGAGCTAGCCGAGACATGGCCCAAGCTGATGGCTACACGCGCAGGACCAGTGTTGGTCATAACACTGTATAATAAAATAAAAGTGTTTCCAGGAATCTTATTAGCAAAGGGATAGAAAATTTCTCAATCGCTCAAGCACAGTATGCACAAAAGAGAACAGAATAATCAGTGCAGTCAAATTGTAATTGTGTGGCTAGATTTAGCCTTTTTATCGTTAAATAGCTAGTTTTTAACCTATAGCTATTTATTGGTATATTAAAGAATATTTTAGATATCTCATTTTTCATATCAAGCCATGGATTGTCCATTTTTCACACATACAAATGCAATGTTGGCATGTGACTGTAGTGGTGCGGACCACCCCAGTCGGACTTTGTAGAATGGGTTGTAAAAAATAACGGTTCTAGAACGGTTCTATATGCCGCCAACGCTAGCTCAAAAAATGTCAAAACTATGATATATATGTACATATTAGATGTATGCAATAACAAGTGTTTTTTTGTTGGTATACTAGAAGCGAACAAATTAGTTATAAAGTAAATATTATGTGAAACTGTCGCTTCTCTAAGAACGCACGAACGCTTGCCGAAAAGTCAGGTTTTTTTTTATAGCTTCCGTTACGTGCAGTCGTCGCTTCTCTTAGAACGTATAAATATGCGGTTCTATCTGAAACCTGCATTTGTTATTGTTTTTATTCTCTTTCTCTTTCATATATGTAAGTGCAAACGTCTCTTCTCTTAAATCGAATAAATATGCGTTCTATCCGAAACCAGAATTTGATATTGTTTGTTATGCTCTTTCTGGCTTCTATTAGACCGCTTAAAGATGTATTATATCCGAAACCAGCATTTGAAACGAAAATTAGAGAATAAAAAATAAGAGAAACGCACAGACAAATAAGAAGAAAAGAGAATGAAAAAACATGCGCTTGGGTTTTTCATTTTTTTTTGTTACTTGCTTTAGTTGCATTAAGAAGTAGGCTTGACACAGTTGTGAAATTCATTTTAGTAAGTTTGTAAGGTAAGCAAAACATATTATTTCTATTATTACATAAGATGAATTATTTCAGTTTCAGATATATTAACATATATTATTTCAGATAATATTTGCGTTTGCAACATAGAAAAAATTTGTGACAAAACTAAGTTTGTAAAATGCATTATAACTAAAGAACGAGAGGTCTCCCATTGGATATTCTTGTTTAATATAGAAGTAGAAAGGCCAAAGCTCCTTTTAAGCTGAATGCCCGCTCTGGGCAATATAAGGTTTGGGAGTTATTAAGCCTTGAAAAGTGCCGATTCAAGCAGTGCATGATACTTTGACCGCGATTTTCTCAAAATTGGTGGGTGATGGAAACTTTTCAGTTTCGGACTAGTAATGTACCGGTTCAGATCTATCAGAATCAATGGCTTTTATTTGCCGGCATTTTTCTTGTCGACCAGTGTTATAATCCCAAACCAATGTTTCTAACCAAAGCCAAGACTCTAGCCAGATTTGTTAAGTTTCAGGGCTACAACATAGCAAAAATTTGTGACAAATTTAAGTTTGTAAAATGCATTATAACTAAAGAACGAGAGATCTCCCATTGGATATTCTTGTTTAATATTGAAGTAGAAAGGCCAAAGCAAAAGTTCTTTCTCCAAACGCAAGATCCATATTCTAAAATAGGACGAACTAACGAAGTGTATAAATTCTTCGTGACGTAGGGGTCATCGAATTCCTTCGACCACCGTTTAATAAATCCCAGCACACCCTGGCATTATTCACAATGCACGAAATATGATCAATAAACTCCAGTTTAGGATCTAGGCGGATACCCAAATCGTCAACTAGCGTGATCCTTTCCGAAGAGCAGCAGTTCAGCGTATAAGTCGTAAGCATGGGAGAGACACGTGAGAATGTCATCAGCTTGTATTTTGAGCCATTCAGGTTTAATAAGTTTACATTTACATGTTTGAAAGTTATTAAGATCTTTTTGTAAATCCGACTGGCAAGCGCGGTCCTTGTATTGCACACAAAGTTTAACGTCGTCAGCGTACATGAGTACTCTGGAGTCAAGACATTCGGCAGGTTGTTAATAAATAAAGTAAAAAGTAAGGGACCCAAGTGAGGTTGGCAAAAAACCTATAGTAATGGTGCTCCAGTGTCCCTAGGGACGGTACCAGCTAAGATCTGGGATTCGCAGACTGGGGCGGAGCTTTTCCATAGCCATGCCACAGGCCTCTGCGATCTCTTATCATGGCTAATGTGAAGGGCTGGATCAAGGTGTCATGCGACCCGTGCCGATGATCAGCCTGGCTGGGGACCCTTTTAAAACTAGCCCAGTCGCAACGGAGCATCCGGATACCTGGCGCCCTCCGGATTAGCCGGCCTTATCTCCCGCATTGCGGATCTCTGCGAGAGGTGGACCACCCTTTCTCCGCCACTCGTGGGAACAATTAAGGACCTAACAAAATACACAAGCAACAAAAGGAGACCGGAACTCTCATAAATCCGGCGAGGGCCGAGGGTCCTAAACCAATGACAGAGGTGACCGCAGCTAAAGTCAACCCAACGGCAGTCACTGCCACTGGAGGAATGACAGAGCTCACTGGAGCTAAGGTCAACTCCACCCCGGCGAAACAACAGCCAACTGGGCTAAATCGCCCCCGATCAGAAGCAAGTTGGTGACCGAAACCAGCACTCCTGTCACCTCGAGCGAACAGCAAGGCGCTACTACAGCGCAGCTGCAGCTCAGTCAGGTGCAGGGGTGAAGGAAGGTCTGCCGCAAGCAAGGCCAAGCTGGACAGGTACGAGGAGAGGAAATCCGCCGCGGCCATCCTGAAAAGACAGGCAAAAGTAACATAACCACCCCTCAGCGGAGTGGCTGAAGAAGCTGGAGTGGGCAAAGTCGGTATTGCCAAATGTTGTGCTGGAGAGACCGAAGGAGGATCCAATAAATTCTAAACGGCAACGCTCGCATGAAAGTACGGCTCAGAATGCCCCAAAGAAGATTCGCACGCACATGCCAGTAGCGGCTAACAAAAGTTTCGCGGAGATGGCCAAGGACAAGATCCTTTAGGAGTCCTGGACCAAGGCGACACGGAGGGCAGAATTCCGAGGAACCAGTGGAAGTGGGTTGAGGCAGCACTGGCTGTACAATGCTTCGAGGTGCTGAAAGCGGACCTTGGACCCCACCAATCTGCAAAGATGCAGGGTGGTATCAGGGTAACGTTAAGGTGATGGCGTGGTGAAGGGTCTCGATCGGCAGAGCTTCTGAAAGCAGCCGTCTCGAGACTGGGTGAGGTCTACCCGGGTGCCAAGCTGGTCGCTGTTGACTGGAAGGACATTCCGAGTAGGCCAAGAGCCGTTATGTGGATCCCGTCCTCCTTAAGGAGCCGGAAAAGATCCTTTCGATGCTGCAGAGGTGCAACCCTAGCCTGCCGTCCTCCGACTGGAAGGTGGCAAAGGTGGAAGAGACGCAGGGCCCAGTGCGTCAGGTGTTGCTAATCCTTAACAAGGACTCTACCGCACCCATTAACGCTATGCACGGGGAGCTAAACTTCGGTTTTAGCTCGGTGCGTATTCGGGTGTACAAGTCGGACACCAAGCAAAGGAGCGAGCCTGATGTTGAAGCGGTGCTGGCAACCGAGGTGGAGGAGCCAGGCAAAGAGGATGAGGATTGCGAGTCGGTAATATCCGATGCATCCTTTCTGCAGGGCTTCAGCAAGCTGGGTTATTGTGGCACCGACTCCATGAGTGAGGACCCCGAAGACGACCTGGATGCTGATGCTGACGTGACGGTGGTAGAGGCAAATCTGCACGATATGTCTCTAGCGGTCGTGCAGATCAACCTCCACCACAGTAAAGCAGCCTCCGCTGCCCTAATGCTTCGTCTGGCGAGAGACGAAGCCGATCTGGTGCTGATCCAAGAACCCTGGATTGTATCCAACAGGATTTGTGGACTCAGCAACCCAAAATTTAATCTGCTCGCAGCCCAAGGAGAAGGTAAAACTCGCACTTGCATTTTAGCTAAAAGGCACCTCAGTGCATTTATGCTTTATAATTACAGCGATGCCGACACTACATCGATAAGTCTGGAGCTCCAAGACAGGTCGCTACGTGTAGTGTCAGCATACTTAGCGTACGACATTATGGACCCGATACCGGGTCGCAAACTGAGGAACTCGTTAAGGATTGCGAGGATCGGGGCACTGGCCTGTTGATCGGATGCGACGCAAATGCCCACCACGAGATGTGGGGCAGCACCAACACAAATGAGAGGGTGAGTTACTTTTTGAATACCTTCTCTCCACTAACCTACTTATCTGCAATAGGAAACGACCCCACTTTTGTAATTAAGGACAGGAGGAGGTCATAGACCTAACCCTTATTTCTAACTGCATGCATGACCAACTTCTAGGGTGGAGCGTTTCTAAAGAACACTCTTTCTCGGATCACAAATATATTGACACAAGATTGTGTGCTCCCAACCCTGACCCAGAATGTAGGAAACTCTTCAACAGAGCAAAAGACTAAGTTGTGAACAACATTGGTCTGAATATAAACACAGTCTAGCTCAATTAAAAAGCTCATTAGACAGGCAAAAAGAGAGGATTGGAGAAAATTTTTTTTCGGGAATTGAATCCTCTTCGGAAGCTGCAAGATTACGAAAAGTACTCTCAAAGTCGTCCTCAAATCTAGGCTATCTCAAGAAACAGGACGACTCGTGGACTTCTTCTAGCGAAGAAACACTGATGCTATTAATAGACAGGCATTTTCCAGGAAACACCTTAGGCCCCAAACAAGCGACCCACAGCCATACCACCCGATCAGATCATTGGACAGCATTATGACTCAATCCAACATCAAATGGGCTATAAATAGCTTCGCTCCCTACAAATCTCCAGGCCCTGATAGGATATTCCCGGCACAGTTGCAGCAGGGGGAAGATCTCGCTGTCCCTTGGCTAAAAGCCATCTTCTCGAACATTATGGCGCTAGGCCGGATTCCCGATTCCTGGCTAACGTCCAAAGTAGTTTTTATACCCAAGGCCGGCAAAGCCTCACACACAACACCGAAGGATCTCAGGCCAATAAGCCTGTCCTCCTTCCTTCAAAACCTTGGAAAGATTGATAGGGCTACACCTGAGAACATCAATCAATCCCTCTCTGCTATCTGAATCTCAGCATGCATACCGAAAAGGCAAATCGACAGAAACAGCACTTTACTCTGTCATATCCCGTATAGAAAAATCCCTGCAAGACAAGGAGTATACCCTAGCCGCCTTCTTGGACATAGAAGGTGCTTTCAACAACATCGACTCAAGGGCAATAACCAATGCAATGCTGAGCCTTGGAGTAGATGCTCAGATAGTGAGATTAGTCACGCAGCTGCTCCTGAGCAGAAAAGTGACCTCTTCACTAGGAGCATCTACTCTGTGCAGGCACGTCAGCAAAGGTACTCCTCAAGGGGGTACTCTCCGCTTCTATGGAATCTAGCAGTAAACACGCTGCTACGCGACATAGAAGATGGCGGGTGCAAGATTATTGCTTATGCGGATGATGTGGTTGTTATGCTGCGGGAAAATTTCCGCAAAGCCTATGTGACATTATGATAGTTAAGTTAAGGAAACTGTCAGGATGGGCATCCGAAAGCGGATTAAACGTAAACCCAAGTAAAACCGACCTTATTCTCTTCTACAGAAAGCCTAAGATCCCAAAGTTATCTGCCCCAAAATTAAATGGTTTCGTTCTAGAGTTTAGCGACAGTGCAAAATACTTGTGGCTTGTACTAGACAAGAAACTGATCTGGAATCTCACTATAGCGGATAGAGTGCGAAAAGCCAATATTGCACTCTTCACTTGTAAAAAGGCAGTAGGCCTCAAATGGGGGATGTCATTGTCTGTAGTTAGCTGGTTATACAGCGCCATAGTTAGACCCATCCTCCTGTATGGGGTATCCATTTGGTGGCCAGCGCTGCTGTATAGTTCTAAACTCAAGGTGCTCAACAAGGTGCAGAGAGTAGCTCAACTATGCATGACAGGAGCTCCTAGAACAACCTCTAGTGAAGCGCTCAACGCTATTACTAGCATATCCCCAATTTTACTAGTGGCAAAGAAACCGCCACCATCACAGCACGACGTCTGAAAGACGCAAACTGCTGGACAGTCCATCAATATGGGCACTCATCCATTCTATCAGTGGGCGCAAGCAAGCAATTGACAGATTATTGCATACCCGTAGAACACACTTCTACAACATTCAAAACAGTCTTTCCCTCCAGGGAGGCCTGGGCGGCAAGTCCCTTTGGACAAAATGACTGCATAAATTTCTTCACAGACGGCTCCAAACTCGACAGTCGAGTTGAGGAGGAGTCTTCTGCGAACAACTCGGTATTAAAATACACTTCCGTCTTCCGGACCACTGCAGCGTTTTTCAGGCAGAGATTCTCGCCATAAGCGAGGCTCTTAGTTGCCTACGATACTCTAGCCTTACAAACGGAGTAATAAACATTTACTCAGACAGTCAGGCAGCAATAAAATCACTTCGCGCGCTATCCTCAAACTCGACGATAGTGAACAACTGCCGCAAAATCTCTTCAAGAGATGGCACAGCAGTTCGTTATCTCCTAGTCTGGGTGCTGGGGCACCAAAATATTGAGGGGAACGAAATAGCTGATGAACTGGCCAGACGCGGCACCACCACAGCTCTCAGTTCCAGAGAACAATGGAAGAATACCACACACTGCAACATCAGTCGCCAAACATGGCCTAAAGTTGACGCGAAACACACAAAAATGCTTTTCAGTCTACACCTCACACAGTGCTCAGCCGTGATTAGATCAATCACAGGTCACTGGCTAGTAGGAGCCCACGCATCCCGACTAAACGTCCTAACCAACGACTTTTGTAGAAGTTGCCAAAACGAGGAGGAAGTAGAATCAGTAGAGCACTTCTTCTGCTCCTGTGTGGCTCTAGTCAGGCGCAGAAAAAAAAGTATATGGGAGAATATTTTCTCCATAATCTAGCTGAATTAGCAGCTGTCCCCCGAAGAAAATAGCAGGTTTCATAAGAGAAACGGGCTGGGACTCTTTCTAACTTTGTGGTAAGAGGGTATAAAAGATCCATTGCGGTATCACAATGGGCCAGCGATGGCCTAAGTGGGATGACCTTGTGTCAGCCGCCGCCCTAACCTAACCTAACCTAACCTAAGGGACCCAAGTGGCTTTGCGGGACACCAGAGGTCACCCGGAGAACATTCGACAAGTTGAGTTTTAAATAGAACCATTTGCGTCCTACCATTCAGATAACTTGAGATCCACCTAAGAAGATCGACAGGAAAACCCATTAAGTCGATTTTCCTAACAAGAAGGGAATGATTAACGGAGTCAAATGCTTTACTGAAATCAGTATAGATCACATATGTTTGCAAATTTTGTGGAAAGCCCTTTATATTGACAGAAGTGAGCTCCAGAAGGTTAGTAGTCGTTGATCTTCGTTTAATAAATCCATGTTGGCATGGAGAAATTACTGATCTACACAGGTGCTGCAAATGGGGAGTAATTACGTTTTCGAAAAGTTTTGGGATGGCTGACAACTTAGAGATTCCTCTGCTGTTGTTAGCATCCACTTTGGTACCTTTTTTGTGGAGAGGAATCACGAATGATTCCTTCCAAATAAGGGAAAATTGGGAAGGATAAGGATTATCTAAGGATAAGGTAAACAATTTTAGAAGGGGACTGCACAGGGACTCGGCACAATACCTAAGCACATAGCCTGGTATTCCGTCGGGACTGGCGAATAAACCGGCTTGACACGTTGAAGATCCAAAGAAGGGAGCTTTCGTTTAAGCTAGGACTGAAGATTAGGTTTGATTTGGGCATGCTATTAGAATAGGTTTGGTTTGAATCGGATGACGGAGAATAAGTAGTTTGAAAAAACTGAGCAAAAGATAGGCGATTGCCTGATCATTGTTTGCTGTCGTATTTTCAAATGAAAGCGAGGAAGGATTTTAATAGGCTTACGTTTAGTGTTGACAAAATTATAACACTGTTTTGGGTCCTGCGCAAACTGAACCCTACAACGAGTCAAATAGTTTTATAACACTGCGCGTTAAGCACGGTAAACTTTGACCGAGTCGCTAAATAGCGTGAATGAACAGCTTGAGAACCGTTACGTTTAAATTTAGAATAAAGATTGAACTTGAAATTTTGAGGCGAGTCAACTCTTTACTCAACCAGGGAGGCTTATTGGAGATTGACGGATAGAATAGCGGAACACATTCGGTAAAAACGAATTCATGGCAATTTAAAAATATCCATGGCACCCACCATGTCACTGCACATGTAGAGATCGCACCAATCAAATTCAGATATGAAATTCTTCAGCCGTCGAAAATCCGCCTTACGAAAGCAGTGGACTTTTTATTTGGCCGATCAGACTTATTCTCCATAGCAGTCCCAATATCGATAGTCACATCGAAAGAAGGATGGTATGGATTTTCGGGTTGCGTCAAGAGCGGGACCCTAACAAAACTGACTCTTGCCGGATCAGAGACAAAGCTGAGGTCTAGCAAGCGATCTAAGGAATTTCGTACAGGAATTGGTTAGTTTTTGGAGCTGGCACAGTGGTTTTGTCCGCCCAGGCTAGACTAATTCTACAGGCCGTCTTTACTTTTCTTGGCTTCGTACTCCTTAACAACAACATACTGCGGCCAGAAATCGGCAGAGCATATTGTGTTAAAGAGTTCGTCAGGGACATTTATTTTTAAAATGAGATATCCTAGCGTCGGAAAATTAAAATTTTTCCACCTTAATTTTATCGGACTTGGTTCTGTCTCGAATAAAGACAGTAACATCTTCAGATGTTTAAGATGGGTGAAGCCGAGAGACAAATATCTGCCTGGTGGTACTGCAATAAGGGCTTTTGGCAACACAGACTGGTTGGCTGTATTACCAATTTCGGCCGGTAATCCAGGCCTGTCACCCTGGGGAGCATTCGGGACTGGGGTCTGAGGAGTCGTTAATTTGATTTCGACCCGCCAGCGGACTAACGGCACATTCGGAGCAGAATCTCCTTGCACCCGACGTCAGTATCATAGGAGTTAGATATATTGGGGTCGGGGCTGTGCCGAGGAGTCAGCTGTTGAGAACCTGCGTCGAGTTGCAGGGCAGCGACCAAATGCGGGGTGCAAACCGTGGTTTTCCTGCGCTTTGGGGCCTCGTTTAACAGCTTAAGGCCATTAAACTTGGAGTCCAGCGACATGAGCACCTCATTAGTTTTACGAAAACTAACAAGTAGCTCTTTAAAACCATTTTGGTTTGCCGCATGAATGCTATCATTTCCCTTTCAACATCGCGGCAAGCCTCATAGCAGTAGCGCAATCCAATGTTTTAGTAATAATATCAGCCATCCGGCCTGTGCATTTAATGCACTTGTCTCACAGCCAGCAGCCAATACTAGGGTCCTCTGCAAAATTGCTTTCTTGCAGGTTTTAATTACACAGACAACACTAGAAGACATTATAGTGACTTACCACTGTACCAGTCAGAAGTTAAGAGAAAATAAGAGTAGTTACGTGCACTAAGAGAGAGCAAGAGGGCGAGAGTTAGGGAGCCTAAGCCGTCGAGCTGTAATTTCAGCGTAACGGATAACGCACAAAGAGGAATGCAAAAATGCAGATAAGCAAATCGCTGCACAAAACTAATTTGAAATTAATATAGTTATTAATACACAAGAACAGCTGCATGCACACGCGAAGTGAAACGGTGAATTATTATTGACACAGGATAGAAGTTTTAAATAAACCCCGGTGGTTTATAGCAAAGATTTTACACAAATACGAGGCGCAAAACAAAAACACGACCGTTCACTTTGAAAGAGAAAACGATATGAGACTTCAATTATTTTATTTTTATTTTTATTAAAAATAATTATAAGAATTAATAGTAACGAAATAATTAAATGAACTCAAAAAAAGCAAAATAATAAAGACATTTTAACAAAAGCAAGAAATAGGAAATAATAACAATTTAACAAAATTATGAAATAATAATTATAACGAGTAAATGAAATCAAACCAAATATATGAGAATAAAGAAATAATAAAAAGAAGAATAATGAACATAAGATAATTAATAAACATCTGTGGGTATTTGTTCTTTCTTAGAGCATGGCGGCTGCATCAGTAACATGTTTGTCTATTTTATCTCTTTGATACATAAAACAAAAGCGCAGCTGAGAGCACATGGTGTAAAAATATTTTTCGGGTCAGCCGAATACGTTATTGCGAGACTAACGCGATTATTTGTATTGTTTTCGATGTTTTTTTTGTGAAGAGATTGTTTTGGATTTCTACCCAAAACACGAGATGTATGACCACTTTAATTTTCCCCTGTGTACTATTTGTTGAGGCTAATCCTCGATCCTCTGGTTGTTGTAATATGTAGATAGGACTTCGGTATGGTTGTTGTAAGCTACAGTGGCTACAGTGGCTACAGTGGCAGCTGACAATTTAGGATCGACTTAAAAAATTTCAGCGAGACTGATGCTAAATCTATATATATAAAAATGGAGCCCAAAAAATGTGTCGTAAAAAACTACTGGAGAACGACTGTTCCGATTTGGTTCAAATTTTTTTTCAGTTGTAGGAGTAGGTCAGAACGTAATAAAATTTTTAGAAAATCCTCCAGGGTAATGGTGAAAAACAGATAATTAAAATATCAAATTATATAAAACAGTAGTGTATCAAAATATATGTCAAAGTAAAAACAAATCGTTTCAATATTATTCGGTTTCTTATTCGTTTTTATCAGACGTCCGGATTTGTTTAATTTCTTCCTGTGATTTGTAGGAATAATGCCTGCTATAAGACGGTCAAACATTGGACGACGTACACGTCGAGCAACATATAGTCGGAATGTCCATGAAAGTCAAACGCAAGACGAACGTGCAGAAAGAAATGAATCGAGACGAACCCGTTTAGCACAGATTCGCTCTACACAAAGAGTACCAAGAACAGATTTGAATCGCGCTGCATTTGCATACAATTTCTAAACGTCCTACAAAGACCATAGCTGCGTTGTTATCGGTTCATTGTCTGTGGTATGTCAGCACTGCAATGCACTGAAGTTTCGATTGGAAGCTTATGCTGCGCTAGTGGCAAGGTAAAATTGCCGGTTTTGACTCATCCACCAGAGCCATTGTATTCGCTTCTATATGGAAATACAAGCAAATCAAACCATTTCCTGTTGCACGCACAAAAATATAACGGATGTTTTCAAATGACGTCATTTGGAGCAGAGGTTGTTCAACAACCAGGCTACAATCCGAGTTATAAGGTAATAGCGTCACTCTTTTATCAACATGAACAACTATAATTTTTCACGAAATTGCATCACAAAATTCAGATTCAAGGGCAAATTCACCATCGAGCGGGCGCTTTGTTACCACCACCAAACAAAGATCATAAATTCCTTCAGATCTATTTCGTTGGTGATTCGGCAGTTGAACTTAATCAGCGTTGTGCAATTTTCACTGCAACTAAACGTGAAATAATACAACAATTGCAAAATCTTCTTCATGAGTGTAATGAATTGGTCAGATTGTTCAAAACAGCTTTGGATACAATGCATTCTGACGACCACAAAATCATTATCAGAGCAGATAAAAGACCAGCAGGAAGCCATTCAAGACAATTCAATGCGCCCACTATCAATGAAGTCGCAGTGGTGATTGTTGGCGAGGATGTGGAATCACGCGATATTGTTCTCAAGCGTCGGGATGATGGACAATTGCAACGCGTTTATGAGACTCATCGGTCATATGATGCACTTCAATATCCGTTGATGTTCTGTCGTGGAGAAGATGGCTATCACTTCAACATAAAGATGGTCAATCCAACGACAGGTTTGTTTAATCACTTCTTTTCATTCTGCACGTAAATTCGAATTCATATTACAGGAGAAGAAACGAATAAGAAAGTCAGCTCAATGAATTTTTATGCATATCGATTGATGATTCGACTAGATGTTGACAATCATCCGTTGAGATACCGCCGTTTGTTTCAGCAGTACTGTGTCGACATGTATGTAAAAGTAGAAACGAAGCGTCTCAATTTCATTCGTTTCAATCAGTCAAAGTTATGATCTGACGAGTACATCCACTTGCGTGACGCCATCGCTACTGATGGACACGCGGCAAACATTGGTTGTTTGACCATTCTGCAAGCTACTTATGTTGGGAGCCCGCGCCATATGCATGAGTACGCTCAAGATGCGATGACGTACGTGCGGAATTACGGACGACCTGATTTATTTATCACGTTTACATGCAATCCAAAATGGCCCGAAATTAAGAATTTGTTGCACCAAGGACAAACATCCAGCGATCGACATGACATCACTGCACGAGTATTCAAGCTAAAGGTAAAAATTCTTATGGATTACATCGTTAAGCAGAAGGTTTTGGCGTAGTTCGTTGTTGGATGTACTCGGTTGAATGGAAGAAGTGTGGCTTACCACATGCGCACATTTTGCTTTGGATGTTCGACAAGATCCGACCAGAACATATTGATTCGATTATTTCTGCCGAAATACCAGATCCAGAAACTGATCCGGAGCTGCATTCCGTTGTGAAAACGAGTATGATCCATGGCCCTTGCGGAGTCCACAACCCAGAATCACCATGCATGGAAAAGGGAAATTGCACAAAACGATTTCCCCGTCCGTTGGTGGCTGAAACAATCAATGGATATCCATTGTATTGGCGTCGTTCTCCAGATGACAACGGCAGATGGATCGAAATGATGGTAAAAAATAACAAAGTCATCGTCGATAACCGCTGGATCGTTCCATATTGTCCGCTTTTGTCGAAAACGTTTTCAACGCACTGCAATGTTGAGTACTGCAACTCTATAAAATCAATCAAATACATTTGCAAATATGTGAACAAAGGAGCGACATGGCGGTGTTTGGCATTGCTGATCCGAATGCAAACGACGAGGTGACGAAATTTCAACTTGGACGTTACGTAAGTTGTAACGAGGCCATTTGGCGTCTGTTTTCATTTCCGATTCATGAACGTCATCCGACGGTCGTACACTTATCTGTTCACTTGGAAAACGGCCAGCGTGTCTACTTTACGGACGCGAATGCAGCGCAAAGAGCAGAACGGCCACCAGCGACAACGTTGGCAATTTCTTTTCTACATGCGAAAGCGATCCGTTCGCAGGACTTTACTCTATTCGGAAATGCCACGCTATTATACATGGAACGCTGCATCGAAAAGTTTCAACTCCGAAAAAGAGGCGATGCTGTTGATGGTTTCGCTGATATTTATTCGACTGATGCTCGGACGAATATACACAGTTCATCCACGCCAAGACGAATGCTTTTATATTCGCTTGCTTTTGGTGAACATAAGAGGCCCTACATCCTTCGAGTCCCTGCGTACTGTGGATGGTGTGCTGTGCGCCATTTTTCGGGAGGCTTGCCAACATTTAAATTTGCTTGAAAACGACACACATTGGGACTCAACGCTCGCTGATGCCACTGTTTCTCTCTGGATCAAATCAAATTCGTGCATTATTTGCAATAATCATAGCCACATGTCATCCGTCGAACCCGACCGCACTGTGGAAAAGTACAAGGACGATATGGCTGACGACATTTTAATAGACGTTCGCAGGACATCTATGAATTTCACTGTTGCCATTAACGGAGAAATGCACAACGAAGCTTTAATACGGATCGAAGACATGTGTATGCTCATGTGCGGCAGTCTACTGTCGACATTGGGAATGCCAACGCCACATCGTTCAGTGCACGATGCTTTCAATCGCGAATTTCAACGGGAGCAACACTATAACCAAGATAACTTGGCCGAAGAGATATTTCTACTTCCGTAGAGAGCGGACGTGTTTCGCGCGAGCTCCGGGAAAATTATAGAAAGTGGATGATTTAAAGACAAAAATAAAGTTTAAAATACTGGAGAATTCCAAGATAAGCGAAAAGACGCTAAATCAGAAAAAAATTAATAGTTTTCGACACACAAAATTAGTGATATGATTAAAACAAGTGCATAATTATTTTATAAAAATAAGTGCCACGCGAAATAGCTCAATGAGCGACGAACAAAAGAAAGAGCGTAGAAGCTCCGTGAGCCCAAGTAACGGTTATTTCTCGTATATCTCAACGCGCGACAACAACGAATCGGCGACAAAGAGCAGCCGTTTGGCGGTCGATAGCCAAAGAGCACGGTCTTGCTCTCCCGCTCTACTCACTCCTACACCTACATCATGGAGTTCTCAGTGCAAAACCCCAACAACAAGCACTGAAACAATTTCTGCAACTGCAGCAAAAGCAACAGCAACAACAGTGACGACGGAAAAAGCAACAGCAGCAACTACAGTAACGGCGGCAAAATCAACAGCAACAACTACAGCAACGGCCAGTATCGCGGTAACGACTACGATGCCATCAACTGCAAATACAATAACAACCAAAACTGCAAGCTCCAAAGCCAATATCGGCAACGTTAAACAAGCGGCCCCGGCCACACAGACCGGCATGGATCGCTACATCCAAATTAAGCGTAAGCTTAGCCCGCAGAACAACGCGGTCGGTAATAAGCCAAAAATAAACCGTGTCCAAAGAGACAACGATCAACCCGGGAGATCTAATAACAACAGATTTGCCCTTTTAGCGGATGAACAACCGGAACTGGGTCAAGAGACCCAAAAGAAACCGAAGCCCCCACCAATTTACATTAGGGAGAAAAGCTCGAACGCCCTGGTCAACAAAATTGTTGCGCTGGTCGGGGATGGAAATTTTCATGTTGTTCCGCTTACTAAAGGGAATATACAAGAAACGAAACTGCAAACAAAATCTGAAGAACATTTCCGAGCAGTGTCCAAATATCTGGATGAAGCCAAGAAAAATTACTACACGTACCAATTAAAAAGCAGCAAGGGCTTGCAAGTAGTATTAAAAGGAATCGAGCCCGACGTAACTCCCAACGAAATTACAGATGCCCTTAAAGAAAAGGGGTTTTCAGCTAAGAACGTTAGCAACATTATAAACAAAAATAAAAAGCCGCAACCACTCTTTAAGGTTGAGCTGGAGCCTGACAGCAGAGCCTTGAAGAAAAACGAAGTGCACCCCATCTATAACCTGCAATTCCTATTGCACCGAAGAATTACGGTGGAAGAGCCGCATAAAAGAAACGGCCCAGTGCAGTGCACAAATTGCCAGGAGTATGGACATACCAGGACATACTGCACACTACGTTCAGTCTGTGTAGTTTGCGGAGACTTCCACAATTCCGCAAACTGCCCTGCTAACAGAGAAGACCCCCAGAAGAAGAAATGCGGAAACTGCGGTGGAAACCATACAGCAAACTACAGGGGCTGTATGGTCTACAAGGAGCTGAAGAATCGCATGCGACGAGTGACTGCAACTCGCCATCAGAATACACGAAACGTGTTCACTAATTCAGAAACGACGCCGGATGTATTCTTCGCCAAGGCCGCAAGATCCTCATTTGGCCCGCTGAACGCTCAGAAGGGCTTCTCCTACGCCGATGCACTTCGAACAGGAATGGAAAACCCACTCCACTCGAATCTAGGTAACGTTCAACAAGCCCAAGGACAGCCACAAAGCACAATGGAAGCTATGATGCTTACCCTGCAACAAAGTTTGACGGAACTAATGTCCTTCATGAAAACGACCATGCAAACACTTGTTCAAAACCAGAACATGGTGATACAGTTGCTTGTAGCTCAGCAGTCCAAATAACTGATGTCTAGTCTACGAATAACCATGTGGAACGCCAATGGCGTCTCACGGCATAAACTTGAAATAACACAGTTCCTGAATGAACATCATATCGACGTTATGCTGCTTGGAGAGACGCACCTCACAAGCAAATACAACTTTCAAATAAAAGGTTACGCCTTCTACCGCACAGATCATCCAGATGGTAAAGCCCACGGCGGAACCGGCGTCCTTATCAGAGAACGCATCAAGCACCACTTTCACCAAAGGTACTCAACAAATTACTTGCAGGCGACGTCTATTAAAGTGCAGTCAGGTAGCGGCAACCTTTCCATAGCCGCTGTCTACTGTCCGCCTCGCTTTACAATTTCTGAAGGTCAATTCATGGATTTTTACAACTCACTTGGAGATCGCTTTATAGCTGCAGGAGACTATAATGCCAAGCATACGCACTGGGGATCGCGTCTCGTGACCCCAAAAGGAAGGCAATTATATAATGCAATCATTAACTTGAGAAACAAATTGGACTATGTTTCCCCTGGGAGCCCCACATATTGGCCAGCAGACCCCAGAAAGATGCCAGACTTAATCGACTTTGCAGTGACAAAAAATATTTCACGCAACATAATAAGTGCCAAAGCGCTCCCGGATCTTTCATCAGACCATTCGCCAGTGCTTATAACTCTTCTTCAAAGCCCAGAAATTATCAATCATCCCCACAGGCTGACGTCGCACAGAACTAACTGGCTTAAATATAAGAAATATGTAAGTTCCCACATTGAACTAACCCCACAGCTCAACATCGAAGCGGATATCGACTGCTCTACTGATGCTCTTGAAGACGTACTCACTGCAGCAGCCACTATTTCAACACCACAAGGGAAGGACGTACAGCCCAACAAATTCAAAACTAATCAACAAATTGAACAGCTTGTCCTGGAAAAGAGGCGTCTGCGACGTGCTTGGCAAACCAACAGATCGCCATCTTCAAAACAACGTTTTAAGGAAGCCACTCGCTTACTAAATCGAGCTCTGAAACAAGACGCTGAAAACGCACAACTACGGTACATCGAAAAACTTTCGCCAACCAGTACAAGGCATCCTTTGTGGAGGGCTCACCCAAACCTAAGCTCTCCAATCGAAACAGTCACCCCGATAAGGAAATCATCAGGTTGCTGGGCCCGCAGCGACGAAGATAGAGCCGAAACATTTGCTTTACATCTCCGAAGCGTCTTCCAGCCGAACCCGGCCACTAGTCCACTTGTCCTACCGCAAATTCAAACTAACTCTTTGTCTTTACCAACATTGTTTCAGCCAAACGAGATCGCAAAAGTCATTGGGAACCTGAAACCAAAAAAGGCTCCGGGCGATGACTTAATAACTCCAAAAATGATAATTGAACTTCCAAACTCTGCTATAGAGGTTATTTGTAAAATCTTCAATGGGATTATATGTCTCGGCTACTACCCAAGGAAATGGAAAAAATCTGTCATCATAATGATACCGAAGCCCGGAAAAGACCACACAGTCCCGTCATCCTACAGACCAATAAGTCTATTATCGTGTCTGTCCAAACTGTTCGAGAAATGCCTGCTAACACGCATAATACCATATCTGGAAGCACACAATGTTATCCCGGCTCATCAATTTGGCTTCCGTCAAAACCATGGAACCATCGAACAAGTCAACCGAATAACATCAGAGATACGCACAGCCTTCGAGCATCGCGAATACTGCAGCGCAATATTCCTCGATGTATCTCAAGCTTTCGATCGAGTCTGGCTAAATGGCCTCATGCATAAAATCAAAATACACTTGCCTACATATACTCATAAGCTACTTGAGTCGTATCTCTACAACAGAGTTTTCGCAGTAAGGTGCAACGCAACAACATCTGGCGACTACACTATTGAGTTCCACAAGGGAAGTGCACTTGGGCCTACTCTGTTTGTCCTTTATACAGCGGATATCCCTACGAACGAGCGGCTAACAACATCCACGTTCGCTGACGACACTGGCCGCTCGAGGTAGCAACAACACAGCTAGCAAATCACCTCATGGCAGTTGAGAAGTGGCTATCTGACTGGCGTATTAAAATTAACGAACAAAAATGTAAACACATAACTTTTACTCTCAACAGGCAAACATGCTCTCCAATATTCTTGAATAGTACGCAGATTCCCCAAGTCACCGAAGTAACGTATCTCGGCGTCCACCTCGACAGACGACTAACCTGGCGAAGACACATCGAATGCAAGAAACTCCATCTAAAACTAAAGCCAGCAGCCTCCACTGGATTTTAAACGCCCGATCGCCACTGCGTCTGGACTACAAGGTCCTGCTCTACAACTCCACTCTCAAGCCTATCTGGACATATGGCTCCCAGTTGTGGGGGAACGCGAGCAGCAGCAACATAGACATCATCCAGCGAGCACAATCGAAAATCCTGAGAACTATCACTGGGGCACCATGGTATATTCGCAACCTAAACATCCACAGGGATCTCGGCATTCTTGCAGTAAAAGATGAAATAGACAAACAAAAGGCGACCTACAATGAAAAACTTACTGTACACCCAAATCATCTGGCAAGAGGCTTGACTCGGGCTTCCAGCAGAACCCGCCTGCATCGAAACGACTATCCAGCCCAGCAATAATTATCAGGGACATTTAACTCTGTGCCAGTCATATGACTGTTAGTTAGGTTATTTATATAAGATTTGATACACATATTGTTAGTCTCGTAAAGGAGAAGATTCAATAAACAACAGCAAAGTATAATAAAAAAAAAAAAAAAAACTTGGCCGAAAGAGTCCGAACCAATGTGCCGTTTTTGAATGCCGAGCAGAAGAACGTGTACGATTCGATAATGAAGGTTGTTGACGATGGATCGGGAGGCTTATACTTTCTCGATGCTCCTGGTGGGACAGGCAAGACATTTGTCATTTCGTTGATTCTGGCAACGATTCGATCAAGATCTCAAATTGCGTTGGCTGTTGCATCATCTGGCATTGCTGCCACGTTGTTGGAAGGCGGTCGAACTGCACATTCCGCTTTGAAGCTGCCCATGAATCTTCTCACGGTTGACAAGCCAACATGCACAATAAGCAAGAATCCGGCCACAGCGAAATTGATGCGAGAATGCAAAATCATCATTTGGGATGAATGCACGATGGCGCATAAGCGAGCTTTGGAGGCAGTTGACCGAACGATGAAAGATTTACGCCGTGATTCGAAACTATTTGGTGGGTCTTTGATATTGCTGTCCGGAGATTTTCGTCAAACGCTTCCCGTCATCCCGAAATCTACGGCTGCCGATGAAGTTAATGCATGCCTTAAATCGTCTTCATTGTGGAGATATGTCAAAAGCTGAAATTAACCACGAACATGAGAGTCACATTGCAGAATGACCCGTCCGCTGCTGAATTCTCGAGACAACTGCTGACACTTGGCAATGGCGAAATTCCTGTTGATGTTTCGACTGGATCAATATCGTTTCCGGCAAATTTTGCGTGTTCACATCGTCAAAGGAGGAACTCATTAACAAAGTGTTCCCGACATTGCGCAAAATTATAAAAATATCGACTGGATTAGTGAACGGGCAATACTAGCAGCGAAGAACAAGGACGTAGATAATTTGAATTACATTATTCAAAATCAAATCGATGGAGAACTGCATTCATACAGATCCGTTGACAGCGTGACCGACGAGGATGAAGCGACGAACTATCCGACAGAATTTTGAACTCGCTAGATGTGCCAGGAACTCCACCGCATAATTTGCAACTGAAGGTGGGATCAATTATTATAATGCTGCGGAATCTAAATCATCCGAAATCATCCGGTACGCGGTTGTCCGTCAAGAAACTGATGAATAACGTGATTCAGGCGACGATCATCAAGGAACATTTAAAGGAGAGGTAGTCCTTATACCACGAATTCAGATTATTCCAACTGAACTACCATTGCAATTCAAGAGGATTCAGTTCCCCGTCCGATTGGCATTTGTGATGACAATCAACAAATCGCAAGGCCAATCGTTAGAAGTCTGCGGGATAAATCTAGAACTTCCCTGTTTTCGCACGGCCAGCTGTACGTTGCATGTTCGCGTGTTGGTAAACCTTCTTCATTGTTTGTTTTGCGCCGGAAAATAAGTATATATAAGGCGTATATCAGGTATAAGGTGCCATACCTACGTTAACAATATGCAAAACAACGTCGCTTAAGAGAAAAATTACCATTAAAGATCTGGCACGAACACTGGGTTGAATATTTTTCGATTCTCCTAATGGATGGCTCGTATTTATTACTTTCGGAACTTTCTAAAATGTAACCCCTTTTGGGTATTACACTTTTGACGGCGCTCTTGCACATCTGTATGCTTTGTCGATAAGGGAGAAAAAGAAAACGCGTGCGGAAGTGAAGACGATTTGCTTGTGTTTTGTTGTTGTTCATACAAACACAAACACACAAAACACAAGCAAATCGTCTTCAGCTTCGTCTTCGTCTTCGTCTCAGCGCGCACTATGTTTGAGGCCTTAGCTTATTGATGTACCCTTGGAGTCATGTCAACGACGTAGGCTTGTATTTTAACCGAGATTACGCGAGATTACGAGTACGCTGCACGATACGTGGCTTCAATCGATAGTGCAGTGTTGCCACTTCGATGAGTTAAGCGATAAATTCGGTTTATTTCTTTCGACGGATATAGAGAATAATTCTTTAGCCTACGATTAGGAAAATGTTCTGGCTGAAGTTACAAGCGCCACTACAAGACCTCCCGGCCAAAATCACACATGGCCTTGAAGATAAGTGGTATTTCACAATCATTTATATAGTCTCTACAGTCTTTTACTAAATTAGGCCAATCAAATAGCTCCGTAGTCGTTCCAAAGTTTTATTGATGCCGCAGTGTGACGATAATTGGTCATCATGTGCGAGCCGCAAACTACAGGGACTATTTAATGCGGAAGCCACAGTTTCCAGATTTACAGTTTACAGCAGTGTGTTGGCTAGATCGTAAAGAACAACCAACTTTACTAAGATTTGCATCCCAGTTTAATTGGTTTGGATCATGCCCGAAATTATAGATATATTTACACGTTCCGAACTTTTGGTACATTTTCAAATTTCACAACCATTTTTATAGTCTCTACCGTCTTTTACTTATTTAAGCCAATACAAATAGCGGCGTAGTCGTTCCAAAGTTTTATTGATGCCGCAGTGTGACCACAATTGGTCATCATGTGCGAGCCGCAAAACTACAGGGACTAGTTAATGCGGAAGCCACAGTTTCCAGACAAGGTCATCAGCTATCCTGACCCCAGAAGCATGCTCAGTTCGACGATAAATATATCCATCAATAACTTTGACATCAGGAATTCGGGTGAAATTCTCCTTGAATTTATCTTGCAGAACCTTATAGGCTTCAGATAAAAAATGTGCAGATGGAATATCTTTAAACTTGCTACCATCTAATTCTGATAAATCTTCTGTATACGTTCGGGACAATGCATTAGGAACGATATTTTTACTACCCTTACGATGTTGAATAGTAAACTGATAACCCTGTAATTTTAAAGCCCATCGAGCTAGTCGACTACTAAGGTCAGATTGTGACACAGCCACTTTAATGAGGCATGGTAAGTCACTATGGTGAAGGCATGTCCTTCTATAACAGCACGATATTTCTCAACACTCAACACTGCTGCCAGACATTCCTTCTCGGTATCCGAGTAATTTCTTTGACATCTATTAAGCTTATGCGACATATACCATACGGAAACCTTTTACCATCAGGATCAACTGTATAAGGACTCCACCGACCCCAGTATGACTTGCGTCGCAATGCAGAAAAAGGTGTGAAAAAAGAAATTAGGGTGTGAAATACTGGAGTCCTGCACATTTTGTCCTATATTAATGGAAAGGCATCCTCGACTTCTAGTGTCCATTCAAACTGACGTTTTTCGAATGGCATCTGTTAAGGGTCGCCACTCTCTAGAAGCAAAGTTACGGATGAATATCTCGGCGTAGCTGTTTACCTGAGCGAGGTGCTAAATAATTGACAATGGCAGTAATTTTTCTACATCCATAGCTATTTATCCGTTACCTACTGTTGCCGCCATAATTCAATTTAATTTAATTTTTTATTTTATTTAAAACTTTATCTGTTAATATCGATGTATCGATATAAGAATTAGGTTTGACCTTAAGTATGTCCTCTAAAAAAAACTCCATTGGCAAAAGAGAAAGAAAGAAGACAAAAGTTTTAAGCGCGTTCGCGCACCTTGCCTTAGGAAAACTCTACGTACACATCGATTCGGAAGCTGAAAATAAATATACTTATTTGAAAACTATCGCTATCCGTCTGTGGCTGTTTTTGTGGTGCGCTGCTGTAAAACCTACTCTATTCTCGCCAACAACATTCGTAAAACTTTTGTGCACACGCGGCTGCTCTTATAACCGTACCTTTACGAAGCGACGATTTCACAATTAGCCATAACATTGTGAAATTGTGATCGCATCCCTATCTTGAACGTTATGTAAGCAACTCGTAATCTACAAGCAGAGCAACTCAACATTCTTAAAACTTTTGTGCACACGCGGCTGCTCTTATAACTGTACCTTTACGAAGCGACAATTTCACAATTAGCCATAACATTGTGTAATTGTGATCGCATCCCTATCTTTAACGTTAGGTGAGCAACTCGTAATCTACAAGCAGAGCAAGTCAACGCACTTGAAATTACACACACAAATTGCAATCAAAACACGCAATTTGCTTCTGCCAATTGCAAATTCACATAACCTCAAACTAAACAGTTATGAACGAAGAAGCGTGCAGAATTTGCAAGAAAAAGTCGACTGGATCTGAGGAAAGCTGGGTTCAGTGCGACGGTTGCGACGGCTGGTACCATTTTCGCTGCTCAGGTGTTGACGATGGCGTCGAGGACAAAGATTGGATCTGCGCTCCGTGCCTTGGCGAGTGTAGCTCCAGAAACCCACTCGGAGGGACACTGCGATCACTGGTAAATACCACAAATCAACAAATCAACAACTTCACCGCGCCATCAGCCGGCCAAAACAAGCTCGAGCAGCAAGTGGACGCTCTCATCGACATGATTGAGAACGTCGAAGCCCCGAATATTCTCGACGGTAATTTAAGCGTCAACAAAACCAAATAATGCTTGACATGTTGGAAGAAAAAGAGCTTCCGAGCAGAGATTTATCGAGGAGAAATATAAAATCCTACTTCAGATGAACGTGCCTCTCGGATCGTCACAGGGACCGTTCCAGATGACGCCCGCGTCCCCGTCAAGCTCCCAAATCGCCGCCAGACAAGCTATACCAAAGGATCTTCCGCCGTTCAGCGGAGACCCTGAGGAATGGCCGATGTTCATCAGTACATTTGAGCATAGTACTTCAGCAGCAGGATTCTCCAACGTCGAAAACATGCTTCGTCTGCAAAAGTGCCTTAAGGGTAGGGCACGCGAAATGGTCAAAGATAAGCTTTTGCTTCCTGGTCTAGTACCGGAAGTAATGGACACGCTGAAAATGTTCTTCGGCAGACCCGAGCACATTCTGGAGAGGATGATCGATCGAGTATGAAAGCTTCCGCCACCCAAGGAAAAATTGGAAGCCATAATAGAGTACGCGCTCGCAGTACGCAATATTTGCGCCACAATAGAAGCGTGCAAACTGGAAGCGCACCTAAACAATCCGATGCTCGTAAAAGAATTGGTAGACAAACTTCCAAATAATCACAAGCTAAGTTGGGCGATGCACCCGCGCAACGATACAGTTCCCTGCATTAAGGCCTTTAGTGACTGGCTCTATCAAATAGCACAGGCTGCGTCGACAGTTGTTACACCGTTTTCTTACAGGGCGAATTCCGTAAACACTCACAACTGCAGCGCAGCCGAGAGAAATTATAATGCCATAAGTCCTAGCCAGGCAGCTGCAGTTCAGCAGCAGCCTAATCCAAAGTGCATAGCATGCGAATCTACAAATCATTGGGAAACACAGTGCGACCAATTCAAATCCAGCACCGTGGAGCAGAGGTGGCAAGTAGCAAAGCTGGAAAGGCTTGCTTCCGCTGCTTGAAGGTTCACCGAAACAATTGTCGTCCGAGAGACTGCGGAGTGAACGGCTGTACTAGGAAGCATCATCCACTACTCCACTCGGAAAACGTTCCCAACACATCCAACAACACAATGAATCAACAACACGTAAGCACGCACCAAAGCGACGTAGAAGGTAACCAGTTTTTCCGAATTGTGCCCGCAACTCTGCATTCCGCCGACAAAGATCGACACCTTCGCCTTTTGGACGAAGGATCCTCTGTTACCTTAATAGACGCAATAATTTTCGACAAGCTGGGTATAAAAGGCTCACCGTCACCGATATGCTTACAATGGACTGGAGAAACCACTCGATTTGAAGATACTTCCGTGCGCGCATCAATTCAGATTTACGCGGAAAATTCAGAAAACGGTTCTACCTCAACAACGTTCAGACCGTAAAAACATCGCGCTGTCAAAGCAAACCGTGGATATAGACGAATTACGCAGTAAGTATAGCTACCTGAAGAACCTGCCACTAAAGTCTTATTCTACGCAGCCAACGTTGTTAATCGGAACAAACAATTGGAAAATTGCCGTTCCTCGCAGGATCTGCGAAGGCAAGTGGAACGATCCAATAGCGTCAAAGTGCATGTTAGGCTGGACCATCCAGGGATCAACGAACTCCAAATGCCACGTTTTCATGCACCACTGCGACTGTAATTGGCCAGAGCTTTACGACCAAGTCAAGGAGCAATTCGACCTTGATATAATTTTGCCTAAAAGCTCCTGTCGAGCGAGGACAAACGAGCAGTCGAAATCCTGGAACAGACGTGCCAAAACAAGTCTGGCAAATATGAAGTTGGGCTCATATGGCGAAACGATCTTGACAGGCTCCCCGAGAGTCGAGTTACCGCTCTAAAGCGACTGCAATGCATGAGAAAAAGGATTCTGGGCGAACCAGATCTGTACACCAAAACCGACGACCACATCAAAAATCTTCTGTTAAAAGGATACGCCATTCAACTATCCGACGAGGAGGCTGAGAAAGAGGAAGGTCGCACTTGGTACTTACCCATATTTATAGCCTTGAACCCGAATAAGCCAGGAAAAATTAGGCTGGTTTGGGACGCGGCAGCAAAGACGAATGGAATATGCCTCAACGACCTTCTGCTGAGCGGACCGGACTGCTTAAACCCTCTTAACGACGTTCAACAACCGAAATGTTCCACAGGATCAACATACGCCATGAGGACATGCATGCTCAGCGCTTTATTTGGTATGACGCTAGCCAGAATAGGATAAACACTTACGTTATGCGAGCCATGACCTTCGGAATTAGCTGCGCACCATTTATAGCCCATTACGTGCGCAACAAAAACGCCGAGGTCTACCAACATCAATTCCCATTAGCCGTGGACGCGATTCAGCGTGCGCACTACGTCGACGACTTTATCGACAGCATGAGCGACGAGCAGAAAGCCATCGAAATATCCAACCAAGTCAAAGAGGTTCACGCCAGAGGTGGATTCGAAATTCGCAACTGGGCGTCAAATTCCAGTGCAGTTCTCTCTCATCTAAAGAACGACGAAGACACCGAAAATCAAAAGCCAGTACAGTTTAGCGCTACAGAAAAGGTTTTGGGTACGTACTGTCACCGACGTAACGACATTTTAAGTTTGTTTGCAGATTCTCAAGACTTAAGCGAGACGTCTTTATTAATTCTGCGGTCCCAACTAAGAGAGAAGTCCTCCAAGTTTTAATGTCTATCTTCGATCCCTTGGGTTTGCTATCATGCCACACAATTGGGCTGAAAATCCTTCTGCAGAAAATCTGGCGCGCAAATATTAACTGGGACGAAGAGCTGCCAGAGTCATTGTTGGAGGACTGGAACCAGTGGAAGCTGTTACTGTCTCAAGTTGCAACAGTCAGCATTCCGAGATGCTACTCCATGGGAATACCTGAAGCAAGCCGCATCGATCTTCATACGTTTGTGGACGCTAGCGAGCATGCTTATGCCGCTGCCTGCTACCTGCGAGTATCACAAAGGACAAGGTGGACGTAATGCTCGTGGTCGCTAAAAGTACAGTGGCGCCACTAAAACCGCTGTCCATTCCACGCATGGAGCTCCAAGCGGCGTTGATAGGCTCACGCTTGGCGAAAAGATCGTCAAAGTCCGTAACCTTCGAGTCGACAGTACTACTTTCTGGTCGGACTCACGAACCGTCCTACAATGGCTGGTTATGGACCCCGCCACTTTCAACAGTTTGTGATGCACAGAATCGGTGAAATCCTGGAAACCACTCGAGCGGATCAATGGCGATGGATACCGTCGAAACTCAACGTTGCGGACGGGGCTACAAAAGTAATCAACAACCCTCGGATGGACACTTGGCTTTACGGGCCCGAGTTTTGAAAGACGAACCCACTACGTGGCCAACGATTCCCTCCAAGCCAACGGAGGTCGATACAACTGAATTACGTAAACACATCTTCACAACTCGTAAAGCGGCCAGAGTTCAACTCGATGTCGAATATTTTTCTGATTGGCGCCGCCTTTACAGAGCCGTTGCAGTCATGTTTCTGTATATCCAGCGACTGCGAGCTAAATGCAACAGGACCGACATGCCAAGTGAGGTAACTACAGTTCACGTCGAAGAAGCTCAGACACTGCTATACAAGGAAGTGCAGAGACTCGAGTTCGCAGATGAACTCAATTCACTGAAGAGTCGAATAACAATAAGCGCAAAGAGCAGATTGACCGGATTAAACGCATATCTAGACGACAAAGAAATCCTTCGTACTAAAGGGAGAGTGAACGCCATTGAAAACTCTGCGGACGCCATAATATTGCCACCGGAGAGTCGAGTAACATTTCTGCTAGTTCGATTTTATCACGAGAAATATCATCACCTCGCCCACGAAACCGTCATAAACGACATAAAATCGAAATTTTATATTTTGCGTCTAAGGGTACTCCATAAATCCGTTAGAAAGACTTGCCAAATATGCAAAAATCGTAGTGCCACGCCACAGCCTCCACAAATGGCTGCAGTCCCAAAAGCCAGGTTGGGAAGTTTTGAAAACCGTTCACCTTCACTGGTGTTGATTATTTCGGTCCAATTCTAGTTAACGTCGGGAGGCGCAAAGAGAAGAGATGGGTTGCGCTGTTTACCTGCTTGACCTTGCGTGCAGTTCACTTCGAGATCGCCCACAGTCTCGATACAAGCTCCTGTGTGATGTGTCTGACGAATTTCATGGCACTTCGCGGTACACCGAGAGAAATTTACTCCGATAATGGCACCAACTTCAAGGCTACTGAAAAGGCAGTGCGAGAGGAGATAATCCAGATTTATTTCGACAAAATAGCCATTAAGTTCGATGGCATTATACGGCGATTTAACCCTCCAGGCGCCCCCACATGGGCGGAGCGTGGGAAAGATTGGTCCGCACTACCAGGACAGTCCTAAAACACATCTGCCCGAACTACTCATTCAACGACGAAAGCCTGAGAAGCGCTCTAATGGAGGCACAATTCATCATGAACTCACGTCCGTTAACCTATGTCAGCCTAGACTCTGAGGAAGATTCCGCGCTCACTCCGAACCACCTGTTAATGGGATCATCAAACGGATACAAACCGATCCACCCCTTAGCATTTGAAGTTGAGACGTCACTGGAACGAGGTAAAACGTTTTGGAGATCGTTTCTAGAAACGCTGCGTGAGACAATTTACACCGATGCTCACTAGAAGAACAAAATGGTTCGAGAAGTGCCCGCCGATAACGGTCGGAAGTATAGTCATCATCGTCGACGAGAACTTGCCCAGAAATCTATGGCTTAAAAGACGCGTAACCAACACTTTTCCAGCCAAGGACGGCCAGGTTCGTCGAGCTACTATTAAAACGCAGCATGGAATTCTCGATCGACCAGCTACCAAGATTGCGGTTCTGGATGTCGGCGAAGGAGACGGTAACTGACCACCCTAGGATCAATTACGGAGGGGAATGTTGCCGCCATAATTCAATTTAATTTCATTTTTATTTTATTTAAAACTTTATCTGTTAATATCGATGTATCGATATAAGAATTATCGATACTTTTCAAATGTCATTTCTCATTAAGTATGACCTCTAAAAAAAACTCAATTGGCAAAGAGAAAGAAAGAAGACAAAGTTTTAAGCGCGTTCGCGCACCTTGCCTTAGAAAAACTCTACGTACACATCGATTCGGAAGCTGAAAATAAATATACTTATTTGAAAACTATCGCTATCCGTCTGTGGCTGTTTTTGTGGTGCGCTGCTGTAAAATCTACTCTATTCTCGCCAAAACACCTACTACATGACCTATGTAACTGACTTCCTTTACGCAAAATGACTTTTTCACTTTTATAGTCAATCCAGCTTTCGACAAGGCCTCCGAAACTATTAAAGATAGTCTAAGTAGACCAAGACTTCATTCTTCAATGAAATCGGAATAATTCGGTCCATTAACTTAGACATCGTAGCAGGGGCATTGGTAGGCCCAAAAGGCATAACTGTAAACTGGTACAGGCACGGCCGGGCACGGTAAATGCTGTTTTATCTCGAAAACCGTATTTGCCAGTATGCGTCTTTAAGTCGAGACTCTTAATGAACTCGGCTTTCGGCAGACGGCTAAGGATACTATCACTAAGAGGCATGAATTAGTGACCTCGTTGACTTTTCGACAGTCTATACATAGTCGCACCTTCTCAGGTTTGCGAACCAGGACAACCGGAGAAGGCCAAGACCTCTCGGATTTTTCAATCGCACGAAGTGCGAGAATGCGATCTAACTCACATTAATTTACATTAATTTCTAAATAGCTGATTACACGGCATAGTGTCGTTGTTTAATTGGTGTGCCATTGCCAACCTCGATGCTATGTGAGGGAAAATGGGTTTTACCTAATCCTTTGTCATTGAAGGACGGGAACATGCGGATAACTTCATCTAACTTTCTATGTTGTGTATCTGATAGAACTCAAAGCTCGCTACTGTCTACCTCTTCGAGATTAGTAATAGTATTAACTGGGTCTAATGCAAACTGAAGCAAATCTAACTTCGACCAAAAAATCCATGCCAAGATAAAAGGACTGTATTAATGATGGAATATTATTGTTATGTATTGAATGTTATTGAATTGTTTTATCCATTAAACTGAACATCGGTGCATACTTTTCCGATGATATTTTGATGATTATCATCCGCAGTTCGAGCCAATGAGGAAAAGTTTTAAAAGGTACTTGATCACGGATCAATTCTGCTGCTAGGTTTCCACCGATGCATCTTACAGAAGCACCTGTGTCCATAAGACCGGATACAGTTCTACAATAGACAGACACTTTATCATATGGTCGCAGTTCGGGTTCAACAATTGCGGGTACCAAGACTTGGTTCTCAAGCGTACATTTCTGATAGAGTTCTTTATGTCGTAACTTCGATCGAATCTTCCGTTTTGTTTGACTACTATTATGAGCGTTGATCGCAACCGATCGATTGTGTAAGGGAATATCAGGGATAGTTGAAAGGTCTGGTAAATTTGGTAAAGATATGACAGGCGGTTCTAATCTGTATTTGTCGCCTTCGACGCTACTTGTCTGCGTGCACCTTTCTGTAGTGCACGGCCTGAGAAGTTTTTGATTGGCTACACTTTGGACACGCTGACTTATAGACGTAAGCTATTCACAACCCCAAAAAAAGAGACGACTTTCCGTTATATATTCTTAAAACACATGTCCACATTTGCCACAGTTCCAACAAGTAACATTTACTACTGAAATTTCTGGTTCCTCACTTTCGGATTCCTGATACTCATATGTTTCGAATTGAACCTCATGAACATACCGAGGAGGAGCTGGGCGTGGCTTAGGAATATCTGGTTGACGCACAGACTGCACAACCACCTCACGAGTGCGCACTACGTGTCCAAGAGCTCGTGTTGTATTTCCGGAAGTAAGTTTGAACGAACGATCTCTAGCATGGCTGAGTCTGTCAATGGGATGATCTTCTTTAAATTGTATGCGTAGCGCTTGGCATAACGGCGACCACTCAACTTCTTTCACACTTCTTTGGTATCGGTAATACCACTCGTTTGCAGAACCTTCAAATAAGGTACTAATGGACAAGTCAATTGTAGATTGTACACATATTGAATACCCACTCTACCAACAGTACTTAAAGGGTACACACTGTAACACTTCGTTGCAATGTTTACAAAATTCAAAGTGCCGGTCATAAACACAAGTGGCCGAAATATGTGCGGATCGGTATGCCTTGGCCCGACATTTACAGAAAGTGCAAGTGTCAGCAATCTGTCACACGCCCGGACCTCATGTATGTATGTGCCTATACCCTCGCGCTCCAGCCTAAGCGAGCATAGCTATATACCAGCGGTCGACACGACCCTGTCCCGCTCATACACAGTATGCACAAAGGGAACTGCAGAATCATTTTTTTTTTTTTAAATTCATTTATTTGGTCAAAAAAATATACAGGGGGGGGGGGGGGGAATACAGGAGGGTCCGACACTTCCGCGGTACCGCCGCAAAGCATTGCTTCGCGAAAGCAGAGGGCCCAATCCTTACCGCACTTCTCGTCTTCGTTGCTCGTCAGACCTTAGTCTGGTCATGATGAGCGCGGCGAAGTCGCTGACCTTCTGCCAGTCGGCGTCGCTGCGAAGCATGATATTCACCAGGTTGTCCGTCGAGATCGCTGCGTTCAACTCCTCCTCCAGTGCGTGTCTCTCCGTCGCGAACTTGTCGCACCTGAAGAGTACGTGCTCTGCCGACTCCTCGTCTCCGTCTGAGCACCACTCGCATGCTCCGCTGGCTTCGTGGCCGAACCTGTGTAGGTAGCCACGAAAACAGCCGTGTCCACTCAGCACTTGAGCCAGGTAGAAGTTCACCTGGCCGTGATGTCTGTCCAGGCCTCCAGGTTTGGGATCAACCGAAAGGTCCAGCGTCCCTTAGATGAACTCTCCCAACGGGTTTGCCATGAAGCCAGGGTCGTCCGCTTGGCCACGGCGCTCGCCGCTCCTCTCTCTCCAGGAGTTAGGGCTCTTCCGCGAACTTGCTCGTATACAGAAGCCTGCTCGGAGGCAAGGAGATCAAGCGGTGGAGTCCTGAATGCGCTGCAGATACGGAGGGCAGCTAGTCTGTGGGTGGAGTTCAATGAGTGGCTGTACGACTGCGTCGACATGGCGTGCTGCCATACCGGCGCGGTATAGAGCATGGTAGCCCTAACCACGCTGGTCAAAAGCAGCTTGGACCTCTGTTTCGGGCCTCTGTTCAGCAGTATACGCGATAGAGAGCGGAACGAAACCGCCGCCTTGGTGCTTGCGTATGCAAGATGCTCGCGGAACGAAAGCCTCGTGCCTAGCATCACCCCAAGGTACTTGATCGCTCTGGACGATCTGATCGGCGCGTCGCAGACTCGTATAGCTGCAGTCTCCACTTGTTTTCTGCTACTCACGAGCACGGCTTCGGTCTTCTGGGGGCCAGCTGGAGACCCACTCTGGTCAGCCATGCGTGGATCATGCTCACGCTTCTGTTGCAGAGGTCCTCCGCCGTGGCCAGCTCCTTGGCGACGACTACGACCGCAATATCGTCCGCGAAACCCACCAGTTCAGTTCGACCTGGCAGTGCTAGGCGGAGTACCCCGTCGTATATGGCGTTCCACAGAATGGGGCCAGGACGGAACCTTGTGGAACGCCGCAGGACAGTCCGATGGATTCCCATCCTGCTGGCGTCTCAAATTTCAGGATCCGCTCATTGAAGTAGCTTCCCATTATCCTGAGTAAGTACGGGGACCTTGAAGTTGGTCAGAGCCTCCATAATGCTGCACCATCTCGCCGTATTGAACGCATTGCGTATGTCCAACGTCGCAATGAGGCAGTATTCCTTTGTCCCTCCTTTCCAGCGTCGGCCTGCGATAGCAGCCCTGGCGATGTCTACCACCTTGGTTATGGCATCAATGGTTTACTTTGCCTTTCTGAAGCCAAACTGAGCATCAGAGAGGTCGCCAGCTGCCACTATAGCCTTCTGGATCCTGGTGCCAATCAGGTGCTCCAGCACTTTTCCAGCTCCGTCTATGAGCATATAGGCCGAAACGATGACGGCTGGTCCGGCGGTTTTCCCGGCTTCGGTAAGAGCACCAGTCTTTGGATCTTCCAGCTTGCTGGGAAGATGCCCGCCCTAAGGCAACCGTCGAAGACATCCACAAATAACTCTGGCCGGAGGGAGAGGGCCAGCTTGAGGGCGCGATTCGGAGGTCGGCGAAGCACCTTTGCTTGCTGGTTCTAATAGCCGCCTTGAGGGCTCGTCGGCAGGTCAGATACTCAGACCGCCTCTCCAGATGAACGGGGGTTCCGCGAGAGCGTTGGTAACGGCGCCTTGCCTTGGAACAGTCCCTTCTGGCATTGGCAATCGTCTGCGTCCACCAGTAAACTGGTTCGCGGTGACGAGAGTGTTCTCTCCTGCTTATCATGCAGCTGTCACAAGCTGCTTGAAGTTGACGGGTTACCGACTCAGCCCTTTGCTCAGCGTTGTCAGTGCACTCCAAACTAGCAATGCACTCCGCGAAGGCCTCGATGTCGAGCGATTCCACCTTGTAACTCTTACGAGTTAGTGCGGGATGAGGAACGGGGAACGCCTCCTGCTCATCGATTGTGGTGAATATCGTAAAATGGTCTCTAGCTGTGTATTCCTCACTGAGCTCCCATGTGCACCTCCTGGCTTTAGAGCTGCTCACGAATGTGAGATCCACCATCGAGCCTATTCCCGCTCGACTGAAAGTCTGCTGATGACCTGTGTTCAGGAGGGCGGTATCCAATTGGGAAATAGCCTCGAGGACGACGTTACCCTAGCGTTGGTGCGAGCTTCCCCAATCCACGGCCCAGGCGTTGAAGTCCCCGGCGATTAGCGACGGGAACCTTCCTCTGGCGTCCGCCACGAGCTGATCCACTCTATCGCTAAATTCGATGAGCGACAGGCTGGGAGCGAGGTAGACGCTGTAGACCCACCACCTCCTTATCCGTGCGCGAACAAAGCTTTCTGCTGACAGAATGTCGCACATCCGGCTTGCTGCGCTGCCACAAGTCCAGAGGGCAGCCTTCCTGGTGCTGTCAGCGGCCCAGTTTGGGTTGACGTGTACCCTGTATGGTTCGCTAAGGGCTGCGAAGGGCTGCAGAATCAGTGGAGGAAAATTGTAATTGTTTGGCTAGATTTAGCCTTTTAGCGTTAAATAGCTAATTTTTAGTTTATAGCTATTTTTCCATATTACAGAAAATTTTAGCTATATTTTTTCTTATATCTAGACGTAGATAGTTCAATTTTACTCATGCAAATAAAATGTTGGCATGTGACTGTAGTGGTGCGGACCACTGCTATATGCCTTAGAATACTTAACCGTCTCTCCGCTGCCGCTTCGCTGTGGGCAGCAGCTGCGAGACTAAGCCTTTCTTAGTTCCTAAGATATATTATATAATTGTAATTGTTTGGCTAGATTTAGCCTTTTTAGCGTTAAATAGCTAATTTTTAGTTTATAGCTATTTTTCCATATTACAGAACATTTTATCTATATTTTTCTTATATCTAGCCGTAGATTGTTCAATTTTACTCATGCAAATAAAATGTTGGCATGTGACTGTAGTGGTGCGGACCACTGCTATATGCCTTAGAATACTTAACCGTCTCTCCGCTGCCGCTTCGCTGTGGGCAGCACAGCTGCGAGACTAAGCCTTTCTTAGTTCCTAAGATATATTATATAATTGTAATTGTTTGGCTAGATTTAGCCTTTTTAGCGTTAAATAGCTAATTTTTAGTTTATAGCTATTCTTTCCATATTACAGAACATTTTATCTATATTTTTCTTATATCTAGCCGTAGATTGTTCAATTTTACTCATGCAAATAAAATGTTGGCATGTGACTGTAGTGGTGCGGACCACTGCTATATGCCTTAGAATACTTAACCGTCTCTCCGCTGCCGCTCCGCTTTTGGCAGCAGCTGCGACACTAAGCCTTCCTTAGTTCCTAAGATATATTTGTAAGATCAGAAACTATACAGAGATTGGTGCGGCACCATTCGCTGCTCCAACAAAAATAAAACAAATTTACTTAAAACACTTGTATGCAATTATTAAATTGAACTACCTTCTACATGGCAATCAACATCAACATGGCGACAGTGACAATGATCCATAAATAAAAGAAAACTACAAGTGAAAATAAAAATTAAAGATAAAACGCCGATGGAAAGTGTTTAATGTACTTATTAGGTATAAATTAAAGAAAACATTTTACTGTTTGTTTCTTGTTTCTTCAAATAATTTATTTTTACTAACTGTCCATATTTGCACTATTTTCAACTTTGATGGAAAGTAACTTAAGGATACATTTTAATTAATTTGTCACATTTTTGTAAAAATTCTTTGAATATTTTTAATCGAATTCAATAAAGTCTTGCTGCTTCTGTCTGCAGCACCCATACACCTCTAGGCAAAAACGAAAAAAGTCACGGTTCCAGAAGTTGTATTTCGTGCAGCCCTGGTGTAAAATCCCTGATAAACGTACGCCTGCTGGAACAAAACAAAAATTACAAAATAAAATATTTTTTATTTTCTTTTTTATTTGTCAAATTTTTTTAATAAAAACAATAAAAATAAGCACAAAAATCTCTAAACTTGATTTTTCTATGATATGTACAAATTTTGACTTTGATAAATCATAAATCTTAAAAAATCGTTTTCAATAGGTTAAACAATTATACTCAAATGAATAAATAATATATGATATACATATGTATACACTGATAAAATATATAGAAGAGAAGCCAACTGATTGTTTAAAAAATGTTTCCAAGACAAACAAATCAAAATGGACACATACGAGTGTATTAGAATTATACTAGAAAAAGAACCAGATTTTGAAAATAGGGTATTTTCGTTAATCAGAAACCTAGTGGAGCCCATTTTAATTTCCGAATTTGAATATTTATATATGAAAAGGTACAACCTAACTTTCCCCACTCATTCATTGCAGCAGCACCCAAAAAGTTATAGAACTCTACACCGTTAGAAATTGTAAGGTAATCTCAGAAATTACCATACACCCAACGGTAGCCCAAATCATTGTACTACAAATTATGCACAAATAAAATTAAAACAACACAAGAAAAACTTACTATGGAATGGGAACAACTAACTCTCCTTATCCGTGAAATAAAGAAACTTTTGATAAATCTTTGAAATGTGTAACCCAGATTAGGGCAATACAGAAGGACACAGTAAACAACATGCAAAGATTCTCGTAAATTCTTTTAATAAAGTAAGAATATTAGTACATAAAACAGAAAAATTATAAATGAATCGAACTGGTCAAGAACATTAAAATTATTGATCAAGTTACGTTCAAATTTATTAGCTCTCAAAGAGAGGTATCATTTAGATATATCGATACCAACTATCTTAAATACGCCATCCCAAAACTTTTCGAAAACGTAATTACTCCACCTGCAGCACCTGAGTAGATCAGTAACCTTTCCATGCCAACATGGATTTATTAAACGAAGATCAACGACAACTAGCCTTTTAATAATCGTTTTGTCTATCAAAGTGAACGGTCGTGCTTTTGTTTTGAGCCTCGTATTTGTGTAAAATCTTTGCTATAAACCACCGGGGTTTATTTAAAACTTCTATCTTGTGTCAATAATAATTCACCGTTTCACTGCGCGTGTGCATGCAGCTGTTCTTATGTATTAATAACTATATTAATTTCAAATTAGTTTTGTGCAGCGATTTGCTTATCTGCATTTTGCATTCCTCTTTATGCGTTATCCGTTACGCTGAAATTACAGCTCGACGGCTTAAGCTCCCTAACTCTCGCTCTTCTTGCTCTCTTAGTGCACGTAACTACTCTTATTTTCTCTTAACTTCTGACTGGTACAGTGGTAAGTCACTATAATGTCTTCTAGTGTTGTCTGTGTAATTAAAACCTGCAAGAAAGCAATTTTGCAGAGGACCCTAGTATTGGCTGCTGGCTGTGAGACAAGTGCATTAAATGCACAGGCCGGATGGCTGATATTATTACTAAAAACATTGGATTGCGCTACTGCTGTGAGGCTTGTCGCGATGTTGAAAGGGAATTGATAGCATTCATGCGGCAAACCAAAAATGGTTTTAAACAGCTACTTGTTAGTTTTCGTAAAACTAATGAGGTGCTCATGTCGCTGGACTCCAAGTTTAATGGCCTTAAGCTGTTAAACGAGTCCCCAAAGCGCAGGAAAACCACGGTTTGCACACCGCATTTGGTCGCTGCCCTGCAACTCGACGTTCTCAACAGCTGACTCCCTCGGCACAGCCACCGACCCCAATATATCTAACTCCTATGATACTGAGGTCGGGTGCAAGGAAAGATTCTGCCTCCGAATGTGCCGTGACAGGGACCGCAGCTCCATTGATGTCCGTTGAGTCCGCTGGCGGGTCGAAATCAAAATTAACGACCCTCAGACCCCAGTCCCGAATGCTCCCCAGGGTGACAGGCCTGGATTACCGGCCGAAATTGGTAATACAGCCAACCAGTCTGTGTTGCCAAAAGCCCTTATTGCAGTTCCACCAGGCAGATATTTGTCTCTCGGCTTCACCCATCTTAAACATCTGAAGATGTTACTGTCTTTATTCGAGACAGAACCAAGTCCGATAAAACTAAGGTGGAAAAATTTTAATTTTCCGACGCTAGGGATATTTCATTTTTAAAAATAAATGTCCCTGACGAACTCTTTAACACAATATGCTCTGCCGATTTCCGGCCGCAGTATGTTGTTGTTAAGGAGTACGAAGCCAAGAAAAAGTAAAGAAAAAAAAAGTAGGAATTAGTCTACCCTGGGCGTACAAAACCACTGTGCCAGCTCCAAAAAAACTAACCAATTCCCTACTTCTTACCTATCTGAATGCAAGGGGGTTACGTAGTAAGCTTCCTAAATTGTATTCTGATAGTGTTTCCTTGGCATCCCAGGTGATTGTGTTCACAGAAACAGAAGTTTTTCCAGCTGTCTACACAACGTACAGGCTTGATCGGCCTTTCAGGCGAGGGGGCGAGGTCCTCACTGCGGTTGACTCAAACCTCACGTCTGAAGTATTAGCTTTCGAGGAATGCAATGATGTTGAATTCCTTTGTGTGAAGCTATCATTTAATGGTAGTTTTACTTTTATTACATGTTCCTACATTCCTCGCTTGTCGGAACTTCCTATTTATTGGAACCACCTTTCCGCTATCCAGTCGGTCTCCAAAAGACTTTCGGATAGGGACCATTTAATTGTTCTAGGTGATTTTAACATTCCTGGAACTATCTGGTCCACAACTGAATCCTCTAACACACTTTTAACTACTGCACTTCACGATTTTATTGATGGCTTGTTTGACATTTCGTTGTCTGAAGTCAACCATGTACGAAATTCCTTAGATCGCTTGCTAGACCTCTGCTTTGTCTCTGATCCGGCAAGCGTCAGTTTGGTTAGGGTCCCGCCCTTGACGCAACCCGAAAATCCATACCATCCTACTTTCGATGTGACTATCGATATTGGGACTGCTATGGAGAATAAGTCTGATCGGCCAAATAAAAAAAGTCCACTGCTTTCGTAAGGCGGATTTTCGACGGCTGAAGAATTTCATATCTGAATTTGATTGGTCCGATCTCTACATGTGCAGTGACATGGTGGGTGCCATAGATATTTTTTAAATTGCCATGAATTCGTTTTTTACCGAATGTGTTCCGTTATTCTATCCGTCAATCTCCAATAAGCCTCCCTGGTTGAGTAAAGAGTTGACTCGCCTCAAAAATTTCAAGTCCAATCTTTATTCTAAATTTAAACGTAACGGTTCTCAAGCTGTTCATTCTCGCTATTTAGCGACTCGGTCAAAGTTTACCGTGCTTAACGCGCAGTGTTATAAAAACTATTTGACTCGTTGAAGGGTTCAGTTTGCGCAGGACCCAAAATAGTATTATAATTTTGTCAACACTAAACGTAAGCCTATTAAAAATCCTTTTTCGCTTTCATTTGAAAATACGACAGCAAACAATGATCAGGCAATCGCCGATCTTTTTGGTCAGTTTTTTCAAACTACTTATTCTCCGTCATCCGATTCAAACCAAACCTATTTGTATAGCATGCCCAAATCAAACCTAATCTTCAGTCCTTGCTTAAACGAAAGCTCCCTTCTTTTGGATCTTCAACGTGTCAAGCCGGTTTATTCGCCAGATCCCGACGGCTGTGTGCTTAGGCATTGTGGCGAGTCCCTGTGCAGTCCCCTTCTAAAATTGTTTACCTTATCCTTAAAAACTTCCCAATTTCCCTTATTTGGAAGGAATCATTCGTGATTCCTCTCCACAAAAAAGGTAGTAAGTGGATGCTAACAACTATAGAGGAATCTCTAAGTTGTCAGCCATCCCAAAACTTTTCGAAAACGTAATTACTCCCCATTTGCAGCACCTGTGTAGATCTATAATCTCTCCATGCCAACATGGATTTATTAAACGAAGATCAACGACTACTAACCTTCTGGAGCTCACTTCTTTCATAATAAGGGGCTTTCCACAAAATTTGCAGACAGATGTGATCTATACTGATTTCAGTAAAGCATTTGACTCCGTTAATCACTCCCTTCTTGTTAGGAAACTCGACTTAATGGTTTTTCTGTCGATCTTCTTAGGTGGATCTCAAGTTATCTGAATGGTAGGACGCAAAAGGTTCTATTTAAAACAACTTGTCGAATGTTCTCCGGGTGACCTCTGGTGTCCCGCAAGGGAGCCACCTGGGTCCCTTACTTTTTACATTATTTATTAACGACCTGCGCAAAGTCTTGACTATTATTATTATTATTATTATTATTACTATGGCCTTATTGCACCGCGACCAGATGTTAGGTCTTTTGTGCCGGCCTGTAGGATTAAGGTAGAGCCTCTATTCCTAGGCTTCTGATAAAGGAGAGCACTTTGGCGAGGTCTATCTCTTCCCAAATCCTGTAGGGGGGAGATAAGTTCACCTCCTAGTTGTTGAAGTCGACGTCTGATTAGTGAGGGGCATTCACATAGAACATGTTCTGATGTTTCTGGCTCCAGCTCACAGAATCTACATGTGTCGATTTCTGAAAGTTTTAATTTCTTAAGGTGATACCTTAGGTTGCAATGACCTGTTAGGTAGCCTGTTAGAGTGCGAATCTCACTCTTTTTAGATTGATGATGCGTTTGGATCGCGACATCTGGGGACGAGGAATTGTTTGGCTTGTCTCAGCCCTGCACTGTCGGTCCAGTGACGACTTATCTCCTTTTCCTCCCATTTCCTGACCAGTTCCCTTTTGTGTCCTTTCGAAAGTCCACAGAATGGTTCAGGGCCGATTAGTGGTGTCATCGCCCCGCGTTTTGCTAGGAGTCTGCCACCTCGTTTCCTATATGGCCTTCATGCCCTGGCACCCAGCCCACCGTTAAGGTGTTTTGGAGGCAAGGGCGTTCAGCTGCTGGAAACAGTTTTCTACTAGTCTGGAGGTGATCGTAAAGATCTCAGCGCTATGAGCGCCGCCTGACTGTCAGAGAAGATGTAAATCCGTGCGCCTTGCATATTCCTGCGAAGGCATTCACGAGCACAGATTTCTATGGCGTGTATCTCTGCTTGGAAGATGGTTGGGGACTTTCCCATGGCTATGGATTTGTTGAACCTTGGTCCGAAAATACCAGCCCCGGTGTCGCCGTTTTCCAATTTCGATCCGTCAGTGTACCACGTTTGTGATCCACTGGGCAGAGATATTGATTTTGTTGTCCAGTCGTGTCTGGTGTACAGAACTACAGAGAAGTTTCTGTGGAAAACAAGTTTTGGTTTCTGCTCGTCAGTTATACGCAGAATGGGTTCATTTATTAGGGTTCGAGTACCCGTAGATGCCCAGTTAGATCACCACTTTTATATCGGTGATGTTTTGAGGCGAAGTGCCCCAGGCAGGCCTCCTTTTCAGGGCGATGGGTAGAGGGGAATGCCAGTTATAACTCCAAGTGCTGCAGTGGGGCATGTCCGGATGGCTCCAGTGATGCCTATGCAGACCAGTCGTTGTATTTTTGGTAAGTGCAGCCGCAGCTGTCTTCTGGGTAGATTTCGTCCACCAAGCAAGAGATGCATAGGTTATGATCGGTTTTACCACAGTGTTATAAGACCAGTAGATCATTTTGGGACTCAGGCCCCATGTTCTACCGAAAAGCCTATTGCACGCAAAGTATGCTCGAGTGGCTTTGTTAATGGTCATTTCAAGATGTGAGTTCCAGTTGAGCTTGGAGTCAAGTATAACTCCCAGGTAGTTAGCTTCAACCGAAAAGTCAATGGTTGATCCATTTAGGGATGGTCTTGTCAGAGAGAGAGACCTTTTCCTGGTAAATGGAACTAGCACAGTTTTAGACGGGTTTATGGATAGTCCTTTATCCTGACACCATCTATTGGCTATATTGAGGGCTTGCTGCATGCGGTCCGAGATGGTTTGCTCATGCCAGCCCACTATATAGATGACTAGATCGTCAGCGTAGCCCTGAGTGGGGAACCCTAGGTTGTTGAGCTCAAACAGTAGCTCGTCTATGACCAGAGTCCACAGGAGAGGAGAGAGTACTCCCCTTGAGGGCATCCCCTTGTGGCTGTGATTGAGGTCATGGTTCCTCCTAGGTCTACAGTTATGATTCTGGATTTGAGCATTTCCAGAATCCACCTAATAATGGGTGTGGCGACATTTTTACGTACAAGAGAGGCACGGATTGCCTCGTAAGACGTGTTGTCAAAAGCTCCTGAGATGTCTAGAAAGGCACCTAGTGCTATTTGTTGAGAGCCAATGGCCTTTTCAATGACTGTTGTAAGGCAATGGATGGCAGTCTCAGTTGATTTGCCAGTTTGGTACGCATATTGGTACTTATGTAGGGAAGATGCTTGAGGTTCGCTTCCCTGATGTGCTGGTCAATTATCTTTTCCATAGTTTTAAGAAGGAAGGAGCTAAGACTAATTGGTCTATACGATTTAGGCAGTTGGGAATCTTTCTTCCCTACCTTGGAATAAACACAACTTTTACTTTAGCCCATTTGCTTGGTATGTGTCCAAGCACGAGACTAGCTCGGAATAGACGGATCAGGGGGAGTGCAAATTGGTGCAGTCCCCGCTGCAATAGGCATGGATAAATTCCATCTGGTCCAGGGGATTTGTATGGGCTAAAACTTTGTATGGCCCATTGTACGCTATTTTGATGAAACAGTCTAAAGGGCATGTTTCCAATACGTTCTGATAGATAGGGGGTTCCCTTCTTTCAGCCCCATTGAGTCTGCCACAATAGCCACGCGCAGGTGTGGGCACTCTCCAATCTCAGAGAGGTAGGTTGGTGCCTCACTTTCTGAGATGGGTTGCTCCATGGCCACGCACCCAGGAAAGTGAGTAGATAGGAGTAGACTACTCGTTTCCTTTGGGTTGTTTGTGTGGGTTCCATCTGGCTTTTCAGCGTACAGATGCCGTTTGAGTGGTCTTTGGAGAGGGCTTTGTAGCCTGACAGCTTCCGGGAGAGTTGAAATCTGCCCGCAGTGTTGGCGCCACGTAGCCCGTTTTGACCTTCTCAGCTCTTTGTTATACAGCGTTAAGGCGGATTTGTAGGAATCCCAAGTGACCTTCCCTTTTCTCGCCTTATTGAAGAGCCTTCGCGCAGCTTGTTTAAGATCGTCAAGGCTCTTGTTCCACCAGGGAACAGCCCGACTGATCTTACGAACTTTTGTTCGCAGCTGACGTGATATGCTGATTCAATGTTTGTATGAAGCACAGTAGCCTCACGCTCTAACTCGTCTATTGTTAGTATCGGACGGGTGGAGCAGTCTCTGGATTGCTCAAGTTCAAAACAGAAAAGGTCCCAGTTTGTGTTTTTGGGATTTCTAGTAACTAGGCTACATTGCAAGGCACCTCCTATATCAAATCTGATGTGCTGGTGATCTGACATAGTGATCTCATTCGCAACGTGCCAGTTTGAGACAGCGGACAACATATTCAGACTGCAGAGAGTTAGGTCGAGGACTTCTCTAATTGCATTGATAAATGTGGGCTCGCTGCCCTGATTTAGTAAGCCTATGTTATTACTAATTATGTACTCAAGAAGGTACTCACCTCTTTGTTGATGTTGCTGCTCCCCAGACCGTGTGATGCGCATTGGCATCGCAAGCAATTATCCACCGGAGCCGGTTTCTCTGGCAGTACTCTACCAGGGCACAGGTAGCCGCCGGAGGTACATCATCAGTGTCGCCGGGTAGATAGGCAGAGGCCAGCACTGCCTCCTGCTCGCCATGGGCAGTGGGTATTTTAACCCAGACCGCCACCAGGTCCTCAGTTATGAACTGTGAGAGGGGAACAAACGTTAGATTTTTGTTTATTAACAAGGCCGCTCTGGGGCGAGGTTGGCCGTTTGCATATAGCAGCTTACCAGATGGGGTGCTAAGCCCCAGGACGTCCGGCATTTATCCATGGCTCCTGGATAAATGCTATGTCCATCGTAGCAAACCTCTCGCAAAGGACGTCGGACGCGGCCTTTGCATGGTGGAGGTTCGCTTGGAGACATCTTAGGTGTCTCCGGGTGTTGGGGAGGGTGGGGAAGGGGGACGGGACATTAGTCCGCCCTCTTGCGGCCCCTAGCCGCCATCTTCCGGCCTCGGTTGGTGCGCAGAAGGGCTCTCTCCTCAGGTGTGCGCCTCACACCCTTGTTTAAGCGCCCTGTTCCGCGCGTGATGCGCCCGTGCAGGGAGGGCGCATAATTTTATTCGGTGGCATGGGCTCTGGGCAACTATGGTGCCGCTAGCCTCTGTGCCTACGCGAGCTGTGCCATCAGCGGCATTCTTTGGCGTTGTCGCAGCAGTGCCCTTTGTAGCCTTGGAGCAGGTGGGCTTCTCCGCTGCGAGAGCAGGAGCCACCGCCTGCGTCTTCGGCTGCGCGCTGGCTTTGGCTTAAGGGTAGCCGTGCCCCACGCGAAGGACAGCTGGTATGCCAGCGACTTCAAGCGATTGGCCGAAACAGGATCCAGCGCAATCGTGATGATGGCCATGCTTTGCCTCATTTCACGGTGGAAGACACGCCAGTCTCCCACTCGCAGGCCGCTGTTCTGGCCTTCGACGAGCTTCAGGATCTCGTCCGTCTTCATTTCCGCGTTTGGAAGCGGAAAGTACCCAATGAAGACAGCGGCACGTGGAGCCTCTGCCTCTGGGGGACCACCTTGATGTGGGCGTCTTTCCACAGCCGTAGCTTTGGCACCTCTGTGCATAGCCACTGGCTGTCTCCGCATTCCCACACGTCACGGCCATCCACCCTGGTCGAAAGGTGCAGCCAGAGAACAACGGCTTCACAGAGCTGTGTCTCAGGGCCATCACTCTCGATAGGATGGCGGACTGAATAGTGTTCAGCTGTTCGGTCGTGAGGAGATGCTCAGGGTAGTCGGCAGGAGTATCGCCATCTTCATCGAGCTGGCAACGTCCCTGTAAGAGGCCATGACACGATTTGGGGCGACTGCGCCTGTATTGCCTGCCCATCCGCTTCTGCGGTTGTGGTGGCTGCTGGAGCCTCCGTGGCCGGCAAAACAGTTGCAGTATCGCCCTTCGTCTGGGCACTAGGTGCCGCGGTTTTGTACATGGCCCTCTTTTCGACGCCCTTCTGGGGTCGTGTTGGCCGATCTACCTCTCTACTGGTGGTAGCGCCACTCCTGCTGGGCATTTCCCTTGGAGGGTCCATAGGCTTCTGGGCGAGCCTTTGGCCTCCTCCATGGGTACGCCGTTCGCAAGGTGTCTGCGCACCTCTTCCTTGCGGCGCCCGATAGTGCGATCCGCCTTGGTTTGTCATCCTTAGGGAGGCGAGCAGAGTTTCTTCCTCTTCCTTGGTGATGCTGTCGGTGCCAGAGCTTTGTGAACATATGTCCATAGCATCTTCGGGCTCCCGGATGGGTTCGATTTCAATCGATTTGGGGCTGCTAGAGCACCCTGTTTCTTGAGGTTTATTTACATTAGATTCCATAAATTGGTCCCACGAGTAATGAGGAAGGAAGTATCCCCGGGTAGAGCCTCATACCCCGGATCGGGCACTTATACGACCGGAGGTGCCAGGTATCCGGAAGCCACCGTTAGAAGACACACTAACGTAGTGCCATTCATCACAGAGGCACGGTACGGTAACACCGGTGATTACGGGTTTTTTCGAGTTTTCCTCTCTAGATCCGCCATATTTAGTCTAGAGCAAGGGCACCTCGAGCAGGATGTGGTTCTTCACCACGTATGGTCGGTCTTCAGTAGTCGGCATGTGGCTGCCAACTCCCACTGGCTGAGTTAGCTTGGCGCGGCGACAGGCACACACGCTTCACTACCAGAACCTTAGCCCTCAAAGTCTTGACTAACTCCAGAGTACTCATGTACGCTGACGACGTTAAACAATACAAGGACAGCGCTTGCCAGTCGGATTTACAAACAGATCTTAATAACTTTTAAATATGGTGCAATGCAAACTTATTAAACCTAAATGGCTCCAAATGCAAGCTGATGACATTCTCACGTGTCTCTCCCATGCTTGCGACTTGTACGCTGAACTGCTGCTCTTTGGAAAGGATCATCCTAGTTGACGATTTGGGTATCCGCCTAGATATTAAACTGGAGTTTATTGATTATATTTCGTGCATTGTGAATAAAGCCAGGTGTGCATGGATTTATTAAACGGTGGTCGAAGAATTTCAATGACCCCTACGTCACGAAGAATCTATACACTTCGTTAGTTCGTCCTATTTTAGAATATGGATCTTGTCCCCAGTGGGACGTTCAAACGCATTGAGTCAGTTCAAAAGAACTTTTACTTTTCGCTCTTTGATTTGATTTGATTTATTGATTTATTGACTTACATCCTAGCACAACAAGATTAACTTATCTTTAGAGTACTAGTCACATCGATTTTATACATTGAAATTCTTATAAATAACAAATTGATTTTAAGTATAATATTAAATTAACATAAAAGTTTTGTGACATATTGTGAGTGTAGTTTTATTTTATATTTTACTTATCTATGTATGTATTATAATTATTTATATTTATATTTTTTATTTTATTTATTTATTTTTATTATTATTATTATTATTGTTAGTATTATTATTATTATTATTATATAAATTTTTTATTATTTTATTGTTTGATTTTATTTTATTTATTTTTATTATAATAATTTCCCAATTGCTTCTGTTTTTATTATTTTAGGGTTGAAAAGGAGTTTTTAAATTGCCTTTCGTTTTGATCTGCTTGATGTGGTTTGGAAGTCGAATCCAAAGACGAACAGCGTGTATATAAAAGTGTCCTTTAGAACTTGCGAGTTTAAATCTTAAGCAAACTATATCACTTTTTCTTATAGAAGTGGCGAAACGTCATTTTCGAACAGGTATGATGTATTGGTTTCTAGTAAAGCCCTTGCGTTTGTCCAGTCATTAAAATTGAGATTAAATATTTTATACGAAAAAGGAGATACATGATCAGTTCTTTTAAGGTTAAATATATACCCATCCACACTATTAAAAGCTACTTTTAATTTCTGCTTGCTTATTGCATCACAGTTTCCAAAAACCTCTACCACATAAAAATAAGGTAGGCGTTAGATAGGTTTTAGCAATAAGCATTTTTAGTTCAGGAGTTAAAAAGTATTTTGAATTCTGTAGTTGCCTAAGTAAGCCATATGTTTTTCCAACCGCTTTAGCAATATTATCACTCCAGCTCAAAACGGAGTTAAATGTAAAGCCTAGGTTATTGGCAGTGCTTACATATTCAATGGAGGAGTTGCCTATTCGAAGTTTTGGAAGGTCTGCCGTATTTAACGATTTTTATATATGATTAGACTTTTGACTTGGTGGGATTTACAAGCAACCCATTTTTCTTCGCCCACTCATTTACGGCGTCCAGATCATTATTACATGTACTAATACAATTATCAATACTACGGAAAGGATGACTTACATACATTTGAACATCATCAGCATATAGGTGGACATCACATACAGAGATACTTTTGGACAAATCATTTACATAAATTGAGAACAACAGAGGACCAAGAACTGACCCCTGTGGAACTCCACGTTTGACATACAATAACGACGAAGACTTAGACATGGTTTCAACAGATTGAGATCTATTACATAAATAGGAGGTCAGAAGGTTCACAGCCGATGACGAAAAACAATACATATTTCTTAACTTTGTACATAAAATCTCGTGGTTAACTGTGTCACAAGCTTTGCTATAGTCAAGTAGAGTTAAAAAAGTCACATAATTGCTATCTTGCTGCTGTCTAATATCTTCACTAATTTTAAGGATTGCTGTTGTACAGCTCCTATTTTTCCCTGAATCCCGACTGCTTATTACAAAGTAATTGGTTCAACAGCATAAACTTGTTTATTTGTTTGGCCATTATATTTTCAAAAATTTTAGATAGATATGGCAATATTGAAATCGGCCGGTACTCCTTGTCCGTTTTCGGAATAGGCAAAATTTTGCTCTCTTCCACAGATTTGGGAATTTAGACATAGTGAATATGCTGTTGAAAATATATGTTATGTACCGTATAATTTTAGGGAGAAGTATCTCAACGAATTTTGGATTTATGTCATCTAGACCTGTAGCATTAGATTTAATGTCAAGTATTGATTCTAAGACGTCACAATGGTCAACACATATAAAGCTAAATCTACTATCACAGCTGGTTGCAGGTACAGAATTCAGGTACGCGTTATCAGGACATCAGGCACTTTTGTTTGCACAAACGCAGCATTGAAGGCTTCAACATTAAGATCATCTTGGATGACTACTCTGCTTCCCAATTCCCAACTGCCTTAATTTACTCCATGTTTGACTAGAGTCTATTGCACTTTGAAAGTGATGGGCATAATATTCACGTTTCGCTCCTCGTATAAGAAAATTAACGTCTGTTCTGTATTTTGAATATACTATAAAGCTGAGATGTTCGAAAATCGTTTTCTTTCAAAGTGAACGGTCGTGTTTTTGTTTTGCGCCTCGTATTTGTCTAAAATCTTTGCTATAAACCACCGGGGTTTATTTAAAACTTCTATCCTGTGTCAATAATAATTCACCGTTTCACGTCGCGTGTGCATGCAGCTGTTTTTGTGTATTAATAACTATATTAATTGCAAATTTTAGTTTTGTGCAGCGATCGTTATCTGCATTTTTGCATTCCTCTTTTGTGCTTTATTTGTTACGCCGATATTACAGCTTGACGGCTTAAGCTCCCTAACTCTCGCTCTCTTGCTCTCTCTTAGTGCACGTAACTACTCTTATTTTCTCTTAACTTCTGACTGGTAAAGTGGTAAGTCGCTATAATGTCTTCTAATGTTGTCTGTGTAATAAAACCTGCAAGAAAGTAATTTCTGCAGAGGACCCTACTATTGGCTGCTGGCTGTGTGACAATGTCGTGCACGCCAAGTGCATTGAACGCACAGGCCGGCTGGCTGATAATTTTGCCAAAATATTGGATTGCGCTACTGCTGTGAGGTTTGTCGCGATCTTGAAAGGAAATGATGTCATTCATGCGGCAAACCAAAAATGGTTTTAAGGAGCTTCTTGTTAGTTTTCGTAAAACTAATGAGGTGCTCCTAGCGTTGGACTCCCAGTTTAATGGCCTTAAGCTATTAAATGAGTCCCTAAGCGCAAAAACCACGGTTGGCACACCGCATTTGGGCGGATCCAAACAACTCGCTACGAGTTCTCAACAGCTGACTCCCTCGGCACAGCCCCGACTCCAATATATCTAACTCCAATGATATTAAGATCGGGGCGAGAAAAGATTCGGCCTCCGAATGTGCCGCGGAGGACAGCGCTCCAATTATATCCGTTGTGTCCGCTGAGGGTCACAATCAATGACCTCACAGAACCCCACCCAGAAAACTCCCCAGGGTATCAGGCCTGGAATACCGGCCGATATTGGTAATACAAATGTAGTACCGAAAGCCCTAATAGCTATTCCACCTACGAAACAGATTTTGTTTCGCGGCTTTCCCCTTATCAAACATCTGAGGATGTTAGTACCTATATCCTAGGTCGCACTAAAGCCGATGAATCCAAAATTAAGGTGGAAAATTCAAATTTTCTTATGCTAGGGATATTTCATCTTTCAAAATAAATGTCCCTGACGAACTTTTTAACACAATATGCTCTGCTGCCTTCTGGCCTAAGTATGTTGTTGTTAAAGAGTACGAAGCTAAGAAAAAGAAAAACGGCCTGTAGGGTTAGTTTACCCAGGCCGGACAAAACCGCTGTGCCATCTACGTCGTCCGCTTCAAAAACTAACCAATTCTCTTCTTCTTCCTATCAGAATGCAAGAGGCTTACGTAGTAAGCTTCCCAAATTGTATTCTGATAGTCTTTCATTTGCATCCCAGGTGATTGTGCTCACAGAAACCTGGTTGAAGCCGGAGATCTTAAGCTCCGAAGTTTTTCCAGCTGTGTACACAACGTACAGGCTAGATCGGCCCTCCAGGCGAGGGGGCGGTGTCCTCATTGCGGTTGACTCCAACCTCACGTCTGAACTATTAACTTTCGAGGAAAGCAGCGATGTTGAATTCCTCTGTGTGAAACTATCATTTAATGGTTGTTTTACTTTTATTACATGTTCCTACATTCCTCCCTTGTCGGAACTTCCTACTTATTGGAACCACCTTTCCGCTATTCAGGCGGTCTCCAATAGACTTTCGGATAGGGATCACTTAGTAGTTCTAGGGATTTTAACATTCCTGGGGCTATTTGGTCCACAAATGAATCCTCAAATACCCTTTTGGCTACAGCACGTCACGACTTTATTGATGGCTTGTTTGACATTTCGCTGTCTCAAGTCAACCATGTACGAAATTCCTTAGATCGCTTGCTAGACCTCTGCTTTGTCTCTGATCCGGCAAGAGTCAGTTTGGTTAGGGTCCCGCCCTTGACGCTACCCGAAGATCCATACCATCCTACTTTCGATGTGACTATCGATATTGGGACTGCTATGGAGAATAAGTCTGATCGGCCAGATAAGAAAATTCACTGCTTTCGCAAGGCGAATTTTCGACGGCTGAATAATTTTATATCTGAATTTGATTGGTCCGATCTCTACATGTGCACTGACATGGTGGGTGCCATGGATATTTTTACAATGCCATGAAATCCTTTTTACCGAATGTGTTCCGTTATACTATCCGTCAATCTCCAAAAGCCTCCCTGGTTTAGTAAAGAGTTGACTCGCCTTAAAAAATGTCAAAGTCCAATCTCTATTCTAAATTTAAACGCAACGGTTCTCAAGCTGTTCATTCTCGCTATTTAGCGGCTCGGTAAAGTTTACCGTGCTTAACGCGCAGTGTTACAAAACTATTTGACTCGTTGTAGGGTTCAGTTTGCGCAGGACCCAAAACAGTTTTATAATTTTGTCAACACTAAACGTAAGCCTAGTACACATCCTTCCTCGCTTTCATTTGGAAATACGACAGCAAACAATGATCAGGCAATCGCCGATCTTTTTGCTCAGTTTTTCAAACTACTTATTCTCCATCATCCGATTCAAACCAAATCTATTCTTATAGCATGCCCAAATCAAACCTAATCTTCAGTCCTAGCTTAAACGAAAGCTCCCTTCTTTGGATCTTCAACGTGTCAAGCCGGTTTATTCGCCAGGTCCCGACGGAATACCAGGCTGTGTGCTTAGGTATTGTGCCGAGTCCCTGTGCAGTCCCTTCTAAAATTGTTTACCTTATCCTTAAAAACTTCCCAATTTCCTTATTTGGAAGGAATCATTCGTGATTCCTCTCCACAAAAGGTAGCAAAGTGGATGCTAACAACTATAGAGGAATCTCTAAGTTGTCAGCCATCCCAAAACTCCCCATTTGCAGCACCTGTGTAGATCTATAATCTCTCCATGCCAACATGGATTTATTAAACGAAGATCAACGACTACTAACCTTCTGGAGCTCACTTCTTTCATAATAAGGGGCTTTCCACAAAATTTGCAGACAGATGTGATCTATACTGATTTCAGTAAAGCATTTGACTCCGTTAATCATTCCTTCTTGTTAGGAAACTCGACTTAATGGGTTTTCCTGTCGATCTTCTTAGGTGGATCTCAAGTTATCTGAATGGTAGGACGCAAAAGGTTCTATTTAAAACAACTTGTCGAATGTTCTCCGGGTGACCTCTGGTGTCCCGCAAGGAGCCACCTGGGTCCCTTACTTTTACTTTATTTATTAACGACCTGCGCAAAGTCTTGACTAACTCCAGAGTACTCATGTACGCTGACGACGTTAAACTTTGTGTGCAATACAAGGACCGCGCTTACCAGTCGGATTAACAAACAGATCTTAATAACTTTCAAGCATGGTGCAATGTAAACTTATTAAACCTGAATGGCTCAAAATGCAAGCTGATGACATTCTCACGTGTCTCTCCCATGCTTGCGACTTATACACTGAACTGCTGCTCTTTGGAAAGGATCACGCTAGTTGACGATCTGGGTATCCGCCTAGATCCTAAACTGGAGTTTATTGATCATATTTCGTGCATTGTGAATAAAGCCAGGGTGTGCTGGGATTTATTAAACGGTGGTCGAAGGAATTCGATGACCCCTACGTCACGAAGAATTTATACACTTCGTTAGTTCGTCCTATTTTAGAATATGGATCTTGCGTTTGGAGTCCCCAGTGGGACGTTCACAGCAAACGCATTGAGTCTGTTCAAAAGAACTTTTTACTTTTGCTCTTCGTGGCTTAAACTGGGATGCAAACCTTAGGTTGCCCTCTTATTCTAGTAGACTTCTCCTGATTAACCTACCTTCCTTAGCAAACCGTAGAACGATGTTAGGCATGGTCTTTATGTATAATCTGATCCGTGGTGACGTGGAAAGCAGCGATTTATTGGGTCAGTTGAATTTCCACGTACCATGTAGAACGACAAGATCCTACCTGCCTTTGGTTTTGCACCACTGCAGAACATCGTACGAAATGCATGAACCCTTTAGAGTATTATGTGCAAATTATAATGATTTGTATAAAATTACCTCATCTGTAGATAGCCTTCCTAAACTAAAAACATTAATCTTAACCCACCTAGTACACATGCCAGATAACAATCGAGCTGCCTGATAGTAGTTTATATTTCCTCGCATTCTTTTATCTATACTTTTCTTTCGCGCCTATTTAACACCTAACCCTAACAAGCCCGGGCTTGGTTTTAAATGGCCACTTGAGTGTACTGACCGTAGTGCATCTTCAACGCCCAAGTTTCCACTTTTCATACGACTTGTTTCGCAGGAGAATGGCGTTTCTTATACAATTGTTAAACCATAAAGTTTTCTTTGGCTTAATTTCTTTGCTTCAGAGAGGTATAAAATTATTGTAAAGTAGTCGAATATTATTTTCCAAAAGTCAACTTGGTCATCAACTACTGTCAATGTAAAAATTCTGCTCCAGTCAAGCTTATTATACCCTACTTCCAAGCATTTTAACGTCAATATTTTTAAAGTCCCTGTAGTTAATCGTATACTCTTCAGAATTTATGCCTATTTTATAAGTCATAAATATCAAATCATGCTTTGAAAATAAAGCTGGTCTTAGATTAGAATTTTTGGGTGTAATTTACAAAGATCAAGTCAAGAAGTGTATTGCACGTATTAGTAAAATGGGTTGGCTGCGATGAGTTCACTAGGCTAAGTCCAAGAAACTCCATATTGTCAGAGAGATGTTTCTCCTTCAATATATTGCTATTGAAGTCTCCAGCCAAATATTGGTAAACACAATAGAGTGATCAGTGAGCTTGTTTAGAAAATCAGAGTGTTCTGTATTGTGATGCATCCAATCAACATTTTGACTCTCCTCTGATATCGCAGACTTGAAGCATTAAATACTCCATTGCGCTACCAGCAGGCTGTGTACAGAGAGGTCGTACCTTTAATCTCTTGTTTACGTATATTGCCACTCCCCGGCATGTCCTTCACGATCAGAACGATAAACATTATAACCATTAAATGAAATAACTAAATCACAAACACTAGACATAAACCAAGTTTCAGACACACATATAACATCAACATTTGAATCTACAAATAAATATCTAAACTCGTCAATCTTTTTGTTAGGCTTTGGGCATTTAAGTGACATATTTTAAGTCCTTCTTTCTGATTGCTTAATATTCGCACTACTGCATGGCTGTTCGCCTTTGAAACGGTTAATTGCTCATCCATATTGGTAGTGACAAACAGATCAAATGCTCAATAACTGAGCACACAACGCTAGAATGGGAAAGACAGTACATATGGGAAAATATTACGAATTGAAAAATATAATTAAAATTAATAATAATAATTAAAACTTATAGACTATTAAATAAAATTAAAAGTTATTTTAATTACGAAAGGAATTATTTTATTCGCTCCATTTCCTACTGGTGCGCAAATCGACGAAAGTTCGCGTAAGCTCATAATGCGCACAGCTTCATCGTTCATTGTAACTTTAATGAATACAAAAGCCCTACGAGTAAACACGGCGACGATCTTCTTCTGCTTTTTCATTTTCATAGCTTCTTTAAACACCTCATAGTTAGCTTTTGTCAGCTGATCATTAACATAAAACGGAACAGCTGAATCAAAGCCCAGCTGCTGTAGACTTAGTTGCTGCTTATGCTCTCGGCGAAAATTGGCAATTCGCCGCAACAGCTCAATTTTTCGCTCATGTGCTCCAGTTTTAATATAATCGTCGCATCTAACATAGTTTTCGCTGATGATTTGCGTCTAATTCGGTAGATGCCTTTAAGTTTTGGTGCCGAAGTGAAGTTAAGGCATAGAGAATTGAAAATAGTCTTTAAATTCTCCCCCTCATCGTACGGCACCCCGTGAATCCGAAGCTCAGTGGCTATATCAGCACTGGCCTGAGCTTCTTGACTTGCCTGCAGTTTTTCTCAAGCTCGCCCACCTTAGTCCGGAGTTCAGCTGCGCCTTGTAAGTAGGACTCCAATGTTTCCACGCGCTGGAAAAGCTGCTTGATGTCGCTATTCTTCTTTCCTAGGCGTTCCTCCAAAAGGCCCAGAATGCGATCTTCGGAGGTTCGGATGCTGGACGATATGAGCTCCGCCTGCTCATCAAAGCGCTGGTTGATTAGCGCCAGGAGCGACGGGGATGGTGCATCTGACTCACGTCCCTCCTTCTGGTCAGATGTTTTACCTCGGGTACGTTTTGTGGAGGTGCCATCATTACACAGGTCGGTTGAGTGGGAAATTGAGTGGTTTTCGTATTGGCTAGTTAAGTGATTTGTTGACTTCGTTTTGTTTTGGTACAACGGTTTGTTTGATGGCTTGTGTATGTTTATGTATCTATGTCCGAGAAAACGAAATATACAGGCAGGCTCCGGTTTTCACTTTTGTTTTTCGTTTTCGTTTTAGACCAAAATCGTACGTTTTCGTTTTAGGTGCTCCGGTTTTCACAAACTTTTTGTCATCGTTTTGTTATCGAAATATTTAATTATTTTTATTGCTCAAACAGTTGACTTGGACGTTTTGAGAAGTAAACGGAATGTTTGAATGCCTTTACTTTTTTATACCCTTGCAGAGGGTATAATAATTTTGTCATGATGTTTGCAACGCAGTGAAGGAGGCATCTCCGACCCCATAAAGTATATATATTCTTGATCAGCATCACCAGCTGAGTCGATCTAGCCATGTCCGTCTGTCTGTCCGTCTGTCCGTCTGTCCGTCTGTCGGTTTCTACGCGAACTAGTCTCTCAGTTTTTGAGCTATCGGGCTGAAATTTTCAGCATAGTCTTATTTCTTTAGCACGCAGTATATATGTCGGAACGGCCAAAATCGTACCACTATATCTTATAGCTGCCATAGAAATGATGGCGAAATTAATGTAAAAAATTTTAACTTCTCTGTTTTCAACGAATTTCTATAAATTTCGAGTTATAGTCGTTTTTATAGTTCTAGAATTACGGTTTTAATTTCATTAAGATCGGACAACTATATCATATAGCTGCCATAGAAGGGATCGGTCGATTTATATGAAAATGTAAAATTCTATATGTAAAATGTAAAATTTACAAAATTTACGTAATTTGACATTTTTTTTTCAACATTACCAAAATGGATTGATTTTCAATGATCTAATTGCAGACTGCAAGGGTATACAAACTTCGGTTTACCGAAGTTAGCTTTCTTTCTCGTTTAATTGATTGTTTTAAACCCAAATAAATGCAGAAATTGTTTATTTATCGGTCCCAGAGCGCTGCCACTCTTTAAACAGGAAATTTTATACCTTTTTTAAATGGTAAAATAACCATTTAAACAATAAAATTAAACTGTTTTATTTATTAAAACCTTTCTTATCTTCTTTGAACATAATTAATGCCCTACTTTTAATTTTACAAGCATTTCGACCAGATTGTTTGGTTCCACCAACAGTACGGCAGCACTGGCAACCAAAACGAAAGTTGTCGTTGCCGACGGCAAATATTTTTGCGAATTCGAGGTGGGGTCAGAAAATAATTCTTTATAAAGTAATTACGAACTAGATTGATCCACTGATGGTGTTAAACAAACATCAATAGACCAACAAGTCAACTATTTTTTCCTTTTGCAATTAAGAACCGATTTGATGTAGAAAAGTCAGTTACTTTTCATTTCCTGCCTGATTATTTTCACGGAGTAATAATTGTTATTGAAGGTATTTCTCGGTGAATCCAACACGTACAGAGCTTTAGGTGTTTAATATTTGGTTGGACTTCTTTTAAACAATTATCGGTGTAGGTTTTGTGTTTTATATAGAATTTCTACGGAGCGCCAAAAATCTATGTCAGTTTTAGCGGTTTTGTATTTTTGTTTTCGTGCTCTTCGTGGCTTAAACTGGGATGCAAACCTGAGGTTGCCCTCTTATTCTAGTAGACTTCTCCTGATTAACCTACCTTTCTTAGCAAACCGTAGAACGATGTTAGGCATTGTCTTTATATATAATCTGATCCGTGTTGACGTTTAAAGCAGGGATCTATTGGGTCGGTTGAATTTCCACGTACCATGTAGAACCACAAGATCCTACCTGCCTTTAGTTTTGCACCACTGCAGAACATCGTGAACCCTTTAGAGTGTTATGTGCAAATTATAATGATTTGTATAAAATTACCTCATCTGTAGATAGCCTTCCTAAACTAAAAACATTAATCTTAACCTACCTAGTACACATGCAAGATAGCAATCGAGCTGCCTGATAGTAGTTTATATTTCCTCGCATTCTTTTACCTATACTTTTCTTTTGCGGCTATTAACACCTAAGCCTAACAAGCACGTGCTTCGTTTTGAAGGGCCACTTGAGTATACTCACCGTAGTGCATCATCAACGTCCAATAATAAACCTTAAATACACACTATACTAAATTATGCACCCTTTGGAGTCCACTATCGCTCCTACTTCAGAGCGCTCCGAAAACGCACCTTAATGGTGCTATTTCGGGAGTCCCTTTTCGCTCCTACTTTGAAAAGATCGGAAAACGCTCCTTTAAGGTGCTACTTCGGGATTTCCTTTTGATCCTACTTTTGGTTGGCTGGCATATAACGTTTAAATATCGACGGATTGTAAAAGCAGATATTAGGGTAAACAGAGTTAAAAAACACGCGATTGTATAAGAATGGAAACTCTTTACGTGCTCACTAAAGTATGCTAGAATCATAATAATTTTCGCGTGTTATAGATTGGGAGGAACGAAATGGGAAATGGCTTTAACTAGCCTGGGAAGAGGAAGGAGAGCTAAGGAAAAGATGGAATAGAACGGGATGGATAGAAAATAAGTCTTTGACGACCTTTGGGGCATACTAAGATGTTGTTTAGTGGCCGAAAACCCCACCTCGCCATGATTACTATACTGCAGTAGAACTCCATTGTTGGTAGTGATCCCTGTAGTGAATCCCTAAAGAGCTTAAAATGTCATCCCCTGTCGGTCGCTAAAGAGCTTAAAATGTCATCATTGTTACACTGCTGTCTCCCGTGATTTCCGGAATTTCCAAAGTTTAGTTTGAATTCATAATATAAACATTTATTTTAAACATAATTTTCTATTTACCTATTTAACTTAGTTTAGTTTTATTTATAAAGAAAATTTGATTTTATTTTCAATTATTTTCTTGTTCAATTTTTTTGGCCAAAAAATAATTACACTTTCCCACTTGTCTAAGTAAGCTCAATGGCTCAAGTTAATTTGACATTGTTTCAGAGATTTTTAAATGTGGCTGATAAGGGGGATAAAGAAAAAATAGCTATTCAATGTATTGAAATCTATTGCAGATAATAAATAAAATAAAACTAAAGACTCTTATATGTCGTTTTAATTCGAAATCTTTAAAACAACGAAAATCGGCTAATTTGGACCGATTGTTTCTATGTCAGCTATAAGATATAGTGGTCCGACTTGGATGAAATTTTAAATGTAGTGCTATATTAAATTAGAACGCCATTTACTTAATTTTAGTCCGATATCTTTAAAACAACGAAAATCAAATATTTCAGGCCGATCGTTCCATTGGCAGGTATAAGATATAGCGGTTCGACTTGCATGAAATTGAATATGCTTAGCTATAATATAATTTAAGGATCGTATGTTTTATTTGTGACCGATATCTTTGAAAATAGCAAAATATGACACTTTGGACCTATTTTTCCTATGGCAGCTAAAATATATAGTGGTCCGATTCCAGCCGTTTCGACATACATATATAAGTTGGAGTATCTGATAGCTCAAAAACTGAGAGACTAGCTTGCCTAGCAACGGACTGACGGACATGGCTAGATCGACTCGGCTGGTAATGCTGATCAAGAATATATATACTTTATGAGGTCGAAGATGCCTCCCTTCACTGCGTTGCAAATATCATGGCAAAATTATATACCTCTGCAAGGGTATAAAATAAAGAATCTAAATTATTATTTTTGCTCTCAGTGTTGGACAACGTATAAGTATTAATGTGCCGTACATTGTATTAACTTCAATTGTATTTAATTAATTAATAGTTAATTATTTTAGAATATTTAATTTAATTATAAAGATAAATAGTCAATTGGCCTGCATTGTAAATATGTGCGTAAGGTTGACGATGTTCAATAAAGCTCTGCGCAGGTGGCTGAAGCTAAACTAAAACAAAAGCTCGATCGGCAATGCTCGACATCGACACCGGGCTGATAAAGTCATTTGCGGGTTACACTGACAAAGGAATGCACGGAATATGAACTTAAATCTTATAAACCTGCCATTTTATATATTTTTATTCGCACTTTAATAATTAGGTATGATCATAATAATGTCTGGGCTTTCACTTACATACACATGGGTCCTTCGGTGAAAGACCTTACGATTATGTTATTTGTTACGCGTGCATTTGTTTTTCTTTTTTAGTGTTATTTATCGCTTATATTTTTTTTTTTCAGTGTAGTTGTTGTTAATGGGTGTGAATAAAAATAAGAAAAATAAATTGGACTAGTAAATACGAAGAAATAAAATGAACTTAAAGAAATGCAAAATAATAAAGACATTTAACAAAAGCAAGGAATAGAATATAATTACAATTTAACAAAATTATTAAATAATAATTATAAAAGTAAATGAAATCAAAACCAAATATATAAGAATGAAGAAATAATAAAAAAAATAATTATGAACATAAGGGTGTTTGAAATTTTCTCGGTGCGAAAATGAGTGCACTTGGTGTACAATTTTTTCGGGTCAGCCGAATATGGCGTGAGTAACACGATTTTTGACCACTTTTAATTTTTACTGTGCACTATTTGTTGGGGCGAAGCTTCGGTCCTCTGGTTGTTGTGATATGTATGTAGATGGGACTTCGGTATGGCTGTTATAAGCCCCATGGCTACAGTGGCGGCTGACAATTTAGGATCGACTTGAAGAATTTCAGCGAGACTGGTGCTAAATTTTTCCTAGCTGAGCATTTTAAGCTGAGAATATCTTAGTTATACTGGCTACGTATATACTAGGTATGTATAATGTATATATAAGGTATAAGGCGACATATCTACGTTAAGAAAAAACGTGGAAATGAACCAACAATATGCAAAACAATGTCGTATGTGACAATAATTACCATTAAAGATTTGGCACGAATACAGGGTTGAATATTTCTCGATTCTCCGATTGGATGGCCTGTATTTATCACTTTTGTAAAACTTTACCCCTTTTGGGTATTACTCTTTGACGGCGCTTTTGCACATCTGTATGCTTTGTCGATAAAGCTACGTACTCACTAGCGCTAAAATTGAGCAACCAAATGAGTGCGAGCGAGAGGTAAATACTCTTTTCGGCGCCTCTTAGTAAGGTCGCTACGCAGATGAGCTAAGAGAAATACTAGAATATATTTAGTATATACTTGAATGAACATCGCGTTAGGTCTTTCAAATCGGATGACCATTAGCAAGGGTGACGCGGGAGGAAGAAAATATTTGATAATACCCTTGTGAAGTGGATTCAGGCAATAGGAAACAAAGCCATATTGCAGGTTTTGCAGCGGGAAAATGAATTTATTTACAATACAATTAAAGAAGTTTGAATGTGGGATCTTGACGATAAAATAAATACAAATAAAAAATATTAACAATAAAATTAAGTCTTAAAAATTTAATTTATCTGGAAAATAAGCAAATAAAATAGAAAAGGGCTGAAATCCCAAATTATAAAATTAAGGACATGCTAATTGCTTCTCCTCTGCTCGTCCCTGACCAGTGGTCGCCTACTGGGATTCTTTTTTTTAGTTGGCTATCACCACAAAATGCTGGTGCTTCGAAGCATACAAGGACTACAAAAATTAGAAGTGGCAACGGGAATGGAAATGACCCGGAGGACTGGGCAAGCAGCCACCATTGGGTTTCGTGGAGAGCTCATAAGAGAGAAAATAGTGGTCAGTCCCAAGGATCCGCGCGCTGCGACTTAAGCGCCAAGTTTTGGCAGCAGCCGTAGTGGACGTGGATGTGCCCAACGATGCGACACGTTGCAGGTGTTCTACGACTCAATGCGAAGAGATCCACCAGCAGCCAACTGGACGAGGAGGAGGTGCAGCAGATGGAAGAGCCGGACACACAAAGATGTCCTCCGGTCAAACCTCCTAGCTGGATCTCCAGCAGTGGCAGCAGCTGCAGGGCCAAGAGCAGATCGCCAGGGAGCAGCTCTGCGGCATCGGAAGCTGGCTCCGCTACATTGAAAATCATAATCTAAGTAAATAAATATGATTTTCTTCATGTTGCACGTATTTGTGGGTACGCGGCTTGGCGGCGTTTAATTTGGATTGTAAACAAACACAGCTGACAGTATAGCCGTTTGGCCGTTTCGTATGAATTTTTGGTGAACGCCATTAAACCTGGTCACACTAGAATTATGAAACCCTTTCAGCTAGCTAAGCGTTTAGCGCTAGTGAGTAAGCAAACAGGCGAGAGAAGACGAAGACGAATAACGATTTGCTGTAGCGCTTCAGCTGGGAGAGAGAAGCTGTAAGCTTTAGTTTACTGATGTACCTTGGCGTCATGGCGACGACGTAAGCTTGTATTTCTAACCGAGATTGAATAGTTGGAAGTACGCTGCACGATAGGTGGCGCCAATCGAAAGTGTGCAGTGCACTTTAGGCTGGCTGACTACTTTTATGGCCAAAATTAATAACTTTTAAACGAAACGAAATATTTAGGTTCGGTTTTTGTTTTCGGTTCGTAATAATCTAAGGAACATTTTTTGATGTTTTGGTTTTAAATATTATAAAATAGGTAAAAAAATTATTCAGGTCTGGTTTTGATTTCAGTTTTTTAAAAAAACTAAGGAGCTCAAATAATGTCTCCGTCAACGGCCTCAAGCGACAACGCAACATCGCTGGGACTGCAAGTGAGCGCAGCTCGGATGCCTTCTCCCAGCTTATGGCCTTGTATACGGTGCGCCTCCAGGAGTAAGCGGGTCAGATGTCCACATCGTTTAGCGAAAGTCTGAGAAAGCACACCGACCAAATTGCCACACTGGTGCGGGAAACGGAGGCGCTCATCCTCAGCAGCCTTACGGAACGCCTGGACCTAATCGAGGGTGTGGTAAAAAAGACGGGAGGGTTTATGCCTAAAACGCGAAGTAGTTGATCTACGCGCGCAACGGGAGAAGCTAGATGAGCGGGTCGAACACCTGCACCGGGAGATTGCTGACATGCGGGCTCGCTGCGCAAAATACATTGCAAACAATAATGTGTTCGACTTGCCTGTCCATGGCGTGCCTTATGTGGAAGGGAAATTCTACGGACACTTTTCAATCAGCTCTGCTTTAATCTGCAGCTCGCACCTCCACCGCGCGTCCGATACATTTTCGAGCACGCAAAACACAAAATCAATGTTGACCCCGTCATTATCGTCAAAATGGACAACGAGCGAGAGATGGCGGTTTTCGAAAATTGGGGCTTATCGTAGAAGCAAAGCCCAACATAATTTGAAATTGCGAATTGACTAGCTCTGATCCATGATAGAAGCTCTGTATCGAACACTTGAAGCTGATTATATTATGATTATATGTGGAAACGAAGCTCAATGGTTAGGAGAACGTTGAGTGCCTAGTAAGAACTCGAATTTGCGACGCATTTTAGTGCTTCACAGCGGACGACTTTCAAGAGTAGGCGACTATAATGATGCTGTTCCAAAGAGCAGCCAATGTCACAAATTAAAATTAAATTATAAAGAAAAGCTATTATTATAATAGGTCAGAACCATATAAGGTACACATTTTCTAGTCGTATACATTCGTTTCTCTCACACGAACTTTGACAGCCGAACTATTGTTCGAACTTATGTTTCCGACTATAATTGTATCATGCTCTGATCTATGTCAATGAACAGCTGATACGAGATAATTATATCATATTTAAAGGCGATGCGATTAAAAAGCGGAAAGTTCTTTCCGCTGTTTTACTCGGTGCTGTTCATGTGCGCTGTAATGGGGCGAGAGCATACAGTGCATTGAGTATGGATTAGCTTTTGCGCTTAAGCCCTGATAAGGGAACCACTACGGCCACTCATTAATGCAGAAGTTTCTGAGGCCAGGTCTGCTGCGCTGGAGAGCTTTCCCTCTTAAATATAATTTTTCTCTTTTAATTAGGATAAATATAGTATCAGATAAATGTCCCTTTTTGTTAGTTAACATAGTTTTGTTGCTGAGTATGCGTGCCTAAAATATTATTTTTATTCCATGCAGGATGATAAGGAGGTTCCACGGCTGGTAGTATTATAAAGGTATTAAGCAATTACAAAGGGTATGAAGGTGGTGCATACAAATGCCCAGAGTTTATTGAAGAAGATTGAAGAGTTTAGGTATATGTTTAAACAATTGAATGTAGATGTGATATGTGTTTCAGAGACCTGGTTTATGTCCGATATGTCTGATTTGTTAGTAGCTTGTGATGGTTATGTCTTGTATCGCTCGGATCGTGTTAGTCATGCTGGTGGTGTAGCCGTTTATGTGAGTAGTAAGCTTAAATGTAAAGTTAAATGTAAACATCCGTGTGAGATTACCGGGCGCGAAAGCTGCGCATAAAACCAGCATCCAAATACATATGACCCTTCTTTGACAGTTATGTAAAGCCTTGTGGTGAATATTTGCTGTTTAGCGTTTTATTTCCTGTAACTTTAACTTATTAATAAACAATTCTTAAATTCTTTTTTAACATACGCTTCGTGTTCTCTCGCGCTTTGGTCAAACTGATTATCGATCTTACAAACTATCGAACTTAGGGAAAAGTGTGATCGGGTGCTGCCCTTGCGATACATTTGCCTATCGATGGGCATTTTGGCCCGCCAACAATTCAAATTAAATTGAGACTCTTAAATCTCTACAACATCCCGCCACCGTGAATCTAGGTATTCTCAGATTCACCAACATCTTACTTCGCCAGCATACAGGTGGGACGTCGGAATACTCCAGCTGCAGTCTGCACAGTTGCCGATCTCACCTGGCCATCTCTCCCGCGTATAGTTGCTAAAATCCTACCCTTTTTCCATGAGGATCGGTGAATCGTGCCATTGCAGATGATGACGATGTCTCCTTCGGTAAGTGGGGACACTGGCTGGTACCACTTGGTTCGCCTACACAGGTCAGGCAGATAATCGTTTAGCCACTTGCGCCAAAACGAGTGTGACATCTGCTGGACGATGCTCCACTCTTTCCTAGTCGGCTGGAACTTCTCTTCTTGTAGATGCGGAGTTTGGACAGCATTGGAGGAACCTAAAAGAAAGTGATTAGGGGTGATCGGCTCGTCAGTTGGGCTATCTAGAGCTTTTTGAGTGAGAGGACGTGGCATATCAAACTATATAGCGTATCTTCTCGTAAGTTCTTGCTCCACAAGGCATGCCCGATGGCCCTTTTCACACTCCGTACCAGTCGTTCCCAGCATCCTCCTGGATGTGGGTTAAGTGGACAATTGAATAGCCACTCGATTTTGCCTGTCGCGAGTTCGTCTGCGATCTTGGAGTGGTCAAGCTTCTGCATTTCGTCCCGAAGCTCTCGTTCTGCTCCTATCAAGTTCGTTCCATTGTCAGACCGAATACGTACAGGCCGTTCACGTCGCGCCATGAAGTTGTTTATAACTTTGATGCACGTGTCCGTTGTCAGGTCTCTGGCGATCTCTAGATGAATCGCTCCAATTGTGAGGCACGTGAATATGCAGATCCAACGTTTCTCATTGCTTTGTCCTCTGACCACCAAAATGGCCCCATATAGTCGATACATACGTAGGTAAAGGGGCGAACAAAGGGTTGGAGCCTGTCCTTCGGTAGCTGTCCCATCATCGAATTTTGAGGACGCACCCTCCTATCTTGCAGATTCCACAGTTCCTTGCTACGCGTCGAACCTCTTGTCGACAATGTGGAATATAATACTTTCGTCGAATTTCGGCTATTATTGTATTCTCATTCTGGTGACTCCAACGTTTGTGATAGTCCTGTATAATGAGTCCTGTTACGAAGTGTCCTGTGGTAGTAAGATCGGACGTCGAGTATCTTCTGCCACTGCATATGCATTGTTGATTCGTCCATTCATGCAAATCAGACCCCTTTCGTTTAAAATGGGGACAACTTTATTATTTTACTATTTCTATTGATCGATTTCTCATCTAGTAAAGTTGCCAGTTCGTCGGGGAATGATAATCCTTGGACAATTCTTAATATGTTTATCTCCGCTTCTTCGATTTCAGCGACCTGCAGATATTTCTTTTTCACACGCTTCCATTTGCAGACTCTGTATACCCAAACTCTTACTAGTCTTGCCCATGAGGAATATCTTTCAAGTAAATCCTTAATTACTGGGTTAGTTGTACCTGCGAGCCCTTCCTTTACTATTAGTACATACTTAGGCCGCAACTCCATGTCCGTTGAAAATGTTTCCGCCTCTGGTGGCTTCCGACAGCTTAAGTCGTCTTCCAGAAAACTTGGGCCCTTTAGCCAGAATGATTCTCGTCTTGTCTTTCCGATCTTAGTGGCGAAGTCTGCCGGATTTTCCAAGCTAGGTACCCAGTTCCAAAGTCCATTTCGGTACTTTCCAGAATTTCGCTGATCCTATGCGCTACATACGGCTTGTACTTTCTCTGATCAGATTTTATCCACGCCAAGACTGTCTTGGAATCGGTCCACATACAGATCCGGGTCGGTTTAACGTCATGTCCCTCCATTATGATGTTCTTCAGACGGACTCCCAATACCGCCGCCTGCAGCTCTAGCCTGGGGACAGTAGATGGCTTCATCGGAGCGCATTTAGTTTTCCCCATTATGAATGCTATCTTCCATTTATCCTTATCCTGTATGCGCCAGTATCCAACTGCAGCATATGCTGATTCGCTCGCATCGGAGAAAATATGTAGCTCTACTTCGCCATTTTGGAACTCGCCTCCGTAATACCTCGCTATTTTCATGTGATCCACGTTACTTAGACGATCCAGCAATTGGTGCCACTGTTCCAGGTCTTCCTTGTTAATGGGCTTGTCCCATTCCGTCTTTCTTTGCCATATGGATTGAAGAAGCAGTTTTGCCGCCATCGTATGTTGGGCCATGATTCCAAACGGATCAAATATGGACATGACCACGCGAAGAACCTCCTTTTCGTGGGTATCTTGGATCCTGAAAATAGAGCTTTATCAAATTTGCTGAATGACAACTTGAACCCGAACTCGTCGCTGCTGGTGTTCCATTGCATTCCCAATACCTTTGGTAGTGTGAAGAATCTTCTTTGTCAAGGCTCACTGACTCGCATAAACCTCCGTTACCAAAAATCCTGTTAAAGTTCTTTGAATTGGACATAAACTTTCTCAGCTCAAACCCTCCTGCTTGTGGATCTGAACAATTTTGAGGTTATTCTGACCGCTTCCTCGTCAGATGAGTAGCAGTGTACTAGGTCGTCAACATAATGGTTTTAAATTATGGCTTCTACTGCTTCAGGGAAGTCTTCTTTGAACCGAGGGCGTTTTATTCTTGACGTACTGCATTTAGCATTTAGCATTTAGCTTCAAAGGTCATAACCTGCATTTCACATACCCTTATCTGTTCTGCTGCATTTTTCTCCACAGAATTCTTCCTTTCTAATCCTGACTTGATGGAACATTTCAGCTATATCAGCGGAAACACCAATCCGTTTTTGCCCGAATTTCAGCAAAACGTCTGTTAAGGATTCGCATTCGTCTGGTCCGCTCATTAGCATTGAGTTTAATGATACGCCCTCTGACTCTGCTGCTGCATCGAAGACGATTCTGAGTTTCACGGGTTTATTTGGATTTGTGACGCCAAAATGAGGAAGAAACCATTCCCTCTCGCTGCTATCTTGAAGCTCCCTTTGGAGATTTCTTTGATATACCCTTTCTTTTCATAGGCGTCCATCAACTCACAGTATTTGGCCTGTAGACCCGAGTCCAGTTTAAATTTACGCTCAAGAGATAATTGTCTGTGCAGAGTTGAATATTGTCGGCTTTCCAAAGCAATCCTGTTTCGTAGCGGTCTCCTACTCGTTTTGTTGTATTCCGCAGCAGTACATTTGATCTTTTAGTCTCTCGACCCTGGACATGGCTTTTTACTGCTCGTACGTCCATTTTGGTATTTGCTATATATTCGTGAACCAGCTGTTCCATGCGATCATCTACTCCAGTAGCTAAATGTACTCCTCTGACACAGCCCGGTTCAGATATGCTTTGACATTTCCCGTATTGTTTTCTCGTATTGTTTTCCCGTATTGTTTTCCCAATTTGGTCACGACTACTGCTGGTCCGTTCAGTCCCATGGAATTAATTTCATTTTGAACCATCAAGTGTGCGTTGTCTAGTCCGATTAGCAAGTCTGGCTCCACATTCTGGTACTCTTTTACCTTCATATTTCGCAGGTGGGGATAGTTATTCGTTAATTCCGACAGGTTAACAGATTGCTTCGGCAGTCGCTGGTGACTTCAACAGTAATATTCTTAGCGAAAGTCGACTTTAGATAGTTTTGAGGCAATTGGACTGTATGCTGTTAATAAGACGACCCCGACGCATTTTAGTAATTTCTGTGATACTCTTCTTGACATATTTTTAATCAGTGACCCTAGAAAAATGTAATTATGTGACCAGGTTATAGACCCAGTATTTTTAAAACATGACCTCATTTTTTAACATATGACATACGACTTGACTATACTCAGGAATCGTTTAATTATAGAGATTACAATAGTATTAATTACAATGAGCTACTGGAGGAATATAATGCTTGTGACTGCTGTTCTATTTATCAAAGTCGTTATGTTGAATGTCAGTTGAATGTCTTAAATAATTATTTGCAATATATGTTTAATAAATGTGTGCCTCTTAAAAGAAAAGTCCTAAAACCTAGACAAAATCAGTGGTTTAGTTCTCAAATTAAGAGCCTTATATATGAGCGTGATCAAGCCTACAACAAAGTGGGAAGCACTTTAAAACTGAAACTTACAGATAACTGTATAAATTTGCTAGAGCCAAAGTTTTGAAACGCGTTAAATCGACAAAATGTGAACATTTTAAAAATAAATTTGAACGCGTTGCATCCACAAAACAGACTTGGAGGAAATTAATAAGTTAGGAATAGGAAATCTAGACGAATGGCTGATCATAGTGTTGATGTAGAGGACTTATGCCGAGCATTCTCTCATCTTGATGTACCTGAGGATAGATGCAATAATTATTTGACATATCAACCATACTGTGATAATATTTTTAGCTTTCTGTGTGTCAATGAATGTGATGTCTTAAAATCAAAAGCCGAATGTATAGACGCTATTAAGCCTAAATGTGTAAGACTTTTGTTACCTTTACTTCTTCGTCATATAACTTATATTTTAATACTGCCATTACAACGTCCACTTTCCTTCAATTTGGAAATAGGCTAAAATTACTCCGATAATGAAACCGAATAAGGATTACAGGCAAATTTCATTTTACCCTTCCTAGGCAAAGTCCTTTAAAATTTAATATCTGTCCAAATGCAGACTTTCCTCGAGCGTAATTCTTTACTTTCGGGTTTTAGAAAGAAAAGATGCTGTATAAGTGCAATAACAGACATTGTTGAGGGCATTCGCCGCCAACTAGACAATAACTGTGCAACATTTCTAACTCTCCTTGACCACATCAAAGCATTTGACTCAGTGAACCACAACATACTTAGTACTAAACTAAAAATCTTTACAATTTTACAAAATAGTGCTGTTGGTGTCATCTCGTCGTATCTTGCTGGCAGGCAGCAAGCAGTAGTTTCTGGAAACTGTATATCAAGTTTCAGCGAATTAAGTAAGGCAGTTCCTCAGGGATCTGTATTAGGACCATTATTGTTTTATATATATGTTAATGATTTGCCTAGTGTCTTGTCCGGTTGTGGAGTACACTTATATGCAGACGATGTTCAGGTTTATGTTAGTAGTCTGATGTCCTTTATCTTATTGACAACTGCGCGAAGGATAAGGCTTAAGCATAAATTCTTTAAAATCAAAATGCATAGTAATTAGTAAAAACCAATAGAAACCAGATGTTTAGAAAGCCTTGCAATTATTAACAAGCCTATTAAATATGAGGAGTCGGCAACCAATCTTGGCATTTACTGGAGTCAACATATTTCCAAAGCAACTGGTCGAACATATGGCTTGTTGCGTCAGCTCTCTCCATCTAAAGACTTTTTACTACAGCAAATCAGGATGCTTATATCAAAAGCCATTCTAATTCCCACTCTTTTTATGGTGTTGAGATCTTTGGTCACTGCGACACTAGAGATATGCAAAAGTTCACAGTAGCTTTAAATTCTATATAGATATGTGTTTAAACTAAATCGACTTGACCATGTATCCCCACTTGACAGTAAGCTACTTGACTTAAACTTGACCTCGTGGATAGATTATAGGACTCTTATATATTTCCATAATTTTGTGACAACTCGACAACCACCGTATCTCTACAATAAGCTCTGCTCTGCAACATCCACAAGAACTGATAATTTCATATGCCCAAGATATAAATCTCTAATCTCAAGCAGACAATTCTTTACCAATGCTATCCGCCTCTGGAACAACCTCCCACATAACTTAAAGACTATTAGATGCGCAATTCAGTTTAAATTAAAATTAAAGAATATTTTAAATGGAATAAACAAAATAGTAAACGAAATAAAGATAACACCAGTTTACAAAATAAAAAAATAAATGCTCCCAGCCTGTTGATGCGAAATTCTGGTAGAGTTGAGTCCCCAGATCACGAAAATGGCTTTAATTTTTTTTCTATGGATACGTTTTTTAAAGATTTTTAAAGTTTTACACAAAAAATTCTGCTCATTTTACGTTTCTCATTTTATAGCTCGAGTTGTAGCCAACCAATTTAGCCGTCGAATGTTTTATTTTACAGGTAATGAGCTAATCTTTCGACTTTTTACACTTTATGTATATTGGATAAGTACTTTGTGTGCTGGAGGTCGATAAACTTGAAAAAGTGGAAATGTTAATCTGTTAACTCAAATGTTAACATGCTGCTAGCATCCTAAAAACTCGAAAAAAATCCGTTTGAAAAAATCAAAAACGTGTTTTTTTCTGAATTTAATCGCCAAAAGTATCAAACAGGCCTTCAACACCAGAAATCCGTTGAAAATGGATTTAAACGTGGATTTTCAAAGTTAAGTAAAATGAGAAATTTTTAAAATTTTTGGCCAGATGTCTACTAGATTAAAGGTACAGTGCTGGACACCGCCTTTAGATGGTCTGTTAACTTTGCTAGATGTGATGAACAGCCGGATTTAGCTATGAAAAAAGCTAAGTTTTGTTAAATAAACAAAAATTTACCAAAATTAAGTTTAAGTAAGATAAAAATTAAATAATCGCCTTTATATACATACATAGACAATGTATTAATTTGATTGGTACCATTAACGGGTGTAGGGCAAAGGTATGTTTTTATATTTCATAATATAAATATGTACATATTTGCTTTGGTCTTTGCTTTGGTCTTACGCGTCTCATGAAATTCGACAAGCCGATGCTTGGGAGGAAGCCGTCTTGCCATTTAACAGATTGCTTCTTTGTTTAAGCAAAATTTCTGGGTCCGGAAAACACGTTAAATGCTATTACGCAAGAGTGCGATCAGTGACATTTCCAAAATTACATTTCACTAAAGCGACCTATCCAGCTGATGATGAAAATGATTCTTCAGATACCAATTCAGAGTCAACAGCATCGGACTCCTTTAATGGCGAATCTGATGTAATCAAGCTATCGCAAGAGACTTTGCGCACTTTCTTCGTAATTAACGTTTTAGGTCACAACCTCAAATTCGTCAATACGGAATTGTTTAAAATTTTGAGTTCTGCTGCGACCAAATGTGCGAAAGAGAGCGCAATATGCAACAGATATAAAATTCCTATACATAGTTTAGTATTTGTAACGGAACTGCTTTTTCCCGGAGGGCAGTGCCGGCTAGCTCCGGAATCCCAGGGCCGAGTTCTCCCTCTGCCCGCAGTCCGCACAATCGATATATCGGTAACATGTGACGTCACACTAACGTAAATTCAACCATCACTAACGACAAAAAGTAAACAAGCAAAATAAACGCAATTTGGACGACAATCAACGGAAGAAATTGGTGGCATCGATGGACTCGCCACGCTCCCACCCAACCATGGATGCCTCTTGGGATTTGGAGAGCATCACCCATCTCCGGCGGACCGGAGTCTATTCGGGCGGTTTTGACCGGCTCATCCAGGTAAATAGTCTTATTCGGTGGTCATATTTCGCGATATAATTCAATTTACTTAAACAAAGATACAAAATAATCAACATTTCATTTCATTTTGCAGCAATGGGTACTCCGCCAGGTAGGACCACAGAACAAGTCGAGATTGACGCCAAATTCTCTTTGGGTCACCTACGGTCCCTACTGGAGCTCCAAAAGGACAATTAGGGTGGGTAAATCTGCAATATTTATATCACTAAACTTCTTCCCAACTAATCTCTATTTTTTTTTTCAGGCCTGACGCTAAAGCGGAAACCGGGCTCTGTTCACGGGACTACGTGGACAAGAATAAACACATGCACATAAATGTAATCTAATAATGTTTTTATATCTATTTGTAGGAAATTATCATATATGTATATATCACGGCGGGACCTCAACAAATTGATGGCGACAGATGGCCAGCGGCGGCGCAAAGCCCGGCCGGTATCGCCAGTTTGTGGCCAAAAATGGGACCGGAGCGAAGCGTGGCTATCCGAACGGATTCTGGCAGCAGCCGAAGAACAATGGCAGCAGTTGCCCTAGCGGCAACAATAAAACAAACACGGCCGTGTCGCCGGTAGGATTTATGTCCGGTGCAGTTTTGCGACGGAACGGACTCACAATTTGTCCTCGCTGACACAGGATGGTCAGGATTGGCAGGTCCCAGTCCACAACGAAAATCCCCGGAAAATGGCGGCACGGTTCTGCAGCTTTCCCAAATTTCCAGTGAGTTTATATATATCCAAAATAAAATCCACAGAAAAATCCAGAGAATCTCCGTGGCCAGTGCCGATCGTCACTGCCAGCTGAAAACAACACAAAAATGTTTGAATTCACTACAATTTCTTGGTCTTTGCCTGACTCACGTTTTCTTAAATTTCAGCAAAACTAATTTTTCTTTATTGGCTGCCCACCGCTCCTCCGTGTCTACTCCTCAAAGCTTTTGCCTCCCCTATATCGGCTCGTTCCACTGACCGCGTTCCACCTACGGGACTCTTTTAGCGCTCAGTGCACAAGTTCAGGGCAACCTCAGAGAGCGATGCATGAGCGAAGGTGAGATCGCTTGCTCTTTCCACATTTAGGTGGCGCCACTAGTTCGAACCTACCTATGGCCCCCCGACTATCACCTCTAACCTATCGGTCCATTTCAGCCGATTCCAACTCGAAATGCAACATATTAGATGCCAATAAAGATAGTTTGCCTAAAACAAAGCCGAACCTTTTGTTATAGATTGTCGCGCAAGTGGACATCTTGTAAAAGAAATATAAAGCAATTCAAAACAAAATACTTAAATTGGCTTAAATTGTATACCGCAATTAACATAAATAGGCCTCGATCGACAGGCCGGCCCTCATTGCCCTACATGTTGTCGAGTGCAAGGACTCGAAGAAGAATGGCATCAGGTTTGGTGAGGTCCACGGCAGGAAATATTAAATTATTAATGCATTCAGATAGTGCGGCTGCGCGTAAGTGTGGTAAATCAGACCTGCATATATCTTAAAGCTGTTGGCTATCTGTCCTGAAAAGCCAAGAGCATGCGCGAATAAATAAGTAAGCCTAACGCAAGGTGAAGAAAATATCTGTTAACGACGCACTAGCCCTTCTTTAGACCAAAATTTAACAAAGCAACAATATATCGCAATTAGAAAGCAAACAAAAACCTCTTTTCTCGTACTACAGTTGCAAATAAATAGAAAGATTGGCGTTCAAATGACTCTGTGGTATCCGACACGAAAGCAGAGGTGCCTTTGCAAAGTTTGGTTAATCACACAGCTTTCCGGATTCTAACATTACAAGAAGAAGTCGTTTTAAAAATAATGGAAGGTCAAGGAACTAACTTTTATTAGCTGAACTGCTGCTAAGTTATGGAAGCTGAGGTCATTCCAGCTACAAACAGAAAATTTCAAATGTACGGATGTGTGATGTCGATTGGAGTATATTTGCCACAACCGTAACACCTTTGCCGATGATTGATTCTGGCGGTGATATACATACTATGGAATAATCGAACGCCACAATCTGTCAGGTTTTGCAGACCATTAAAGTTGTAATTCATGAAAGAAACAAAAGAATGCATCATTAATGTGCACAAAAACTTGGAAGAACAAATTATGGGTTTACAGCATCGGTCGGCACGGCCCTATCCCGCGGGATAGGATTTTTCTCAGTCAGCTTCGCTGCCTCTCATGCACAGTATGCACAAAAAGAACAGCAGAATCAGTGCAGTCAAATTGTAATTGTGTGGCTAGATTTAGCTTTTTTAGCGTTAAATAGCTACAGAACATCTTAGCTATATTTTTCTTATATCTAGCCATAGATTGTTATATTTTCACTCATACAAATGAAATGTTTGTATGTGACTGTAATGGTGCGGACCACTGGTTTACTGTCTTCCAAATTAGTTCTAGAAAATGGCAAACTGTATATGTTAAGTTCCGCTTACACTTAACAGTAATCGATGGAAAAGATCAACTAGATCACTAGATCAACCCAACTCCATTGGATTTTTGAATAATAAAAATAAAAGTGTGAAAAGCTTTTGCCACTTCAGGATAATTTAAAGTACGGCTTGAGTCCGCTTCATTGCAGGATTCGGTATTTAGAATTTTTGTGAAAGCGAGTTATAAAATCATTATAAACAAGTGGAAAGCTACAGTCGAGTGTGACCGACTGTAAAATACCAGGTACCCAAAGCATTGTGGTTGAAGTTAAACAGCACATGAACATGGAAAAGGAAATGTTGACAAACAGAAACAAATATTCCTAGAACATGTTGGGCAACTCTCAAAAGCGACAAGTGTTGCTGGAACATGCTGAACAACACCCAACAAAGACAAATGTTGTGAGGAAAATGTAGAGCAACACGCACGTGTCAGAAAGTTTATTGTTTAATAACTTCTATGTTTATCAACCAATTTTACTCAAATTTTCAGAACACGTCCACGATTGTCTACTTATTAAGTCTATCTATTTACTTTACGCCGAAAATCACGCATATGGCTCATATACAATTTTTACGATTTTCGGGGGCGGAAGCCACGCGTGGCCAAATTTTAAAACAAATTTGATCTGCGTGCAACAGATTCCAATGTGGCCACCAAATTTGGTAACTCTAGCTCTTATAGTCTATGAGATCTGTTGTCTCACACGGACGGACGGACGGACGGACGGACAGACGGACATGGCTAAATCGACTCGGCTGGTGAGGCTGATCAAGAATATATATACTTTATAGGGTCGGAGATTTCTTCTTCTGCCTGTTACATACATTCTCAGTTGGCACTAACTTAATGTACCCTGTACCCTACGGGTACCGTATAAAAGTGAAGAATAACTAATGATGAAGATAAGAAAATAATGGGTTAAAGGAAAAAAATTACTCACAAAAATTAAAAACAAATAAATATTTCTGTGTTACTTTATATTATTATAAATATATCAATTTCGCAAAATAAATAGATAAGACATAAGGAATCCGGCGCCCTTGAAATGAAAAAAAAACGATTTCCCAATTTAACGAATAGGGTAAAATCTTGACCACATCTCAACTGTAAATGTAATGTTGTAAATGTTTATTTATTTAACAAAACTTAGCTTTTTTTCATAGCTAAATCCGGCTGTTCATCACATCTAGCAAAGTTAACAGACCATCCAAAGGCGGTGTCCAGCATTGTACCTTTAATCTAGTAGACATCTGGCCAAAATTTAAAAAATTTCTCATTTTACTTAACTTTGAAAATCCACGTTAAATCCATTTTCAACGGATTTCTGGAGTTGAAGGCCTGTTTGATACTTTTGGCGATTAAATTCAGAAAAAACACGTTTTGATTTTTCAACAGATTTTTTTCGAGTTTTTAGGATGCTAGCAGCATGTTAACATTTGAGTTAACAGATTAACATTTCCACTTTTTTCAAGTTTATCGACACTCCAGCACATCGACCTCCAATATACATAAAGTGTAAAAAAGTCGAAAGATAAACTCATTACCTGTAAAATAAAACATTCGACGGCTAAATTGGTTGGCTACAACTCGAGCTATAAAATAAGAAACGTAAAATGAGCAGAATTTTTTGTGTAAAACTTTAAAAAATCTTAAAAAAACGTATCCATAGAAAAAAATTAAAGCCATTTTCGTGATCTGGGGACTCAACTCTACCAGAATTTCGCATCAACAGGCTTGGAGCATTTTGAGTGTAAACTAGTGTAATATAAGTATAAAAACCAGCATAAAAATCAACAAAACAAAATAAAATAATATAGAAATAATTAACGAAATCAAAATGTCAGTAAAATATTTATAAGTAAATTGTTAGAATAAGAAATATTATTTAAAACAAACTCCATTTTGACTAGTGCTATAAATATAAGTTTAACCTTGTCGCACTAGGATATGAAGAAATAAATTAATAAATAAAAGGAACATTTTTTTGAGAAAAAGGTCAAAATTAAAAATTTTGGGTTTTGGATTTAAGTTTTATTAATCTAAGAAACATTTTTTTAAGAAAAAGGCTTGCACCGCCCCTTCTGGCAGGAGCTATGTACATTGATTACAGTTGCTACGCCCAAACCAATTAAAACTGTTATTCAAAATGGCTCAACGGTAAAATATTATTAAAAACGGAATTGAAAGAAATGTTACGAATGCGCACCTAATCAACCATCTTCTTCGGTCTCAAGCTCCATATCAATGAATTTAAGTGGATCGTCTTCAATATTTATGATACGGTTAGCTAGGTTGACCCATGATTTAATTGGATCTGAGGTATGCAATGATCTGTGGAATACGTCCATAAAATTGTTGCATCGACTGCTTTTCCTCGCATGATGCAGTCGATCCGATTTACACAGGAAGTATTGTAATTTCAATAATATCACTTGCGTGAACAAGGACTTTATGAACCGTTGCGGTAATGGGTAGGCAAGGATATCTATCTAAAATAATTTCTGCCGTATCATAGCAAAAGCTTTGGAATTTTTTTATGTTTAAGGGCAACTGGCATGATAAACATAAAAGAATAATTCTTAAGTTTTTTATTAAGGTATCTCACCTTAATAAGTTATTTCAGCGAAAATCTCAGGTGCATTAAATGCTCCCGAATCCTCCGACCTTAGGCTTATCAATTTACAATGAAAGTTTTTCAAAGAATAAATTGTGAGTAATTTTTTTTCCTTTCACCCATTGTTTTCTTATCTTCATCATTAGTTTTTCTCCACTTTTTATACCCGGAACCCGTAGGGTACAGGGGTACATTAACCCTTTCGACCCCACCGTTGCCTGTGAGCAACTTTGAAAGTTAAGAGTCTAACCATCGGCGGTCAATTCACATTGGTTCGCTATATCCTTATTTAAGTTGTGGCTGCATATATATTCATTTGTAATATAATATAAAAGATATATATGTGGAAGATATAGATTTAGAGACAATAGAACTAAGTGAGAAAAAAGCATGTAACAGTTTTTTTATGTAAAAGCTTTTTTTTTTTAAATTAATTTGATAAACAAAAAAACATTATGCAAATTAAGTTACAGAAAGTCTTTCTAAATAGTAATATTTTTTAATCTCTAGCATTTTTTTTATTTTTCCATACAAATTAAAAATAAAATAACCCATGAAAGGGCGTGGCGACTTAAATTTCGCTTACATACTTTTTGAAGCAATACAAAAAGAATAAAATAATACAAAGTGTTCTAGGTTTACACGAAAAAAGTTGGGGTCGAAGGGGAGAATGTATGTAACAGGCAGAAGAAGAAATCTCCGACCCTATAAAGTATATATATTCTTGATCAGCCTCACCAGCCGAGTCGATTTAGCCATGTCCGTCTGTCCGTCCGTCCGTCCGTCCGTCCGTGTGAGACAACAGATCTCATAGACTATAAGAGCTAGAGTTACCAAATTTGGTGGCCACATTGGAATCTGTTGCACGCAGATCAAATTTGTTTTAAAATTTGGCCACGCGTGCTTCCGGCCCCCCGAAAAATCGTAAAATTGTATATGAGCCATATGCGTGATTTTCGGCGTAAAGTAAATAGATAGACTTAATAAGTAGACAATCGTGGACGTGTTCTGAAAATTTGAGTAAAATTGGTTGATAAACATAGAAGTTATTGGCAATAAACTTCTGACACGTGCGTTGCTCTACATTTTCCTCGCAACATTTGTCTTTGTTGGGTGTTGTTCAGCATGTTCCAGCAACACTTGTCGCTTTTGAGAGTTGCCCAACATGTTCCTAGGAATATTGTTTCTATTTGTCAACATTTCTTTTTTCCATGTTCATGTGCTGTTTAACTTCAACCACAATGCTTTGGGTACCTGGTATTTTACAGTCGGTCACACTCGACTGTAGCTTTCCCACTTGTTTATAATGATTTTATAACTCGCTTTCACAAAAATTCTAAATACCGAATCCTGCAATGAAGCGGACTAAGCCGTACTTTAAATTATCCTGAAGTGGCAAAAGCTTTTCACACTTTTATTTTTATTATTCAAAAATCCAATGGAGTTGGGTTGATCTAGTGATCTAGTTGATCTTTTCCATCGATTACTGTTAAGTGTAAGCGGAACTTAACATATACAGTTTTGCCATTTTCTAGAACTAATTTGGAAGACAGTAAACCAGTGGTCCGCACCATTACAGTCACATACAAACATTTCATTTGTATGAGTGAAAATATAACAATCTATGGCTAGATATAAGAAAAATATAGCTAAGATGTTCTGTAGCTATTTAACGCTAAAAAGCTAAATCTAGCCACACAATTACAATTTGACTGCACTGATTCTGCTGTTCTTTTTGTGCATACTGTGCATGAGAGGCAGCGAAGCTGACTGAGAAAATCCTATCCCGCGGGATAGGGCCGTGCCGACCGATGCTGTAAACCCATAATTTGTTCTTCCAAGTTTTTGTGCACATTAATGATGCATTCTTTTGTTTCTTTCATGAATTACAACTTTAATGGTCTGCAAAACCTGACAGATTGTGGCGTTCGATTATTCCATAGTATGTATATCACCGCCAGAATCAATCATCGGCAAAGGTGTTGCGGTTGTGGCAAATATACTCCAATCGACATCACACATCCGTACATTTGAAATTTTCTGTTTGTAGCTGGAATGACCTCAGCTTCCATAACTTAGCAGCAGTTCAGCTAATAAAAAGTTAGTTCCTTGACCTTCCATTATTTTAAAACGACTTCTTCTTGTAATGTTAGAATCCGGAAAGCTGTGTGATTAACCAAACTTTGCAAAGGCACCTCTGCTTTCGTGTCGGATACCACAGAGTCATTTGAACGCCAATCTTTCTATTTATTTGCAACTTCGTAGTACGAGAAAGAGGTTTTTGTTTGCTTTCTAATTGCGATATATTGTTGCTTTGTTAAATTTTGGTCTAAAAGAAGGGCTAGTGCGTCGTTAACAGATATTTTCTTCACCTTGCGTTAGGCTTACTTATTTATTCGCGCATGCTCTTGGCTTTTTCAGGACAGATAGCCAACAGTTTTAAGATATATGCAGGGTCTGATTTTACCACACTTACGCAGCAGCCGCACTATCTGAATGCATTAATAATTTAATATTTCCTGCCGTGGACCTCACCAAACCTGATGCCATTCTTCTTTGAGTCCTTGCACTCGACAACATGTAGGGCAATGAGGGCCGGCCTGTCGATCGAGGCCTATTTATGTTAATTGCGGTATACAATTTAAGCCAATTTAAGTATTTTGTTTTGAATTGCTTTATATTTCTTTTACAAGATGTCCACTTGCGCGACAATCTATAACAAAAGGTTCGGCTTTGTTTTAGGCAAACTATCTTTATTGGCATCTAATACTAAACTAGGTATAGAAACTTTATATCTGTTGCATATTGCGCTTTCTTTCGCACATTTGGTCGCAGCAGAACTCAACATTTTAAACAATTCCGTATTGACGAATTTGAGGTTGTGACCTAAAAACGTAATTACGAAGAAAGTGCGCAAAAGTGCACTTTAAAACAGGTCCGACAGGGAATGATCTAAGAATAAAATTACCTATTATATCTCTATTTAAACATGAGTTTTGTTATTAGTTAATACAGCTAAAAGCACTTTTAAAACCGGTCCGACAGGGAATGATCTAAAATGAAGATTTGACACAGAACGACAAACAGATAGACAGACAAACACCAGGATGAACGTTTTCATTTCGTTAAGGCCGGTAAAATCTTGCTTGTTGAATTTCTTTTAAACGGAGTATCGGATTGGGCTGATCGAGCTGTCATTCGAAGCGGACAAATTTTTAAAGGCCTAATTGCGAGCAATATTGATATAGACCCGGGTAAGCGGGCTTGTTAACCGTGCCAAACGCAATAAGGGTCAGCCGTCTCATTCGTTTATATATGCGATTTTTAAATATTAAAACAAATTCTATTTAAAATTCAAATAAATATTTTTATCTTATGGCCTATATATATGAATTAGTTGGAATAAATATATGAAGGTATATTGGAAGTAAGAAATACTATAAATCAATATTTATTCATTAGCCAAATAACTAGCTAGATATTAGGAGATATAATACCCGTACTCCACTGAAATACCTCATGTCTGGCGAAAATAAGTCTAGAAAGGTGATATTAGCCCTATACTCAATCTATTCATTTCCTGACCGTCAAGAAGACCAAATCGACACTCTCCTACCAAGGCAAGATAATTTGACCTAACCTATAGGGTATGCCGGAACAAGGCTTAACGTCAGCTACGACGAAAAGTGTTTTGGTTTTGAGAAACAAGAGAATAAAAATCTGCGATCAGCAGGAAATAGTTGGGGTAACAGAGAAATATTTATTTGCAGACCCATTTCTAAGCTCGCCATGTCTGCATTGTCTCTGTCGCCGCAAGATTTCCCGTTGAGGGCTCTAAAAGCTTGCCAAGCGCAGAGCGTGCGCCAGCGCTTGAAAATTTTCCACGTCAGGCAAAGCCAGTCCAGATCGGAGAAGGTATTCGCAAACAGATCAGTATCATCGACATCATAAGGACCTTCAGTGAAATTTGCAAACAAATCCTGCAGATCGGCTCGAGGCAAAAAGTGCAAGAGAAAAGCAACTGCAGGGGCTAGCTTCTATTCCACATATTGCAGAATAATGTTATTTTAATATTTTCATTTTTCTTCAAAAGTTAAAGGTGTTTTCGGCTAAAATGATTAGGTCAAAACGCAAGTAAAAAGAGTGATACAAATAAGAGAAAATGCTGTCGTGAAATACAATGTATAAAATAAAGTACTACAAATAATAACTAAACTACGTAAACCTAATAAGTTACTAAGAGAGAAAATAATGAAATAATAAGAACAAAACATATTACTAATACAATAGGCAAGATAAAATAATAATTACTCGGCTGGCGAAAATTAAAGTGGTGTATTACTGACTTAAATAAATGAATGTGCAAAATCATCAACGAATGTGTATTCAAAGGAAAGACAGAAGTCGGAGGTGATCTAAACGCTCTTCAATGTTTAGGTAAATATCCATACAGACTTGCCGAAAGCGCCTTCGACCGAGTGGTATTGGAGCGGTTAGTTTTCCCAAAACTGTTTGTTGTTATCCCTGCCAAACATAAGCACGAGCGGAAAATAATGTATATAAACGAATTAAAATCAGTTTTGCTCACGAAACGACGTTGATAACCTTTGGAATTAATTAATTGAAATTAGATAAAATACAAGAAAATGATATGTAATGATAATTACGATTTATTGCTAGACTTTTTATATACCGTATATTATTAATTATTTTGTCTTCTATTTTCATACACACAATACTACTTAATGTTATATTTAAAATGCCATATTATCTTCCACAGCGCCATTCTCAGGACTTTTCTCGGAATGCTAAAATTAATTGAAATTTAAGTGAAAATATGTGAACATTAAATCTTTAAATGCCCAAACCTAAGATACTAATTATTAAAGCTAGTACTAGTATTATTTTTTTTTATTTTGAAATAAAATGTATAATTTGAAAATGAACACCTGCTAGGCTTTGCTTATTAGGGTCATTAGGTGGGTATTAAATAACCGACTTAAGCATAGGGACCATTTATGAAAATATGATTATAAAGCGGAAGAAATGGGCAAGGTTGGGAGGGCTTCTGCAAGATGCTGTAACAACACCAGCAGCTGCAGCCGCATTCAAGTATAAGCGTTTTAGTAATTCTCTTCTAGTGCGATCGTCTATTTACATCCTTTTTATCTTCTTTGCTTAAAGTGATTCCTTTTACCCTTTTAGCACGCGAAGTCAAATAATATGACTTTATGCGAAGCCAGCAAGCGCGAGGAGTACACATAGAGAAAACCCTACCATCGCCTCGATCTGAACGGCGCCGGTAGCAACGCGTGCTGTGCTACCTCCTAAATTACATTAGCTGGCCACGATGGAATACCATGGTATTTTATTTATTCGTTTTACGTTACAACAAATATTATTTGTGGCGCCCACTGATTCGGCCGAAGCCGGCAAGACGATTTATTCATGCGTATTGGCCATCTCCATCTTGCGACTTGAAAAATTAACCTCAAGTATGGGCCATCTTTACCCTACACTAACACCTATCAAAACTTTTGTTTTTTTTTCTTTGATCTAATACCGCGCTTACAAACGGAACAGGTTGAAGAAGATAGCTATGAGCGAATCTTAATGCCCTGATGCAGAAAAGTAACCGTAGACAAGCCTAGTATCTGAAGGTTTAGATTAGCGAACGTTTTAAAGTAAAGACGGTTCGACCAATTTTAGATGCTAAGGCATTGGTATTTAAAGAGTGCCTTAACTCAGTGAAAGCCTCTCCCTTGCTCGACAGGTACTCTTAGTTATATTTAGCTATTGAATGTTGGTTAGCTTCAAAATAATTGCCGATCTAGCGAAATTATCTGTTACTATTTTCCTTTCCTTTCCTTTAAAGGTCGTTGCTAAATTTGTGTACGAAACTCAGCCGTGGTATACTACTACTAGAGATATCTAAAATAAAAAATACATATCAATGCCTTCGTCTCGTACTTACCTAAAACAATTTAATGCCTTCCGGAAATAAGTGTTAGCATGACCAGTACTACTGATATTATTTACCACTAATTCGATTTATTATTTATTTATTTTTTTTTTTGAGGAATCTCAATTTTGTATTCATTTTTATACCCTTGCAGAGGGTATTATAATTTTGCCATGATATTTGCAACGCAGTAAAGCAGGCATCTCCGACCCCATAAAGTATATATATTCTTGATCAGCATCACCAGCCGAGTCGATCTTAGCCGTGTCCGCCTGTCTGTCTGTCTGTCTGTCTGTCTGTCTGTCGGTTTCTACGCGAACAAGTCTCTCAGATTTTGAGCTATCGGGCTGAAATTTTCAGCATAGTCTTACGCAGTATATATGTCGGAACGGCCGAAATCGGACCACTATATCCTATAGCTGCCATAGGAATGATGGCGAAATTAATGTACAAAAATTTTAACTTCTCTGTTTTTCAACGAATTTCGATACACTTCGAGATATAGTCGCTTTTTTAATTTATAGAATTACGGTTTTGGTTTCATTAAGATCGGACAACTATATCATATCCCGTTTCTCTTTCAAAGTGAATGGTCGTGTTTTTGTTTTGCGCCTCGTATTTGTATAAAATCTTTGCTATAAACCACCGGGGTTTATTAAAAAACTTCTATCCTGTGTCAATAATATTTCACCGTTTCACTTCGCGTGTGCATGCAGCTGTTTTTGTGTATTAATAACTATATTATTTGTAATTTTAGTTTTGTGCAGCGATTTGCTTATCTGCATTTTTGCATTCCTCTTTGTGCTTTATCCGTTACGCCGAAATTACAGCTCGACGTATTTAAGCTCCCTAACTCTCGCTCTCTTGCTCTCTTAGTGCACGTAACTACTCTTATTTTCTCTTAACTTCTGACTAGTACAGTGGTAAGTCACTATAATGTCTTCTAGTGTTGTCTGTGTAATTAAAGCCTGCAAGAAAGCTATTTCTGCAGAGGACCATAGTATTGGCTGCTGGTGCCCCTGCTCTAGACTAAATATGGCGGATCTAGAGAGGAAAACTCGAAAAAACCCGTAATCACCGGTGTTACCGTACCGTGCCTCTGTGATGAATGGCACTACGTTAGTGTGTCTTCTAACGGTGGCTTCCGGATACCTGGCACCTCCGGTCGTATAAGTGCCCGATCCGGGGTATGAGGCTCTACCCCGGGGGATACTTCCTTCCTCATTACTCGTGGGACCAATACATGGAAACTAATGAAAATGAAAATACCCCCAAGAAGCAGGGTGCTCAAGCAGCCCCAAATCGAGTCAAATCGAACCCACCCGGGAGCCCGAAGATGCTATGGACATCTGTTCACAAAGCTCTGGCACCGACAGCATCACTAAGGAAGAGGAAGAAACCCTACTCGCCTCCCCAAAGATGATAAACCGAAGCGGATCGCACTATCGGGCGCCGCAAGGAAGAGGTTGCGCAGACACCTTGCGAACGGCGTACCCATGGAGGAGGCCAAAGGCTCGCCCAGAAGCCTATGGACCCTCCAAGGAAATGCCCAGCAAGAGTGGCGCTACCACCAACAAAAGAGGTAGGTCGGCCAACACGACCCCAGAAGAGGCGTCGAAAAAGAGGGCCATGTACAAAACCGCGGCACCTAGTGCCCAGTCGAAGGGCGATCATGCGAATTTTTTGCCGGCCACGGAGGCTCCAGCAGCCACCACAACCGCAGCAGCAGACGGGCAGGCAACACAAGCGCAGTCGCCTCAAGTCGGTGTCATGCCTCTTACAGGGACGTTGCCAGCTCGGTGAAGATGGCTATACTCCCTGCGGCCTACCCTGAGCATCTCCTCACGACGGAGCAACTGAATACCATTCAGCCCGCCATCCTATCGAGAGTGATGGCCCTGAGACACGGCTCTGTGAAGCCGCTGTTCTCTGGCTGTACCTTTCGACCAGGGTGGATGGCCGTAACATGTGGGAATGCGGAGACAGCCGAGTGGCTATGCACAGAGGTGCCAAAGCTACGGCTGTGGAAGGACGCCCACATTAAGGTGGTCCCTGAGGCAGAGGCTCCACGTGCCGCTGTCTTCATCGGGTACTTTCCGCTTCCAAACGCGGAAATGAAGACGGACGAGATCCTGAAGCTCGTCGAGGGCCAGAACAGCGGCCTGCGAGTGGGAGACTGGCGCGTCTTCCACCGTGAGATGAGGCAGAACATGGCCATCATCACGATTGCGCTGGACCCAGTTTCGGCCAATCGACTGAAGTCGCTGTCGTACCAACTGTCCTTTGCGTGGGGCATGGCTACACTTAAGCCAAAGGCCAGCGCGCAGCCAAAGACGCAGGCGGTGGCTCCTGCTCTCGCAGCGGAGAAGCCCACCTGCTCAAAGGCAACAAAGGGCACGGCTGCGACAGCAACAAAGAATGCCGCTGATGGCACATCCCACGCAGGCACAGAGGCTAGCGGCACCAGTTGCCCAAGAGCCCATGCCACCGAGGAAAATTATGCGCCCTCCTGTACGGGCGCATCACGCGTGGAACAGGGCGCGTAAACAAGGGTGTGAGGCGCACACCTGAGGAGGAGGCCCTTCTGCGCACGAACCGAGGCCGGAAGATGGCGGCCAGGGGCCGCAAGAGGGCGGACTAATGTCCCGTCCTCCTCCCCCACCCTCCCCAACACCCGGAGACACCTCAGATGTCTCCAAGCGAACCTCCACCATGCAAAGGCCGCGTCTGACGTCCTTTGCGAGAGGTTTGCTACGATGGACATAGCATTTATCCAGGAGCCATGGATAAATGCCGGACGTGTCCTGGGGCTTAGCACCACATCTGGTAAGCTGCTATATGCAAACGGCCAACCTCGCCCTAGAGCGGCTTTGTTAATAAACAAAAATCTAACACTTGTTCCCCTTTCACAGTTCATAACTGAGGACCTGGTGGCGGTCTGGGTTAAAATACCCACTGCCCATGGCGAGCAGGAGGCAGTGCTGGCCTCTGCCTATCTACCCGGCGACACTGACGATGTGCCTCCGGCGGCTACCTGTGCCCTGGTAAAGCACTGCCAGAGAAACCGGCTCCGGTGGATAATTGCTTGCGATGCCAATGCGCATCACACGGTCTGGGGAGCAGCAACATCAACAAAAGAGGTGAGTACCTTCTTGAGTACATAATTAGTAATAACATAGGTTTATTAAATCAGGGCAGCGAACCCACATTTATCAATGCAATTAGAGAGGAAGTCCTCGACCTAACTCTCTGCAGTCTGAATATGTTGTCCGCTGTCTCAAACTGGCACGTTGCGAATGAGATCACTATGTCAGATCACCAGCACATCAGATTTGATATAGGAGGTGCCTTGCAATGTAGCCTAGTTACTAGAAATCCCAAAACACAAACTGGGATCTTTTCTGTTTTGAACTTGAGCAATCCAGAGACTGCTTCACCCGTCCGATACTAACAATAGACGAGTTAGAGCGTGAGGCTACTGTGCTTCATACAAACATTGAATCAGCATATCACGTCAGCTGCGAACAAAAGTTCGTAAGATCAGTCGGGCTGTTCCCTGGTGGAACAAGAGCCTTGACGATCTTAAACAAGCTGCGCGAAGGCTCTTCAATAAGGCGAGAAAAGGGAAGGTCACTTGGGATTCCTACAAATCCGCCTTAACGCTGTATAACAAAGAGCTGAGAAGGTCAAAACGGGCTACGTGGCGCCAACACTGCGGGCAGATTTCAACTCTCCCGGAAGCTGTCAGGCTACAAAAGCCCTCTCCAAAGACCACTCAAACGGCATCTGTACGCTGAAAAGCCAGATGGAACCCACACAAACAACCCAAAGGAAACGAGTAGTCTACTCCTATCTACTCACTTTCCTGGGTGCGTGGCCATGGAGCAACCCATCTCAGAAAGTGAGGCACCAACCTACCTCTCTGAGATTGAGAGTGCCCACACCTGCGCGTGGCTATTGTGGCAGACTCCAATGGGGCTGAAAGAAGGAACCCCCTATCTATCAGAACGTATTGGAAACATGCCCTTTAGACTGTTTCATCAAAATAGCGTACAATGGGCCATACAAAGTTTTAGCCCATACAAATTCCCTGGACCAGATGGAATTTATCCATGCCTATTGCAGCGGGGACTGCACCAATTTGCACTCCCCTGGTCCGTCTATTCCGAGCTAGTCTCGTGCTTGGACACATACCAAGCAAATGGGCTAAAGTAAAAGTTGTGTTTATTCCAAAGGTAGGGAAGAAAGATTCCCAACTGCCTAAATCTTATAGACCAATTAGTCTTAGCTCCTTCCTTCTTAAAACTATGGAAAAGATAATTGACCAGCACATCAGGGAAGCGAACCTCAAGCATCTTCCCCTACATAAGTACCAATATGCGTACCAAACTGGTAAATCAACTGAGACTGCCATCCATTGCCTTACAACAGTCATTGAAAAGGCCATTGGCTCTCAACAAATAGCACTAGGTGCCTTTCTAGACATCTCAGGAGCTTTTGACAACACGTCTTACGAGGCAATCCGTGCCTCTCTTGTACGTAAAATGTCGCCACACCCATTATTAGGTGGATTCTGGAAATGCTCAAATCCAGAATCATAACTGTAGACCTAGGAGGAACCATGACCTCAATCACAGCCACAAGGGATGCCCTCAAGGGGAGTACTCTCTCCTCTCCTGTGGACTCTGGTCATAGACGAGCTACTGTTTGAGCTCAACAACCTAGGGTTCCCCACTCAGGGCTACGCTGACGATCTAGTCATCTATATAGTGGGCTGGCATGAGCAAACCATCTCGGACCGCATGCAGCAAGCCCTCAATATAGCCAATAGATGGTGTCAGGATAAAGGACTATCCATAAACCCGTCTAAAACTGTGCTAGTTCCATTTACCAGGAAAAGGTCTCTCTCTGACAAGACCATCCCTAAATGGATCAACCATTGACTTTTCGGTTGAAGCTAACTACCTGGGAGTTATACTTGACTCCAAGCTCAACTGGAACTCACATCTTGAAATGACCATTAACAAAGCCACTCGAGCATACTTTGCGTGCAATAGGCTTTTCGGTAGAACATGGGGCCTGAGTCCCAAAATGATCTACTGGTCTTATAACACTGTGGTAAAACCGATCATAACCTATGCATCTCTTGCTTGGTGGACGAAATCTACCCAGAAGACAGCTGCGGCTGCACTTACCAAAATACAACGACTGGTCTGCATAGGCATCACTGGAGCCATCCGGACATGCCCCACTGCAGCACTTGGAGTTATAACTGGCATTCCCTCTACCCATCGCCCTGAAAAGGAGGCCTGCCTGGGGCACTTCGCCTCCAAAACATCACCGATATAAAAGTGGTGATCTAACTGGGCATCTACGGGTACTCGAACCCCTAATAAACGAACCCATTCTGCGTATAACTGACGAGCAGAAACCAAAACTTGTTTTCCACAGAAACTTCTCTGTAGTTCTGTACACCCAGACACGACTGGACAACAAAATCAATATCTCTGCCCAGTGGATCACAAACGTGGTACACTGACGGATCGAAATTGGAAAACGGCGACACCGGGGCTGGTATTTTGGACCAAGGTTCAACAAATCCATAGCCATGGGAAAGTCCCCAACCATCTTCCAAGCAGAGATACACGCCATAGAAATCTGTGCTCGTGAATGTCTTCGCATGAATATACAAGGCGCACGGATTTACATCTTCTCTGACAGTCAGGCGGCGCTCATAGCGCTGAGATCTTTACGATCACCTCCAGACTTGTAGAAAACTGTTTCCAGCAGCTGAACGCCCTTGCCTCCAAAACACCTTAACGGTGGGCTGGGTGCCAGGGCATGAAGGCCATATAGGAAACGAGGTGGCAGACTCCTAGCAAAACGCAGGGCGATGACACCGCTAATCGGCCCTGAACCATTCTGTGGACTTTCGAAAGGACACAAAAGGGAACTTCTCAGGATATGGGAGGAAAAGGAGATAAGTCGTCACTGGACCGACAGTGCAGGGCTGAGACAAGCCAAACAATTCCTCGTCCCCAGATGTCGCGATCCAAACGCATCATCAATCTTAAAAGAGTGAGATTCGCACTCTAACAGGCTACCTAACAGGCCACTGCAACCTAAGGTATCACCTTAAGAAATTAAAACTTTCAGAAATCGACACATGTAGATTCTGTGAGCTGGAGCCAGAAACATCAGAACATGTTCTATGTGAATGCCCCTCACTAATCAGACGTCGACTTCAACAACTAGGAGGTGAACTTATCCCCTACAGGATTTGGGAAGAGATAGACCTCGCCAAAGTGCTCTCCTTTATCAGAAGCCTAGGAATAGAGGCTCTACCTTAATCCTACAGGCCGGCACAAAAGACCTAACATCTGGTCGCGGTGCAATAAGGCCCTAGTAATAATAATTGGCTGCTGGTTATGTGACAATGTCGTGCACGCCAAGTGCATTGAATGCACAGGACGGATGGCTGATATTATTACTAAAAACATTGGATTGCGCTACTGCTGTGAGGCTTGTCGCGATGTTGAAAAGGAAATGATGACATACATGCGGCAAACCAAAAATGGTTTTAAAGAGCTACTTGTTAGTTTTCGTAAAACTAATGAGGAGCTCATGGCGCTGGACTCCAAGTTTAATGGCCTTAAGCTGTTAAACGAGTCCCCAAAGCGCAAGAAAACCACGGTTTGCACACCGCATTTGGCCGCTGCCCTGCAACTCGACGCAGGTTCTCAACAGCTGACTCCCTCGGCACGGGCCCCGACCCCAATATATCAAACTCCTATGATATTGAGGTCGGGTGCAAGGAAAGATTCGGTCTCCGAATGTGCCGTGACAGGGACCGCAGCTCCAGTGTTGTCCGTTGAGTCCGCTGGCGGGTCAAAATCAAAATTAATGACCCCTCAGATGGTGACAAGACTGGATTACCGGCCGAAATTGGTAATACAGCCAACCAGTCTGTGTTGCCAAAAGCCCTTATTGCAGTACCACCAACGAGGCAGATATTTGTCTCTCTGCTTCACCCATCTCAAACATCTGAAGATGTTACTGTCTTTATTCGAGACAGAACCAAGTCCGATAAAATTAAGGTTGAAAAATTTAAATTTTCTTACGCTAGGGACATTTCATCTTTAAAAATAAATCGTCCGGGAGAACTCTTTAACACAATATGCTCTGCCAATTTCTGGCCGCAGTATGTTGTTGTTAAGGAGTACGAAGCCAAGAAAAAGAAAAAGACGGCCTGTAGGAATTAGTCTACCCTGGGCGGACAAAACCACTGTGCCAGCTGTAAAAACTAACCAATTCCTACTTCTTACCTATCTGAATGCAAGGGGTTACGTATTAAGCTTCCTAAATTGTATTCTGATAGTGTTTCCTTGGCATCCCAGGTGATTGTGTTCACAGAAACCTGGTTGACAGAGATCTTAAGCTCGAAGTTTTTCCAGCTGTGTACACAACGTACAGGCTTGATCGGCCTTCCAGGCGAAGGGCGGGGTCCTCATTGCGGTTGACTCAAACCTCACGTCTGAAGTATTAGCTTTCGAGGAATGCAACGATGTTGAATTCCTTTGTGTGGAGCTATCATTTAATGGTAGTTTTACTTTTATTACATGTTAACACGTTCCTCCCTTGTCGGAACTTCCTATTTATTGGAACCACCTTTCCGCTATCCAGTCGGTCTCCAAAGACTTTCGGATAGGACCATTTAATTGTTCTAGGTGATTTTAACATTCCTGGAACTATCTGGTCCACAACTGAATCCTCTAACACACTTTTAACTACTGCACTTCACGATTTTATTGATGGCTTGTTTGACATTTCGTTGTCTGAAGTCAACCATGTACGAAATTCCTTAGATCGCTTGCTAGACCTCTGCTTTGTCTCTGATCCGGCAAGCGTCAGTTTGGTTAGGGTCCCGCCCTTGACGCAACCCGAAAATCCATACCATCCTACTTTCGATGTGACTATCGATATTGGGACTGCTATGGAGAATAAGTCTGATCGGCCAGAAAAGAAAATTCACTGCTTTCGCAAGGCGGATTTCCGACGGCTGAATAATTTTATATCTGAATTTGATTGGTCCGATCTCTACATGTGCACTGACATGGTGGGTGCCATGAATATTTTTACAATGCCATGAACTCCTTTTTACAGAATGGTGTTCCGTTATACTATCCGTGAATCTCCAATTAGCCTCCCTGGTTTAGTAAAGAGTTGACTCGCCTCAAAAATGTCAAGTCCAATCTCTAATCTAAATTTAAACGTAACGGTTCTCAAGCTGTTCATTCTCGCTATTTAGCGGTTTGGTCAAAGTTTACCGTGCTTAACGCGCAGTGTTACAAAAACTATTTGACTCGTTGTAGGGTTCAGTTTGCGCAGGACCCAAAACAGTTTTATAATTTTGTCAACACTAAACGTAAGCCTATTACACATCCTTCCTCGCTTTCATTTAAAAATATGACAGCAAACAATGATCAGGCAATTGCCTACCTTTTTGCTCAGTTTTTTCAAACTACTTTTTCTCCGTCATCCGATTCAAACCAAACCTTTTCCTATAGCATGCCCAAATCAAACCTAATCTTCAGTCCTAGCTTAAACGAAAGCTCCCTTCTTTTGGATCTTCAACGTGTCAAGCCGGTTTATTCGCCAGGTCCCGACGGAATACCAGGCTGTGTGCTTAGGTATTGTGCCGAGTCCCTGTGCAGTCCCCTTCTAAAATTGTTTACCTTATCCTTAGAGACTTCCCAATTTTCCCTTATTTGGAAGGAATCATTCGTGATTCCTCTCCACAAAAAAGGTACCAAAGTGGATGCTAACAGCTGCAGAGGAAACTCTAAGTTGTCAGCCATCCCAAAACTTTTCGAAAACGTAATTACTCCCCATTTGCAGCACCTGTGTAGATCAGTAATTTCTCCATGCCAACATGGATTTATTAAACGAAGATCAACGACTACTAACCTTCTGGAGCTCACTTCTGTCATTATAAAGGGCTTTCCACAAAATTTGACTCCGTTAATCACTCCCTTCTTGTTAGGAAATGGGTTTTCCTGTCGATCTTCTTAGGTGGATCTCAAGTTATCTGAATGGTAGGACGGAAAAGGTTCTAATTAAAAACAACTTGTCGAATGTTCTCCGGGTGACCTCTGGTGTCCCGCAAGGGAGCCACCTGGGTCCCTTACTTTTTACATTATTTATTAACGACCTGCGCAAAGTCTTGACTAACTCCAGAGTACTCATGTACGCTGATATACAAGGACAGCGCATGCCAGTCGGATTTACAAACAGATCTTAATAACTTTTAAATATGGTGCAATGCAAACCTATTAAACCTAAATGGCTCCAAATGCAAGCTGATGACATTCTCAAGTGTCTGTCCCGACTTAAACTGGAGCTTATTGATTATATTTTGTGCATTGTGAATAAAGCCAGGGGTGTGCTTAGATTTATTAAACGGTGGTCGAAGGAATTTGATGACCCCTACGTCACGAAGAATTTATACACTTTGTCAGTTCCTACTATTTTAGAATATGGATCTTGCGTTTGGAGTCCCCAGTGGGATGTTGACAGCAAACGCATTGAGTCTGTTCAAAAGACCTTTTTACTTTTCGCTCTTCTTGGCTTAAACTGGGATGCAAACCTTAGGTTGCCCTCTTATTCTAGTAGACTTCTCCTGATTAACCTACCTTCCTTAGCAAACCGTAGAACGATGTTAGGCATGGTCTTTATGTATAATCTGATCCGTGGTGACGTGGAAAGCAGCGATCTATTGGGTCAGTTGAATTTCCACGTACCATGTAGAACCACAAGATCCTACCTGCCTTTGGTTTTGCACCACTGCAGAACATCGTACGAAATGCATGAACCCTTTAGAGTATTATGTGCAAACTATAATGATTTGTATAAAATTACCTCATCTGTAGATAGCCTTCCTAAACTAAAAACATTAATCTTAACCCACCTAGTACACATGCAAGATAACAATCGAGCTGCCTGATAGTAGTTTATATTTCCTCGCATTCTTTTATCTATACTATTCTTTCGCGCCTATTTAACACCTAACCGTTAATCATCTGCCCGCAGTGCATCCTCAACGCCCAAGAAAAATAGCTGCCATAGAAGGGATCGGTCGATTTATATGAAAATGTAAAATTCTGCATGTAAAATGTAAAATTTTCAAAATTTACATAATTTGACATTTTTAACATTACCAAAATGGATCGATTTTCAATGATCCAATTTCAGACGGCAGGATATACAAACTTCGGTTTACCGAAGTTAGCTTTCTTTCTCGTTGTATAATTAACCAGGCTGGGGAAATTCTCTGGCTGAACCCTCCCCGAGGGTGCCGGCAATGTATGCTGCACTGGTTTGGGCAACCAGTGATCACTTGCATCACTTGCCGCCCGGAACTGCCCGCAGTATCTAGCTAAGGTGTTGGGCTGAAGCCTCCGACCTAGTCTGAGAAGCAGAGGCCCAGCACCACGGTCATAGGTACTTGGCAGCAAGTATAAAGGCAACCCCGAATCTTAGATTCGACCATGCAGACGGAGGAAAGAGAAGAAACTCGGGCTGGGATATCAGCCCAAACGTCGGTAGGAAGTCTGACCGCTACCACCGGGGGCACGGGAAAGAGCAATCCTCCTGCGTAGTCACAAGGTGGTTACAAGGATAGAACACGTGTGAGTGTGTTTCGTCGCCAAGGAAGGCGAAGACGTGGAACCAAAGTCCACGGAGACGGAGTTTGTGTTCACAGGCCCATTGATGACGGAATCTGAGCTAGCGCTTGCGCTAGCTAAGATGCCGTTGGATAATGGTCATGGAACACGGTCGAAGCCGAAGTGACTGTTGTCCAGGGACCCTCCAACAAGACGGATGCAGAAAGAGCTCCAAGGCGCACAGTGGCTGGTTTGCTCAAAACACGTTGCAAAATTAATAACTTTTGAACTATTGAAGTTATCTACTTAATTTTTTTTTAATAATAATATTTTGATTTTTTACTAAAAAAAATACATTTTTGATGGGAATCAATGAACTTAAAAATTCAACGTGATTAAACTTATATACCCGGTACCCATAGGATACAACGGTATATTAAGTTAGTGCCAACTGAGAATGTATGTAACAGGCAGAAGGATATATCTCTAACCCTATAAAGTATATATATTCTTGATCAGCCTCACCAGCCGAGTCGATTTAGCCAATATCCGTCTGTCCGTCTGTCTGTCCGTGGGAAACAACAGATCTCAGAGACTATAAGAAGTAGAGTAACCAAAGTTGGTGACAACATTGGAATCAGTTGCACGCAGATCAAGTTTGTTTTAAAATTTGGCCACGCCCACTTTCGCCCCGGAAATCTTAAAAACGTTATGTTAGCTATAGGCCTGATTTTCGGCTTAAAGTAAATAGATAGACTTAATAAGTAGACAGTCGCGGACGTGTTCTGAAAATTTGAGTAAACATAGAAGTTATTGAATAATAAAGTTTCTGTGTACTTTTTATACCCGGTACCCATAGGGTACAAGGGTATTATAAGTTAGTGCCAACCGAGAATGTATGTAACAGGCAGAAGGAGGCATCTCCGACCACATAAAGTATATATATTCTTAATCAGCATCAACAGCCGAGTCGATTTAGACATGTCCGTCTGTCCGTCCGTCTGTTCGTGTAAAACAACAGATCTCAGAGACTATAAGAGCTAGAGTTACCTAATTTTGTGACAAAATTGGAATCTGTTGCACGCAGATCAAGTTTGTTTTAAATTTGGCCACGCCCACTTCCGCCCCGAAAACCGTAAAAACTTCATCCAATGTTGGCTAAAAGTAAAAAGATAAAATAAATAAGTAAGCATTTGCAGACGTTTTCTGAAAATTTGAGTAAAATCGGATGATAAACATGGAAGTCATTAAACAATAAAGTTTCGGTGAATGTCTCTTCTTCTTCTTCTAAGCCACAAAGGCAGTAGCGAAAAAGTGTTGCGTGCTTTCGGGCTCAGTATTGATTCGTAATGCAGCTGCGTACAGCTGCAGAATTTGTCTTTATTAAACTTTGCGCAACTTCATTTGCTCAGTCTCATTTGTCAACATTTTGTTTTTCCATGTCCATGTGCTATTTAATTTCATGCACAATACTTTGTGTACCGGGTATCTCACAGTCGGTCACACTCGACTGTACCTTTCTCACTTGTTTTTATGTTCTTGAGAGAGAAAGAGAGAGAGAGAGATTTTGAGAGCTCACTTGCGTATTGCTCAACATGTTCCTAGCAACATTTGACTTTATTGGTTGGTGCTCCACATGTTCTTAGCAACATTTGTCTCTTTTAAGTGTTGCTCAACATGTTTCTAGCAACATTTGTCTTCTTTGTCAACATTCCATGTTCATGTTCACCACAATGCTTTGGGTACCGGGTATCTCACAGGCGGTCACACTCGACTGTAGCTTTCCCACTTGTTTAATACTCATTCTAAAATAAATAAAAATTTATGTGTTGGTACGTAAAATGGCCAATATCTCGAAATGCGCACAATTGTAGCAATGTTTTTTTGTTTTGTTTGTTAGTTGAATATCCTATTATTTTGTAGTATTATCTAGAGCTCGGCAAAATATTGCATTTTTTATTCTTCACTAAAATTAAAATTGGCAAAAAATTACCTTTTTTAATCTAAAAAATAAGAAAACAATAAATAATTTCCTTTTATTTTAATTCATTCATTAACGTACGTACTTCCGTTGAGAGCGGACGTGTTTCGATCGAGCTCCGGAAAATTATAGTAAGTGAATGATTTAAAGACAAAAATAAAGTTTAAAATACTGGAGTATTCCAAGATAAGCGAAAATACGCTAAAACAGAAAAATTAATAGTTTTCGACACACAAAATTAGTGATATGATTAAAACAAGGGCATAATTATTTTATAAAAATAAGTGCCACGCGAAATAGCTCAATGAGCGACGAACAAAAGAAAGAGCGTAGAAGCTCCGTGAGCCCAAGTAACGGTTATTTCTCGTAATTCTCAACGCGCATCAACAACGAAACGACGACAAAGAGCTACCGTTTGGCGGTCGATAGCCAAAGGAGCACGGTCTTGCTCACCCGCTCTTCTCACTCCTACATCTAAATAATGGAGCTCTCAGTGCAAAACCCCAACAACAAGGACTGACAAAATTTCTGCAACTGCAGAAAAGCAACAGCAACAACAACAGCTATCGCGGAAACGACTAAGATGTCATCTACTGCAAACCAAAACTGCAAGCTCCAAAGCCAATATCGGCAATGTTCAACAAGCGGCCCCGGTCATACAGACCGGCATGGATCTTTCCATCTAAATTAAGCGTAAGCTTAGCCCGCAGAACATCACGGTCGGTAATAAGCCAAAAATAAACAGTGTCCAAAGAGACAACGATCAACCCGGGAGATCTAATAACAACAGATTTGTCCTTTTAGCGGATGAACAACAGGAACTGGGTCAAGAGACCCAAAAGAAACCGAAGCCCCCACCAATTTACATTAGGGAGAAAGCCTCGAACGCCCTGGTCAACAAAATTGTTGCGCTGGTCGGGGATGGAAATTTTCATGTTGTTCCGCTTATTAAAGCGGAAACGAAACTGCAAACAAAATCTGAAGAGCATTTCTGAGCAGTGTCCAAATACCTGGATGAAGCTAAGAAAAATGATTACACGTACCAATTAAAAAGCAGCAAGGGCTTGCAAGTAGTATTTAAAGGAATCGAGTCCGACGTAACTCCCAACGAAATTATAGATGCCCTTAAAGAAAAGGGGGTTTCAGCATAAACGTTAGCAACATTATAAACAAAAATAAAAAGCCGCAACCACTCTTTAAGGTCGAGCTGGAGCCTGACAGCAGAGCCTTGAAGAAATACGAAGTGCATACCATTTATTACCTGCAATTCCTATTGTACAGAAGAATTACGGTGGAAGAGTCACATAAAAGAAACGGCCCAGTGCAGTGCAAAATTGCCAGGAATATGGACATACCAGGATATTTTGCACACTTCTATAAGTCTGTGTAGTTTGCGGACACTTCCAAAATTCCGCAAACTGCCCTGCTCACAGGAAGACCCCAGAAGAAAAAATGTGAAAACTGCGGTGGAAACCATACGACAAACTACAGGGGCTGTATGGTCTACAAGGAACTGAAGAATCGCATGCGACGAGTGACAGCAACTCGCCATCAGAATACACGAAACGTGTTCACTAATTCAGAAATGACGCCGGACGTATTTTTGGCTAAGGTCGCAAGATCCTCACTTGGTCCGCTGAATGTCCAGAAGGGCTTCTTCACGCCGATGCCCTTCGAACAGGTATGGAAAACTCACTCCAGTCTAATCTGGAAAACGTTCAACAAGCCCCAGGACAGCCACAAAGCACAATGGAAGCTATGATGCTTACCATGCAACAAAGACTGACGGAATTAATGTCCTTTATGAAAACGACCATGCAAACACTTGTTTAAAACCAGAACATTGTGATACAGTTGCTTGCAACTCAGCAGGCCAAATAACTGATGTCTAGTCTACGAATAACCATGTGGAACGCCATTGGCGTCTCACGGCATAAACTTGAAATAACACAGTTCCTGAATGAACATCATATCGACGTTATGCCTTGGGAGAGACGCACCTCACAAGCAAATACAACTTTCAAATAAAGGTTACGCCTTCTACCGCACAGATCATCCAGATGGTAAAGCCCACGGCAGAACCGGCGTCCTCATCAGAGAACGCATCAAGCACCTCTTTCACCAAAGGTATTCAACTAATTACTTGCAGGCGACGTCTATTAAAGTGCAGTCAGGTAGCGGCAACCTTTCTATAGCCGCTGTCTACTACCCGCCTCGCTTTATAATTTCTGAAGGTCAATTCATGGATTTTTACAACTCACTTGGAGATCGCTTTATAGCTGCAGGAGACTATACGCACTGGGGTTCGCGTCTCGTGACCTCCAAAGGAAGTCAACTATATAATGCATTCATTAACTTGAGAAACAAATTGGACTATGTTTCCACTGGCAGCCCACATATTGGCCAGCAGACCAGACTTAATAGACTTTGCAGTGGCAAATAATATTTCACGCAACATAATAAGTGCCAAGGCGCTTTCGGATCTTTCATCAGACCATTCGCCAGTGCTAATAACTCTTCTTCAAAGCCCAGAAATTAACAATCATCCCCACAGACTGACGTCGCACAGAACTAACTGACTTTAATATAAGAAATATGTAAGTTTCCACATTGAACTAACCCCACAGCTCAACATCGAAGCGGATATCGACTGCTCTACTGATGCTCTTGAAGACGTACTCACTTCAGCAGCCACTATTTCAACACCACAAGGGAAGGACGTACAGCCCAACAAATCAAAACTAATCAACAAATTGAACAGCTTGTCCTGGAAAAGAGGCGTCTGCGACGTGCTTGGCAAACCAATAGACCGCCATCTTCAAAACAACGTTTAAAGGAAGCACCTCGCTTACTAAATCGAGCTATGAAACAAGACGCTGAAAACGCACAACTACGGTACATCGAAAACTTTCGCCAACCAGTACAAGGCATCCTTTGTGGAGGGCTCACAAACCTAAGCTCTCCAATCGAAACAGTCACCCCGATAAGGAAATCATCAGGTTGCTGGGCCCGCAGCGGTGAAGATAGGGCCGAAACATTTGCTTTACACCTCTAAAGCGTTTTCCAGCCGAACCCGGCCACTAGTCCACTTATCCTACCGCAAATTTAAACTAATTCTTTGTCTATACCAACATTGTTTCAGCCAAATGAGATCGCAAAAGTCATTGGGAACCTGAAACCAAAAGGCTCCGGGCGATGACTTAATAACTCCAAAATGATAATTGAACTTCCAAACTCTGCTGTAGAGGTTATTTGTAAAAGCTTCAATGGGAATATAAGTCTCGGCTACTACCCAAGGAAATGGAAAAATCTGTCATCATAATGATACCGAAGCCCGGAAAAGACCACACAGTCCCGTCATCCTACAGACCAATAAGTCTATTATCGTGTCCGTCCAAACTGTTCGAGAAATGCCTGCTAACACGCATAATACCATATCTGGAAGGACACAATGTTATCCCGGCTCAGCAATATTCCTCGATGTATCTTAAGCTTTCGATCGAGTCTGGCTAAATGGCCTCATGCATAAAATCAAAATACACTTGCCTACATACACTCATAAGCTACTTGAGTCGTATCTTTACAACAGAGTTTTCGCAGTAAGGTGCAACGCAACAACATCTGGCTACTACACTATCGAAGCTGGAGTTCCACAAGGAAGTGCACTTGGGCCTAGTCTGTTGGTCCTTTATACAGCGGATATCCCTACGAACGAGCGGCTAACAACATCCACGTTCGCTGACGACACTGCGATCCTAAGCCGCTCGAGGTGCCCAACCCGAGCAACAACACATCTAGCAAATAACCTCATGGTAGTTGACTGGCGTATTAAAATTAACGAACAAAAATGTAAACACATAACTTTTACTCTAAACAGGCAAACATGCTCTCCAATATTCTTGAATAGTACGCAGATTCCCCAAGTCAACGAAGTAACGTATCTCGGCGTTCACCTCGACAGACGACTAACCTGGCGAAGACACATCGAATGCAAGAAACTCCATCTAAAACTAAAAGCCAGCAGCCTCCACTGGATTTTAAACGCCCGATCGCCACTGCGTCTGGACTACAAGGTCCTGCTCTACAACTCCACTCTCAAGCCTATCTGGACATATGGCTCCCAAATAGGCAAACAAAAGGCGACCTACAATAAAAAACTTACTGTGCACCCAAATCATCTGGCAAGAGGCTTGACTCGGGTTTCCAGCAGAACCCGCCTGCATCGAAACGACCATCCAACCCAGCAATATTTATCAGCGACATTTAACTATGTGCCAGTTATATGACTGTTAGTTAGGTTATTTATATAAGATTTGATACACATATTGTTAGTCTCGTAAAGGAGAAGATTAAATAAACAACAGCAAAGTATAATAAAAAAAAAATTTTGTATTCAGATTTAGAATTGGTTCTTTAAAAAAGAAAAAATAAGTGTGAAAGCTACAGTCGAGTGTGACCTACTGTGAGATACCCGGTACCCAAAGCATTGTGGGTGAAATTAAACAGCACATGAACATGGAAAAAAGAAAATGTTGACAACTGAAGACAAATATTGCTAGAAGCATGTTGAGCAACACTCAAAAGAGACAAATGTTGGTAGGAATTTGTTGGGAAACTTTCAAAAGCGACAAATGTAGCTAGGAACGCACGTGCGCTCTCTCTCTCTCTCTCTCTCTCTCTCTCTTCTCAAAAAAGCTTACACAGAAACTTTATTGTTTAATAACTTCTATGGTTATCATCCGATTATACTCAAATTTTCAAAACACGTCCGCGATTGCCTTCTTATTAAGTCTATCTATTTATTTTAAGCCGACAATCACGCCTATAGCTTATATACCGTTTTTATGATTTTGGGGCGGAAGTGGGCGTGGCCAAATTTTAAAACAAACTTGATCAACGTGCATCAGATTCCAATGTTGTCACCAAATTTGGTAACTCTAGTTCTTATAGTCTCTGAGATCTGTTGTTTCACACGGACAGACAGACGGACAGACGGACATGGCAAGATTGACTCGGCTAGTGGCGCTGATCAAGAATATATTTACTTTATAGGGTCGGAGATTTCTCCTTCTGCCTGTTACATACTTTCTCGGTTGGCACTAACTTATAATACCCTTGTACTCTATGGGTACCGGGTATAAAAATTTTTTGTTCAAGCTTATGGTGGCCCGGCGGCAGCCGAATAATGCACGCATAGTTATCTGCATTTATCCATGCACAACCTCGGCTTTTGCCCTAAGTACAGCTTCGGCCGCCTATTTTACCGAAGCTATCAGTCAGTTGTCATTCAATCGTTCAATACGAGAGATCAATTCGAGCGCAGACAGAATTGTTGTTCGCTTATCTTACTTATCGGGAGCAGCATAGTTGTTGTTTGCTTACTCATTGAATTCGAGCGCAGCCAGTTTTGCTGTCCGCTTATCTTGCTTAGGCATAGTTGCCTAGTTGTACATTACATTACCTATTGCCCTGCGCGGCCGAATAAACATATTGAAATTCATAACCAATCGCAATTGTTTTACTTAAGTTAGTGAAAAACTCACTAGCTCAACATTTGGAGACCCCGACGTGATAAACATTATCGTTAAACAAATAATTCGTCCTAAATACTTAATGCTTGTCCCTTACATAGCCTTTCGTTTCGATACATATAAACGTGCGCCCAATACATAACTCTATTCGCGTGCGTCGCATAACTCTCTTCGGTGGTAAATAAATGCACAGTGGATATCAAACTATCACAGAGAAGTGGCGTTTAATTGCGAATTTCCTTTGGCTTATATATAACCTGCAAACAGTTGATATTAAAAAGTTCGCTCGATCCATTAATTTACCAGCTGAGGGCTTTAGCGTTGCTCAATCGCATTAAAGGCCTCCGCACCCAGCTCACCAGGAGTAAAATAAGTGATATGCATAGTCTGGATTTAGAAATTCGATTGAAAATGGTTAAGGAATTAAAGGCATTGTTTTGGTTGGCACATGACAAGTTGGAAAACCTGGATTACGATGAGATAGGCAGCAAAACACGGGAAGATTTTGATGAGGTGCAGGTGGATCTGCTAACTGATTTACACCGTGAAAATGGAAGGAGACAGAAATGACCCCAGTCCTACCGGAGTCCAAGCTGCAAGATATCATCAGAGGCTGCACGGAATTCGCCAGTAGTAAGTCAACAGTATCAATTATAATCGACCAGGCGGTCGATTTCCCAAACATTGCAAAGCCGGTGCCTGTTGCAAACCTGAGTAGACCAGCTGGAAAAATTAACCTCTTTTTGGGGGCTTTTGGAACAATGTGCCCCCAGCACTAATTGTCTTCAATTCAATTCGTGGAAGACCTGAAACGCTTAACGGTACCCCTTTCTGACGCCGCTCCATAGCCACCTAAACTTAATGTCACTGGGCTCAATTTTACTCATCTGGATCGATGGCAGAAGATAGGCTACTATCAACATATCTTCTGGTCCTATTGGCATGAGGAATGCAGAACAATAATGCAGCATCGTACCAAGGTCGAGAATGGTAGTCTGCCCGCTCAAGATGACGCTGCCGTGCCTGACCAAGATGTTGTTGCAAGCCCTAGTCTTGCAACGGGGAGGATGTTTGGTCATGCCCTTTCGAAGTGATGACCCGGCAGCAGCCGAATAATGCACGCTTAGTTATCTCATTAATTCGAGCGCAGCCAGTATTGCTGTTCGCTAATCTTGCTCAGGCATAGTTGCCTAGTTGAACATAACATTACCTATTGCTCTGCGCGGCCGAATAAGTAAGTGAAAAGCTCAATAGCTCAACATACATTTTTGAAAAGTTTATTTAAATCTGCCAATTTATAGTGGTTTTACTTTTCTTCAAATACAGAAAAATTGTCCAACTTTGAGCAGCGATTAAAAATACTAAAGACTTTCTAAATTCAACAATACGAAATCCGACTTTTGCAACAAGTTTTGGAAAATGAGCCACTGTGCGGGGTAAACAGCGACTTAAAGACTTGAAGGCCGCAACCCAGAGTCGCTGACGGAGCAGGGCGAAAGCTGCGGAGAAGCATGACTCTACCGTGCGGCGGTAGCGGAGACTGGCTGGCCTGCCCAGCGACACTCAGTCCGCTGCACAGCCAAAGGATGGACAACGCCGTTTTAATCCGGGACTCCAGGTGGTAGCCGCAGCCGTTTCGACCGAAGAAGGACATAAAACGTGATCAAGAGACAGAATGCGGACTGCAACACGGACAACTGGACAATAAAGAGAGGACTGGCCCGAGATAATGGAACGGAAAGGAACTATGGATTAGCATTGGTCTGGGTCCCAAAACCACCTTCTGCGCAGACAAGGTCGTCTTAAGATGGGAATGGGCTGCCTTCGGGCAATCATTCCTGGAGGCGCTGTTCACTGAGAGTTAGATCAACCGGAGAAATTTCGGGTGGTGCTGATTAAATTGCATCACTCGAGGGTCCCTTCGATTGACTTACTACGGTGGATGGACAAGCAGGGGAAGACGTTGCTCTCATTCAGGAACCCTGGATCGTAGGTGAACGGGTTTGTGGCTTAAGTAGGCGCGGCTACCATCCCCTTGCCCTACTACTGTAGGTAAGGCTAGAACATGAACCATGGTAAGAATTGGACTTCAGCAGCATATCTCCCGTACGAAGAAAGGGATCCAGCCTCGGAGAGCTACCGAGCTCTAGTTCAGCAATCTTAAAAAGAGGGCACTAACCTGATTCTGGGGTGCGATGCCAACGCTCACCACACTATGTGGGGGAGCAATGATACAAACGAGAGAGTGAAATTGCTGTTTGAGTTTGTACTGCTAACAATTTTGAATGTGTGTAATGCATGTAATCCATGTGGCACATATCTACGGAATGCTCCTTTTCGGATCATAGTAGAATAGTGTTTGAAGTTGGATGGTCCCAAGAAACTAAAATGCCCTTCAGGAACCCGAAGAGAACAAAGTGGGTCAATTCTATATCCAGCACCTTTGAAGCGTCCAGACTTCGAAGGCAGTTGGCGAACGATCTTGCCACACCGGGGTTACTTTTTGGCCTGGATGGAACATTCGCAAAGGACAGCAATGAATCTCTAAGACTTCTCATGAACACGCACTTCCCGGGCTGCCTGAACACTGATGACGAAGGTGAGAACGCCTCCTCCAGCTTCGGTGAGGAGCCGAAAGGTGAATTTGACTCGGGCATGAGGCCCTTATAGAAGACATTGTTAATAATGAAAAGATACTCTTGGCTATCAAGTCGTTCCATCCCTACAAATCAGCTAGACCGGATGGCATCAGACCTGCCATGTTGCAAACTGTGTGCGAAAACCTGTCACAATGGCTTCTACATGGGTTGCCTTTTATATTTCAGGCCTAACAATGAACAATTTAAAACTGTAGGTTGAAAATGGTTTTATTGTTTTCTAAAATATTCTCCTAGATGATTAAACCACTTTTGCATTCGAACGAACCAATTTTCGGCTCTTTTCCATTCCTCCTGAGACACCACTAAAACATGGATTTTAAAAGCTTCAACTGGTTCTTCTGGTGATGAAAATGTTGGCCACGTAATTATATCCGGTACCTATAGGTTACAAGGGTATTATAAGTAAGTGCCAACCGAGAATGTATGTAACAGGCAGAAGAAGAAATCTCCGACCCTATAAAGTACATATATTCCTGATCAGCGCCAGCAGCCGAGTCCATTTATCCATGTCCGTCTGTCCGTCTGTCCGTCGGTGTGAAACCATAGATCTGAAAGACTATAAGAGATTGAGTTACCAAATTTGGTGACAACATTGGAACCTGTTGCAAGCAGATCAAGTTTGTTTTAAAATTTGGCCACGCCCCGAAAATCATAAAAAACGGTTTATAAGATATACTTGTACTTTTCGGCTTAAAGTAAATATATTAAATAAGTGTGCGTGTTCTGAAAAGTTGAGTAAAATCGGATGATAAACATGGAAGTTATTAAACAATAAAGTTTCCGTGTATGCTTCTTCTTCTTGTTGAAGCTACGTACGTAGCATTGTGTCAAAACGAGAGGTCAATAGTCGCACTCTCGCTCTATCGCACTGCTTAGGAACACTTTTCGGGTGTCTGAGAGAGAGTATTGAGATTGCCAGTGCGTGTTGCTTAACATGTCCTTAGCAACATTTGTCTTTTTTGGGAGTGGCTCAACATGTTCCTATGTTTCTAGCAACATTTGTCTTCTTTTGTCAACATTTTCTTTTTTCTTTTTTTACTGTAGGGCGGATGACCTATCAATTCAATATTTTGAGTGCCCAATTAGTCATTTGTGTGCTAGGACTTGCAGGAACTTTCATTGTCGTGGTGGAGAAGGATTCGTCTTCGGCTGTTGGTTTTCAATATTTCTCAAAGCACTCCTGGCAAACAAATGACTGTGTATCATTTGGAATTGAACGTTCTACGTTTTTCTAATGGAACGGTGGTGACATGACCAGTTATTCCGAAGAAACAGGCTACCATCTGCTTCTAAGTGCTCCTTGCTGGAACAACTTTCATTGGCTTTTCCTAATTTTGAAAGACCCATACGGTCGACTGCTGTTTAGTCTCGGGCTCATATGCATAAATCCATGATTCGCCACCGGTTACGATTTTGTAAAAATCTCTGGAAGTCCCGGCACTGCATTTTTTTTAATCATTTTCTTGCACCAATCGACACGGGCCTCTTTTTGATCACTTGTCAGAGTATGAAGTATCCAACGTAAACAAAACTTTTTTAATATTGAATGTACGCGGGTGGAACTTATGACCACGGATTCCTGACTTTCACGGTATGTAACATGTCGATCTTGCTCAATCATTACGCGCACTGCATCGCCATTTGCTGGCACTCTTTTTCGACGACCTTCGCGAGATGCGTCAGTGAAAAACTGCGACCACTTGAAAATTCATTGTACTAGCTTTGTACAGTACTTAAGAATGGTGCTTGGTCGTCATATATCGATTTAAGTTCATCAAAGCATTCTTGGCTGGTTAATTCACGTTTAAAAGTGTGAAAAATATATGCACAAAAATGTTCAAGGTTTAACTCTACGATTTTCTCTAAATGAACTTTAAAAGTCACTATAGACAACAAAAATAATACTAGTACTTTAAACGGCTCTGAGTGAATTTATGTTAAAAAATACCAATCTTTCCAATGAAACAATAAATTACGCCTGGCCATACAGTAGAGAACTAGTCCAGAAGTATAAAAGGCAGCCTATGAAGTCTATATGGTGGTGGACATCTTCAGGGGCTGTCTTCTCACGGAATACATCCAAAAAACCTGGAGAGAAGTGGGAGCGGCATTCATTCCAAAGGCTGGGGAAATAATCCACTGCTCGCCAAAAGACTATAACCCCATTAGTCTTTCATTGTTTTTATTGACAACTTTGGAGCGACTTTAGCAGGACTCAAGACGCCACCTTAAAGGTATATCAGTTGAGGCTGCACTGCATGAGGTAGACAGCACAATTGAAAACACACTGCAGAGGAAAGAGTTTACGTTGACGGCATCTCTAGACATAGAGGGTGCCTTCAACAATGTCAGGATCGAGTCTATAACTACGCAACGCGCCACTGAAGACTCACACCCGACAATCACTCGATGTCTGGACAATATGCTTTGCAAGAGAGTGATAAACGCTCAACTCAGCGCATCGACTATTAAGAGAAGAGCGAACAGAGAAGAGGCCAACGCACAAAAGACCGAGCTTGTTCTGTTCATCCGAAGATACAAGATTCCGAGCCTTACACTCCCAACACTGGGGGGAACACAGCTCAAGCTATCAAAGGAAGCAAAATACCTCGTAGAAACTCAGAGAAGAGGAGGAAAAAGGCACTAGAAGCCTTCTTTGTATGCAAACAACGTTTGATACTGCAACCGTATATCATTCCTTGATTTTACACAGCAGTCGTCAGACCTAACCTACGGGGCTCTGGGATAGTGGGAAGAGAGCCTCTCCAATTCCCATCTAAACAACTTCCACAAAGTACAAAGACTTGCTTGCCTGGGGGTAACAGGATGTTTTCGTTTTATCCCCCAAGCAGCACTTGATGTAATACTTAATACTTAATAATATGGCAGCAAGGAGTGCGAGCTCAACGCTTCCTCAAGCCTGGTGCAACGGGCCATAGTATACGCCATATACGCTCAGTAGTACCAACTATGGCAGAAGAAAGCGACTAGTGTGTTTCAAATCTGAAGTGGGATAACAGATTCACAACTGTATTCCCAGAAATATCTGTCAAGAGAACCGAAACGGGATAATCAGCAAGGATTCAGTAAAGCTAGTTGTAGATAAAAGAAACAAAACGAACCAATACGTAGCATAGTCAAATAACATTTTGGAATTAAAAACAAACAAAAACTATTTTGTCCATGGAGGACACTAGCACTTACGATCCAGAATTCGGCATCGAAACTACTTTAAGATGGACGTCAGGCCATACGCAAATAATACCTATTTTGGGCAAACATTACAGTGCACAGTGGTTGATCTTGTATGGAAAAAGTACTGCTATAAAGACCCAATAACATAAAGAAAATTACAAAACAAAGGCAAAACCATACGTTAAAGTCCGAAAATATTATAAAGTAACATATTAAAGCAAATTCTATTTCATACTTTCAGGGTAAGGAAATCCTTATTAATATATTATATTTTATTTTAATTTTATTATCTTTAAACAAAATAAAATAAAAATAGGATATTCAAATATATAATAGCTTTTATAATACATTATACTTAATTTAATAAAGCAATGCAAAAATATATATTATACAAATAAATTTAAAAAATAAAAAATGTGCACGAAAACCAAAAACACAAAGTATGGACGAACACAAAAGCTAATAAGTAAGAAAGTTGCAAAAGATGGAGCTCAAATTTAAAACATAGACTAAGAAAACATATACTAGTATTGATAAATAAGTTTCATTAAAGGGTAATGTTCAGGCCGCGAAACACCCGGTATGGTCCGCTCTCCCCTCTCTCCGAATGCTTACTCTTCCGCGCTGGATGCTGGCGCTTCCAGGCTCTTCCGCTTTCCCGCTCTCTGAAGTCTTGCGATCGCCGAGTGTTTTTTCTCCCAAGTTAGTACATTACCATTCCGATCAATTTTAATTCCGATCAACAAATTTAGTACCAACAATAATTCCGATTAAAAAAATAAATACGAACAAAATTTAATCGAACCAAATTTAATCGGCATTTCCATATTTCCTTTTTTGTTCAACTAACCCGAGGGTGAACATCACGGTGAATATCACGGTCAACATCACAGTGAACATCACGGTATTTTTTTTCTAGAGACCAAACAACGAGAAAAAAATACTTCTCGACTCCAACAAACTGGTGCGGTAATTTTTTCGGTAATTTTTCAGTATTTTTCTGAAATTTATTTTAAATACTAATTTTAATACTGCACGACTCCAACAAACAGGTTCGGTAATCTTTTCGGTATTTTTTTTTTTTGCATTTTTCAGTATTTTTTTCTGAAATTTATTTAAAAAACGAGAAATAAAAATATATCTATATATATAAAAGAAAGTCGTGTTAGTTACTGATTTTATATCTCAAGAACGGCAAAACAGATTTGGGTGTAAATTGGTAGGGAGGTTGCTTAGAGCCAGGGAAAGGTTTACCACAAACAAAATTCAGGAAAATGTTCAACAGGAATGCAAAAAAACCGGGAAAGTTTTTACAACTTTAACAAAAATCTCTAATCAAGTAACCATTCGATTACAAGTTGTTACATTGTTTGACAGCTTCTTATTGTAATCTGTTCAGTTTTGGGGTAAAAGTTATTCGTTTGTTAACAGTTCGATTGGAAACACGTTTATTGTTCAGTTTTGTTGTAAAATTTATTCGTTTGTTAACAGTTCAGTTGGAAACACGTTTATTGTGCAAACTTTTATTAAATTTCAACAGCAACCATTTGTCTTGAAGGTGGTAAGTTGATCTGTGTAAACTATGAGGATTGTGCATTTGAGGTTAAATTCACCAGTCTGTCCATAGTCTAAAATGCCTAGAAGACGACGTGGAAACATCGGCCGCCGCACAAGACATGCAAGCCAGCAACAAGTGTATACACAGCAACGAAATACTGCAAATGAAAGAACTGAAGAACATACACGTGAACAGCGCCGCGAAAGTATGGCTCGACTTCGTGCTTCTCAATCACAAGAGCAAAGTGAAGCAGCCCGTGAAACAGCTCGGTTGGCAATGCGGAATCGTCGAGCGAACAACAGAGGTCAACAAATAGATGATTTGCGACGCAGAGGATATTTATCAAGAGCTGATTTGAATCGAGCAGCTTTTCGATACGATTGCCGCGTCGATTACAGCTTGCATCGTAGCGTTTGCATTGGGCAAATGGATGTTGTTTGTGAGTATTGTGGTGCATTAAAGTTTTCCGGAGAAACGGCTGGATTATGCTGCCTTAATGGTAAAGTGAAATTGCCGTTGTTGACTCCGCCACATGAGCCATTGTATTCATTGCTTCGTGGCGAAACACAAGAATCACGCCACTTTCTTGCAAACACTCAAAAATACAATGGTTGTTTCCAAATGACGTCATTTGGGGCAGATATTATCGAAGAACGAGGATTTAATCCGACATTTAAGATACAAGGACAGATTCACCATCGAATTGGATCATTACTACCTTTCGAAGATACACAGAATAAATTTTACAAATATATTTTATGGGCAACATGGAAGAACAACTTGATCGACGCCTAGGGATCAATGCAGGAATGAAGCGAGCAATTCTTCAAGACTTGCAGTGTCTGCTTCATGAACATCATGCGTTGGTCAGGTTGTTTAAGAGTGCTTTAGAGCGCATGCCAAATGATGACTATAAAGTTGTCATCAAAGCAGATAAACGACCATCTGGAACACACGAACGCACATTTAATGCTCCAACATTAGACGAAGTTGCCATCCTGATTGTTGGTGAACAATTTGAAAACGCGATATTGTGCTTACACGTCGCAATACTGGGCAACTACAACATATATCTGAAACTCATCGATCATATGACGCATTGCAATACCCGCTGATGTTTTGGCAAGGAGAAGATGGATATTATTTTAATATTAAAATGATAAATCCATTGAATGGTGAAGAAACCACAAAGAAAGTTAGCTCAATGAATTATTACGCATATCGTTTGATGATTCGTCAAAATGCTGACAACTATTTTCTGCGGTTTCGTCGATTGTTTCAGCAGTATTGCGTTGACATGTATGTAAAAATAGAAACGGAACGTTTAACATTCATTAGGTTCAACCAAGCCAAACTGCGTTCTGAGGAGTACATCCATTTACGTGATGCAGTTAGTACTGAAGGAAATGCAGCTAATATTGGTAGATTAACTATTCTGCCGGCGACGTACATTGGTAGTCCACGTCATATGCATGAATATGCACAGGATGCAATGACATATGTGCGTCATTACGGTCGGCCAGATCTCTTTATTACTTTTACGTGTAATCCAAAATGGATAGAAATTACTCAATTGCTGCTTCCCGGACAAACATCAAGTGATAGACACGACATCACAGTACGTATATTCAGGCAAAAATTCGGTCCCTGATGAACTTTATTGTTAAACAACGCGTCTTTGGAAATACTCGATGCTGGATGTATTCAATCGAATGGCAAAAGCGAGGCCTGCCGCACGCACACATTCTTATTTGGTTAGTGGAAAGAATTCAGCCTGACCAAATAGATGATATCATATGTGCCGAGATTCCTGATCATGAAGTCGATCCAGACCTACATGACGTAGTTACTACTAATATGATTCATGGACCGTGTGGTGCCATCAATCCCCAATCACCTTGCATGGTCGATGGAAAATGCTCTAAACGATATCCACGGAAATTAACGGCGGAGACTGTCACTGGCAACGATGGTTATCCGCTGTATCGGCGTCGATCACCAGATGACAACGGTCGAACTGTCACAACGAAAGTGAAAAGAATGGATTTCGTTGTCGACAACAGTTGGATTGTTCCATATTCGCCACTTATTTCTAAAACGTTCAAGACACATTGCAACGTTGAATACTGCAATTCAGTTAAGTCAATAAAATATATTTGCAAATATGTCACCAAAGGCAGTGATATGGCGGTTTTGGATTGCAATCCTCGAACACCAACGATGAAATTTCACGCTATCAAGTTGGTCGTTATGTGAACTGTAATGAAGCGATTTGGCGTATACTCTCATTTCCCATTCACGAACGTCATCCAACTGTTATGCATTTGGCGGTGCATCTGGAGAATGGTCAACGAGTATATTTCACGGCTTCGAATGCTATGCAACGTGCTGAAACACCTCCAGCAACTACATTGACAAGTTTTTGCAATCTGCCAAAGCGATCTGTTTGCACGAACTTTGCTTTACTCGGAGATGCCACGTTATTATACTTGGAATGCTTCATCGAAGAATTTTCAAAGACGGAAGCAAGGCGATGCGGTGCCTGGGTATCCAGATGTGCGTTCTACTGATGCTCTTGGTCGTATGTATACAGTTCATCCAAAGAATGATGAATGTTTCTATTTGCGGTTGTTACTGGTAAATGTGCGTGGGCCAACGTCATTTGAGACACTACGAACTGTTAATGGTGTAATATTTTCAACATATCGTGCTGCATGTGAAGAATTGAAATTATTAGAAAACGATACTCATTGGGATACGACAATCGCTGAAGCCATTATTTCTGCGTCTCCAAGTCAGATACGCACATTATTCGCTATCATAATTTCGACATGTTTTCCATCAAACCCATGTAACCTGTGGCACAAATACAAGGATAATATGTCAGAAGATATTTTACATCAAATTCGTGTCAGTTCCAGAAATCACGATATTGAGATGAATGAGGAGATACATAATCGTGCTTTACTCTTGATCGAAGATATGTGTTACCTTATGTGCGGTAATTTATTAATCAGGTTGGGAATGCCAGCGCCATATCGTCAAATGAATGACGCATTTAATCGAGAATTGGAACGGAAACGTGAATATGATCACCAGGAATTAGATTTAGTAGTTCAAACGAATGTACCCATGTTGAATTACCAACAAAAGGAAGCTTATGATACTATAATGAAGGCAATCGATGATGAAAATGGTGGTTTATATTTCCTAGATGCCCCTGGTGGAACTGGCAAGACATTCCTTTTGTCATTAGTTTTAGCAACTGTTCGGGCGAGATCCAACATAGCGGTTGCAGTTGCTTCTTCTGGAATAGCAGCCACATTGTTAGAAGGATGCCGTACGGCTCATTCAGCATTAAAATTACCGTTAAATCTTCAAACTATTGAAGAACCAACGTGTAATATTGCAAAACACTCAGCAATGGCCAAAGTTTTAGCGGCATCGAAAATTATCATATGGGACGAATGCACAATGGCGCATAAACGTGCATTAGAAGCACTTAACCGAACATTAAAAGATTTACGCAATGACTCGAGATGTTTTGGAGGAGCAATGATTTTACTGTCTGGCGATTTCCGCCAAACACTGCCAGTAATTCCAAGATCTACGGCTGCCGACGAAATAAACGCTTGCCTCAAATCGTCAAATCTATGGCGCTATGTGAAGAAACTGCAGCTGACAACAAACATGAGAGTTACATTGCTTAATGATATATCTGCTGAAGATTTCTCGAAGCAATTGCTGACTATCGGTAATGGTCAAGTACCTGTCGATGAATCGAGCGGATTTATATCATTTCAAAATAATTTCTGTAATTTTGTCGAATCAAAGAAGAACTTATCAACAATGTATTTCCAAACATTATTACTAACCACAAAAATAATGAATGGTTGAGTGAGCGAGCAATTTTAGCGGCAAGGAATAAAGATGTAGATGACTTGAATTACATAATTCAAAATAAGATAATTGGAACAGAGCATTCATTCAAATCAATTGACTGCGTCACAAATGAAGATGAAGCCACCAACTATCCCATTGAATTTTTAAACTCTTTGGACGTGCCTGGTTTACCACCACACAATTTACGCCTAAAGGTTGGCTCCGTAATAATCATGCTACGAAACATAAACCAACCAAAACTGTGCAACGGTACGCGTTTGGTGGTTAAAAATTGATGAACAATGTCATTTACGCCACGATAATGATAGGAAAATTCAAAGGTGAGGAAATTCTTATTCCGAGAATCCCGATGATCCCAAACGATATGCCCTTTGAATTTAAAAGACTTCAATTTCCGATACGTCTTGCATTTGCAATGACCATTAACAAATCACAAGGCCAATCCTTAAAAGTTTGTGGCTTAAACCTAGAAAATCCATGTTTTCTCATGGCCAATTATACGTGGCATGTTCACGGGTCGGAAGACCATCTGCGTTGTTTGTTTTTGCGCATGATAATAAAACAAAAAATATCGTTTATCACAAGGTACTTAAGTGAAGAGCAACCAAACTGCGTTCTGAGAAGTACATCTATGGCTATGGTAATCAAACAAAAAACATCGTGTTTCATAAAGCACTACAGTGATTTGTTAATAATTATGATTCTCATGATAAACAATAAAACGTTTACTTTTAAATCCTTATATAATGTTTTTTTAATTTTTTTTTTTACAACACCCTATCACGGGTGTCTGTCGGGTCCGCCGCTGCAACGCGTGGCTGGGTTAGCTAGTAAATAAAATAAAATCATCACCCAACACGACCCAGTTTCTTTATAGTCGTGTAAATTTGGGATATTTTTTTCTGTATGTTTATTTTTATAGCAAAGACCTTGCAACCAAATATTCCGCACATTCTAGTAAAAACTGGGATAGTATCTGTGGTCTCTCGTTTTTTTTGTTTTTTATTTGGCAAAACGAAGTGCTCTCTCTAAAGCAGTTCCACATTGTTTGGTATGTCCAGGGAAAGTTCTAGCCAAGTATCTCCTGTTCCAACACAAAATATACCAAAGATTACGGTAGGTCGCCCACACCTAAAAGGCAAGTCGCCACCTCCTAAAAGGTCTCCTTCTCCCGTCGAAAGAGTAACGCGTACCAGCACATAAATGGCTGCAACGGCTGCCGAACTCGCCCCAAAGCAATTTATTGAAGTCTCAGACCGACTGTCCGAATCGGAATCCCGAATAAACATTCCCTCGGCTGTCCCTCCTACGCTATCCGTCCTCAATATTCGTCGAGGCGAAATCCGAGAGGTGTGGGTCCGCATCAAAAGGAGTACGATGCATGTACCGGGGGCTTTGTAGCCGCCGGAAAAAGTGCAGCTGAGAGCTTGCCAGTTCTTAGGGCTAAGTACGGCTACTGTTACAGCGCGTACGAAAGGTGCGGTGCCCAGATAGCAGACATGATAGTGCAAACTCCCCAACTTCCGCAACCTCCCCATTGCCAGCTGATCCTTCCTGACACTATATATTCCTATATTCCGTCAGGCTGCCGGCTTCCCTCCGTGCGAAACCGAGGTTTTCACAGGTGATTATATTCGCTGGCCAACCCTTAGGGATCTTTTATGGTCATTTATATTAACAATTAGTGGCTAACGCTGGTCAAAAATTAGTCTACCTTAACGCCAAAACAAGCGGCGACGCACACACCATAGTTTTAAGGCGCCTCTTACTACCGATGGTTTTCGCTCAGCCTGGGCTAACCAAACTGAGAGTTTCGAAAACAAACGATTGTTAGTAAACAGCCAACTAAAAATTTTGTTTAATGTGCAGTCAGTCACTCAGGAATCTGGGAAAGCTTTACGAGAATTGCAAAGCACCATCCAAGGGTGCCTCGAGGCGCTAGAAATGTGCGGAATCAATTTTGATAATTGGGATTGTATTCTGGTTTACATGTGCTCCGCCAAACTCGAAGCTCACGCTTTTCTTATGGAAACAGTCGCTACACGACAAGGTCAATATTCCTACTTGGCAGGAACCTAATGGTTTCCTAACTGAGTGTCACCGAACACTAAAGCCATAGATGACGTGCGACCATCAGGCTTTAGTCAGTCCCAGCCCAGAGCATCGACTTCTAATTCCGCGTCCCGGAGGATAAATTCCTACGAGGCAAAAGAAGCACCTAGATGTAGAGGGTGTGATTTGTGTAATCGGGAAAACCATCCCGTACTCACATGCCCCGTTTTCTCCGGATGTCTGTCGTTGAGCGATCCGATTACATAAAGGAAAAGGCTGTGCCTGAACTGTTTTGCACGACTACACAAGCTGCGTGATTGCAAAAGCACTCACAACTGCTTCACGTGGCGCGGCCGCCATCACACGCTACTGCACCGTGGCAACTCACACCCAGCGCCTTCCAATCCGACTCCGTTTCCCAGATCAAGACCAAATACACCCGTACCGTTGCTACGGACTCCACTGTGCAAAATTACTTTGCGACGGGGCATAGATCGGTTTTGCTGGGCAAAGCCATAATCGAAATTTGTCACCAGGGTTCCAATTTCAAAGCTCGTGCGCTGATAGATTCAGGTTCTGAGGCAACCATCATCACTGAGCGGCTCTTCAACTTCATAAAATTGTCTCTTCAAGTTATCAAAGCTCAGGTGTCAGGCTTAAACCAGACAGTAATCGTTCGCCAAACCGGCCTAGCTTGCAGTTAAGTACGACTGCCTACGTTCTTCTGCAACTAGCGGAAATCTCCCATCCTTCCGCAACATTTTCTACGGGATATTCCCGAACTTCCACTAGCGGATTCAAAGTTTTACGAGCGCTAGATCTTCTGATCAGGGCCGATATACTCCTATCCATTCGCCTAACATCTGTTCTCTTCTCGGTCAAGAGACAGTTTTCCGCTGGATCCTAACAGGACCAGTACCTGCGTCAAGAACAAATACGATTTCCGCCTTTTCCACGCGAATTTCCCACGCGGCTGACACCTCCTAAATAAACTTCTTACAAACTTTTGGGAGGTGGTGGATCTGTCAGTAAAAGGGCAAAAGCATCTGATGTGACCTGTGAAGAGAATTTCCTCCGGACGACTACAAGAGACAATAGCGGCATGTATGTCGTAAGCCTTCAGTTCCGTGATTCCGAAAACGTGAATTCCGCCCTTGGGTATTCCAGATCCTTTGCGTTAGCCCAATTTTTAAGAAATGAGCAACGTCTAAAGGGATAGTGAACAGAAAACTAAGTATGACTCCGTGATACAAGAATATCTTGATCTCAACCATATGAGTGAGGTACATCCCACCCACGATGCTGCCTGCTATTACTTTCCGCATCATGCCGTGCTTAAGCCGGAAAGTACAACCACCAAACTTTGGGTGGTATTTAATGCTTCAGCCCTTCAGAAAATGGCGTCAGCTTAAATGACATCCTCCATGCTGGCCCAGTTTACAGTCCGATTTGACCATCCAAATCCTAAAATGCCGGTTTTCCGATACGTCTATAGTGCAGACATCGAGAAAATGTATCGCCAAATCTGGGTAGACCCAAACACACCCGTTTCAACACATTTTATTCCGCAACAGCGAGGGTATATTCGAGATTTTGAGCTCAAGACGGTAACGTTTGGAGTCAACTGTTCGCCCTTCCTGGCGATTAGAGTTCTGCAACAGCTGGCGACAGACGTGCAGCTAAGCCATCAAGAGCGAGCAATGTAATTCGCAATTACATGTATGTCGATGATGTTCTTGCGGGAGCTGACTCCGCAGAGGACGCTCAGCTCATTGCTTGGAAGCTACAAAGCGCCCTGCTGAATGTTTTCCATTTAGAAAATGGACCTCCAACCACAAGGAAATCTTTGCTCATATCCAAAGCGATCATCTTCTGAACGCCGACTTCCTCGAGATCGACACAGAAAGTACAGCCAAAACTCTTGGCGTACGTTGGAAAGCGACATCTGATGAATTTTCTTCGTCCCACCAGTTTTGACAACGGAAATTTCCCCACCAAACGCCAGGTCCTTTCCCAAATTGTCAAGTTGTTTGATCCAGCTGCCTGGCTAGCTCCATTTGTAGTGTGTGCCAAAATCTTTTGCAGAGACTTGGCTTCAGGAGCTAGGGTGGGACGATGAACTTCCACTTGAGCTGTGCCAAAGGTGGCGCGATTTTCTCAAAGTTACTCGGTCCTAGATCAAGTCCAAATTCCCAGATGGGTTTCCTCCGCCCAGAATTCTGAGTAGAGCATCACGGATTCTGTGACACCTCTCAAAAAGCTTACGGTGCTGCGATCCATGTACGCGTAGAAATGGGGCATACGACGGTAGTACGTCTTCTCACGGCCAAGACGCGCGTTGCGCCGGTCAAAACTGTGTCGCTTCCCAGGTGAGAACTGTGTGGAGCTCTACTGCTATCCGAGACCGGCCGAATCCATTCTTTCCAATATGCCGATGCTTTCCTCGAAACTCCATTGTTGGACCGATTCCACGATTGTGCTTGCATGGTTAGGCAAACCAGCATGCCAGTGGACAAAGTTCGCTGCCAACCGGGTAACAAAGATTACCCAGTCCACAGAGGCAGCTAGTTCAATCCGAACATAATCCAGCTGACTTGGCTAGCCGAGTGCCCTTCAAGAACTGGAAGATAATCCTCTTTGGTGGCATGGCTAACTTGGTTGCAACAGCCACGAGATCATTGGCCTAGACAAAGCAACGACTTACGGGTAACCGAGGTAGAAAAGAGCCCTGTCACGGCCCATGTGGCGTCCATTCCGACAGAAGACATCCTAAATCGCTTTTCCAAGTTAGATAGAGCTCTGCGTGTCCACTCTTATGTCCATCCTTTGCTAATGAATATCGCTGCTTGAGTCACCTTTCCTTGAATACCTTTCTAGATCAGAAGGGACTTATAAGGGCATGCGGTAGCATAACTGCCTCCGAAAATTTGCGATATGATGAACGACATCTTGGTGAAGGCAGTTATTAACTCCTGCAAGGTCTGCGTTATACACAAGAAGAGATTGCAAGTCCAGATGATGGGAAATTTTCCGAAAGAGAGAGTTTCTTTTTCCCTACCATTCACATACACAGGGATGGACTACGCCGGCCCTTTTGACAAAAAGAATTACACTGGAAGAGCTTGACTCATTACAAAAGGGTATGTGTTGGTTTTCGTCTGTTTTCTACAAAGGCCATCCATCTAGAGCCTACATCCGATCTGATCTCGCTCAGTTCGTATCCAGAAGAGGTTGTCCTGGTCAAGTTCAGTCCGTATAAGTCCACCGCTACGCGAAAGTACACGTTTGAAGAGCTCCTAGCTAAAATCGAAGCTTGTCTACACTCCAGACCGCTATCTCCCATGTCTGAGGATCCAACTGATCTCTTAGGGTTGACACCAGGGCACTTTCTTGTTGGTGGGCCTCTTCTGTCTATACTGTCCATTGTGAACCGGTGGCAGCACTTAAAGTCCCTACATCAGCAATTCCGCGCTCGGTGGAAGGAAGAGTATCTAAAGGAGCTCCACAAGCGCAACAAGTGGCAATTTCCACGGAAAGTCTTCGCGCCAATGACATGGTCGTCATCAAGGACGACAATCTGCCCAACACTACAGCATAAAACATCCCCATTTATTTTTTTCTTTCCATAATTCACCGTCAGATACGTTTTTATTTACCTTCGATAAGCATCTTAAGACATTACGAGAACTTGCATTCCAGATTTCTAAGGCAGAACTTACAATAATTACGCCAAAAGCTAATTTTGTTTAAAGGAAATACAGTATCTAGGCCATGTGGTAGGACATGGAGCAATCGCCACAGACCAAGATAAACTTTCTGAAGCGCAAAGTGCGCGTAGATTTTCGGAACCACGGAGTAAGTCAAACAGCTTAGACGATTTTAAGGTATGACTGGGTGGTACCACAAATTAATTAAAATTATGCTACGATTGCTTTTCCATTAATTGACTCTCCGAGACAAAGAAGAAAGTTTGAATGGTCAACTGAAGCGCAAAGTGCATTTGAAACTCCAAAACGCATATGTGTAACACACGAAAATTGCGCGCTCCGATAAATTGAAGACTTTCAACGGATACGAAACGTACTATTTTCTCAAATAAGAAATAAAACTTATAAGCCTACACTCTACATTTTGAAGATCAAATTTAAAACTTTTGTGCAGCTTTTGTTTATAAATTTAACAAAACTGCAAGAAAGAGAATACATCGAGCTCAAATAATTACTTCGTCAACGGCCTCCAAGCCACAACGCAACAACGCAAGAGCACGCGGATCAGATGTCCACATCGTTAAGCGAAGGTCTGAAGAAGAACACCGACAAATTGCCACACTGGTGCGGGAAACGGAGGCGCTCATCCTCAGCAGCCTTACGGAACGCCTGGACCTAATCGAGGGTGTGGTTAAAAGACGGGAGAGGGGTTTTATGCCTAGAACGCGAAGTAGTTGATCTACGCGCGCAACGAGATCAGCTAGATGAGCGGGTCGAACACCTGCACCGGGAGATTGCTGACATGCGAGCAATGAAAGAGAGTGGGCAGCGCGGATGCAAAACTCGCTGCGCAAAAATACATTGCAAATAATAATGTGTTCGACTTGCGTGTCCATGGCGTGCCTTATGTGGAAGGGAAATTCCACGGACACTTTTCAATCAGCTCTGCTTCAATCTGCAGCTCACACCTCCACCGCGTCCGAGACATTTTCGAGCACGCAAAACACAAAAATCCAATGTTGACCCCGTCATTATCGTCAAAATGGACCACGAGCGAGAGAAAATCGCGGTTCTTCGAAAAATTCGGGGCTTATCGTAGAAAGCAAGCCCAACATAATTTGAAATTTGATCTGATCTATGTCAATTAACAGCTGATACGAGATAATTATCTCATATTTAAAGAGGCGATGCGATTAAAAAAGCGGAAAGTTCTTTCCGCTGTTTTTACTCGACGCGGTGCTGTTCATGTGCGCTGTAATGGGAGCGAGAGCATACAGTGCATTGAGAGTATGGATTAGCTTTTGCGTTTAAGCCCTGATAAGGAAACCACTACGGCCACTGTCTCTTTGCACGCAAATGATGATATTAAAGCAGAAGTTTCTGAGGCCAGGTCTGCGGCGCTAGAGAGCTTTCGCTCCTAAATATAATTTTTCTCTATTAATAATTATAGTATTAATAATAATAGTATCAGTAATAGTATAGTATCAGATAAATGTCCCTTTTTTAATAGTTCTTTTTTGTTAGTTAACATAGTTTTTGTTGCTGAGTATGCGTGCCTAAAATATTATTTTTTATTCCATGCAGGATGATATAGGAGGTTCCACGGCTGGTAGTATTATAAAGGTATTAAGCAATTACAAAAGGGTATGAAGGTGGTGCATATAAATGCCCAGAGTTTATTGAAGAAGATTGAAGAGTTTAGGTATATGTTTAAACAATTGAATGTAGATGTGATATGTGTTTCAGAGACCTGGTTTATGTCCGATATGTCTGATTTGTTAGTAGCTTGTGATGGTTATGTCTTGTATCGCTCGGATCGTGTTAGTCATGCTGGTGGTGTAGCCGTTTATGTGAGTAGTAAGCTTAAATGTAAAGTTAAATGTAAACATCCGTGTGAGATTACCGGGCGCAAAGCTGCATAAAACCAGCATCCAAATACATATGACCCTTCTTTGACAGTTATGTAAAGCC